>CM032810.1:9345548-9742502 GCA_019155185.1 Beaufortia kweichowensis
ATAAAAATGTAACACCATATGTAACAATTTGCAGCAATCGGTTTTGCATAGTTTCATTTTATTGTAATGAAAATACAAAGCTTGTTTTGTCTAGATGTTTTAGCGCGTTTAGCTGTTCAACATCTGACCTTCACTGACAAAAAACATATTATAGTTTGGACATTTTTCCTACTTGGCCATCTAGCATAACTTGAGAGGCTGCTTGCACTAAGAGGACAACAGGGAGCAGCAAACGCATGAAATTATGACATCCAGACACTGTCGGGTTTGCTAAAGGACATTAGTATCAGCAATGACCGAGAAACAGCTGTGTTTCTTCACAGTTTATTCAACTGAGAACTGCCAAACAGCTAGAACAACATTAAAGATATTTTATTTATATGCTCTGGTTAATGAAGTAAATAACACTTTCTTGTGCATTTAGGATGTACTATAATGTGGCTGGACATTCTGTTATACTTGTCTAGTTGTTTTAAACACCCAAACGTCTCTGGTGTGAATGGCTACTTTCTTGTTCTGTGCTGTCTGCTTTCAGTAAATGCAGTTTGACAAGGCATATTACCTGCAGGAGCATATGGGCTGTGCTGTCAATACTGTACAGGTGCTGTTTCAAAGAACAAACATGAAGGTGGTTGTTTAGATATTAGAAATCTTTCAGAAATTTAAGTGTGAATCTTTTTCTCTGTATCGTTGCTTTATTGCTGCAGAGTTCACGCTGTGTTCCTGCCAATGTCACTATTTAGTTCTCTAGCTCTCTCTCTCACTCTGTCCTATGTGGTCTCGAGGGATGCTTTGTCGGTGGCGGTCGGCTGAAGGACGCACTGTAGCATGGTGCTCCGCTCTCTCTCTTTTCCTTCTGGAGTCTGGAGAAAGTGTGTGTGCGTGTGAGAGAGAGAGTGAGACATGATTCTTTGCTGTGTCAGGAACAACTGTACAACATGTACAACTCTATGATTGCTTTAGACATAGTTAAGAGGGTTCATTTTCAGCTGTGTGTGTTGTTGAAGTGACATGCAGTGAACACAGGTGTACGAGCGAGTTTGCTTGTGTGTGCGCATTAGAGATGTCACTTTTAAAGAGTCTTGCGCCGGCAGGTGCAATACGCCCTCTTAAAGATGCATGGAGGTATTAATCTGGTAATGGTGTGGATAAAATAATCACTATGTCACAGGGTTTACATTTCTGTTGACCCGCATCACATATACAGTAAATATGTTGCTCTGACATCATCATTCTGCAGTTTTTTATTTTTGTAGAGTTTTTACTGAATCATTACATTTTGGTAGGTAAGTCCATTCATTTGTTACTAGACTTTTATTTTCATTTGGCAAATTTTTGTTTAATTCATTTGACTTTTCGAATTCTATTAATTCCATTTGAACATGGATATTTTATTGCTGTAATATGCGATACATATTCCCAAATACATCAAATAAATGTTAGTTTTACAGGAAAAAAGTTTGTTCTACCAGAAGTGGGAACTTTTTTCTGCTTGTGACATTTTGTGACATTACTCAGAGTTATGGAAACTGTATCCAGCTGTTTCCCCCGCTCATTCTCAATTTATTTTCGCATTAAGCTAATGCCTAATTAATTAATATGGACTCCAATTACCATTCAATTACTCCAGCATGCAGGAAGAACTTATGCGTTATACTAAATTACACCGCAGCACAATGCAGGCCAAACTCTGAGGCTAACTGAGGTTAATCACAGTAATAGAATTGGCTGAAGGAAACATTAATGATGGTAATTAAAGATGGCAAAAAGGAAGTTATTTCTGATGGTTTTAAACAATTTGGTAAGATTAGTTCAATTAAGATTAGATAAATTATATTAAATCCTAACAGTCTGAGAGAGAAAGAGAGAGAGAGAGATTAAGGGAGAAAGATATGAATAAAAAATAATACTAGTGAAATTTAAGAAAATTGGTTTTTGAGCAAGTTACCTCCTACAAATGATTGTTGTTGTTTTTTATCATTCTGATGTCATTCTGATAAATCATGAAATATCAGATTTTTCCCAAACTGATAATCTGTAATGAAAACAATTAAATCAAACAAAAGAAAACTATTTTCTCTAGTGCTTCAACATAGCAAAGCTGATGAATTATTTCAATAAAACTCCTCCATTATACAATCCATGTATCTGAAATAAAGTTGTACGTCTTTCTGCTGATTAGTCAGAAGTGGACAGAGTTCACAATGTTCTGATATGACATTGAGTTATGAAACCACTATGTTCCTACCTTCAAATATCAGAGGATTTCAATGCAATCAAATCACTCATACTATTGTGATGATGACTGGAGCGATTGACCATTGCAGCATCAGCAACTTCCATTTCATTGGCCGAGGTTTAGAAGTTCTTTTCCCCTGATGTTTCCCAATAGACCCAGCGATGTGATGGTTAGTCTGAGAAATGGATTGAGTCAGAGATACGACTGCAGGTATTTGATCCCTGGGCTGAATGCAGACCCTTATAGCATCTTCTCTGTCTGATGCTTCGTTAGGCCTGAACATAAATCCTCATTTACACTTGCAGGCGTTTTTTAATGTCTTTTTTCTGCATTGTCAGCACTTTGTAAACATTTATTTCTGGAGAAAGGAAAATCCTTTGCCTATAATTTGCTCGTATCTTCGTTGATTACATTGTGAAAAGTGCTTTGTGCTTATGGAGCAGATGGTGAAGAACATTTGTACCTATTTTCCTTCTTTAGAGTTTTGTTTACTGAACATTGAGGTTGTTTTCGTCTAATGTTTCTCTGTTCATTGGGAAACATTTGCTAATTGTCCAATGACTTAATTTTTAGGAGTAATTATGTGATAAGACAATTTGGCATTCAACAGTACTGTGATAAATTGAAGACCTGCAAAGATGTGTAATGTGCTAGGAACATAAAACAGAGAATTTTGTCTGTATAGTCGGTCATTGTCTGTATGTGAGAAATGAGGACATGTATAGGCTGACAACATTGACTTCATTGATTTCTTGCTCTGGTATGCAAGTGAAGCAGTCGATCAGGTGTCTCGCAGACTTTTTTATGATAGGTCATTGAGTTTTTGTGGAAGCTGCAGGTAAGAGACTCCTAGATGAATGAGTTTCTACATCAGATCCTTCTGTCAGGTGCATTTAACCTTGGCACATGTGTATTACACAAACATTCATGGTGATGATGCATATTGTGTAGTTTTAAGAACTTGTCTGCTTTATGTTATAGATACAGTGTAAAGATATGACAAGAGAGAGAAAGAAGACCAACTAGACACACCTGTGTCACTAAAGCTTATCATTAAAATTTATGTGGTTAATTTTTTTATCAATTCACAACCCTAATAGTAGTTCACAACTTTGTCCGAGAGACAAGAGGGACGTGTGTGTTCGTCTATGCCCAGTAATTCAATGGTCCGTGCCACACAGTTGATAAATGTGTTCAAGCATCAATACAGTCTGAGTAAAGAGGTTGGACTCTCCAGTCTGCCATGTTGACGTTTTTGTTTTTTCTGCCATGTCCTGTTCCACCCTACAGCGCCCTCCCTCTCCATCTCAATATTAAAATGTCCGCTATTGTTTTATGTTGCTTGGCACCCGCTCGCCGCTTTTCCAATGTCACCCGCTACATAAATCTAAGTTCTGCAAGGAGCGGCCTTATCATATTATATTATGGCTGAGTTGCCGTGTTTTGTGAGCGTGAGTGTAGTGTCGGGTTGTGTGCCGAGGTTAAGGAGATCAAGTCGTTATTTATGGCTTAAGGCTTGATTATGCGGACTGTACATGGTGCTTGTGGTGAATGATGAAAACATGTTGTGCAATAAGAGAGTTGTTTTTTTAATGGTTAAATACTAAATAGCGTGAAGGTGTGTTTAAGCTGTAATACATTTACCTGTTGCAGGCAGAGGGGAGAAACTTTTGGTCAAGAAAAACGAAGTAAACGAACTGCTGATTCAGCGCATGATTTGCTAAATAAATTATGCAAAGTTGGCTACACCAATGCTGCGATCCAAGAATTTGATCCTAAAAAGAAATACCATATTATATAAAATGTATTTTATCAAATATAATTTTAGGCAGTAATGGTGCTTTGATAATTGCACCAAAAGTGCTGACCTTTAAGAATAAGGTGCAATTTATAATAAGCCTTATTAACATTTTAAAAAAAGTAAGCACAAGGTTTCAGGTTTTGTGCTGATATAACACATACTAAAGTGTGCAAATGTTAGTAAATTCACCCCAGAGCCCTTAAAGACATTCTAGTTTAACTCCTGCCTTTGAATGTCACATCATTCTTATGATGGTGTGTTTTGATGTGACAGAAACATTACTTCAGATGTGTGTGAATAAGTATAATCTATAAAGAAAGTATACAGGCTGCACTCGTTTCATAGCTTCAAGCATGTACTTAAAAAGAGAAGTGAGTAAATTTCTCTTTGATTGCCTTCACACAGTTATTCTGTAATGGATTCTTTTTACTGAGCTATAAAAGAGAAATATAAGAATTAAATATTTTAAATCTCTCAGGGCAAGCCTCTCTTTTAGTTTTTGGCAGCCTGTGATCGTTTACTCAACCATACTGATCGTGTTTCTATAACATACAGAAGAATCTAAAACAGAACAGGGTTTTACAAACCAACGACAGATGGGGAGAGTTTGTTGAGAAACCTGTCTGAAAACATATTCTTGCTATTATTTTTGGTGCCAATTGTGCCACATAAATTATATTTGTCACTTCTAAAGCCAAAAAACGATTGCAGATGTTTCTTTCAAACAGGTTTACTGAATCCCCCACCCATCTACAATTGGTCAGTCAAACAGATTGAGCCAAACTTTTGTTTCTATTGGTTAAATCAGTGTTGCTGGATGGGATGCTCAAATAAACCACAGCAACATTTTAAAAGCACCACAATGTTTACTTTTTAACATACAACATGTTTAACGTACAATTTTTTTCAGTACCTTCCATAACTTTTATTGAGCAAGTACATAAAAAATCTGTTTAAAACTGTGCTCTTATTCTGGTTTGCAATGGTAAGCATATAATAATGATTTATAATTTGAGTTGTTAGGTACAAATTTGCAGGCATTGTCAGTTTGACAATATTTGACTTTAACACACCGTATGTAAATATGTATGTTCCTCTGAGACACCTAAAAATATAAAAAGTAGGACATACAGTAACTGTTTGTACACAACTTGTGACAACGCAAGCTGCATCAATGGAAATATACAAGCGTACGTGTCTCATCTGCACATGACACACCCTCCAGCTGGTCATCAGAACGCAGATGCCGCAGAGCTTGTGGCAAAAGCATAACAAACATGTTGTCCTTCCTCAAAATGTAATAACTTTTTTCAACTCTAAAATGACTTCTGCTGATGTTACTTATTGACAAAAATAGTATTGTCCAATAACATCGTAACGTAATGCTTTCAATCAAATCCCAAAAGTCCCCGTCCAACGTTATTTCTCGCTGAATAATCTGTTTCACTCCAAAAGCAAAAACCACTTCAGCAGTTTATGAACTTTAGGATGAGCTTTTATTGATCATGTGCATTAAGACAACCGTACAAAGGAAAAATAGTACGGAAAAAACGAACAACTGTTTTACTTATTCAACAGCTTGACACGCACCCCCTCCATCATTCCCTACATCCATCTAGCTCATCCCCCCTCTCATTCTTTCATTTAAGAGACAAGAAATCAATTGACGGTCATAAAGAGCCCTGAGCCCACTTTCCAATGATAGTGATTTGGGTTGAATACATAATCAACAATTATAGCTCATCAATAATAAATGCCATGACATATAATACTCACCTGGGTTTTAAAAGCACAACGAGTGTTTAATCACGATATTAGTGCTTAAAGGAACATGCATTCAAATGCCAGTCCCGAGTGAAATCCAAGGGCACGGCTGGTGTGTGTTGTGAACTTAGATCCACATAAAGGAGAATATGCAGGGAGCGGAAAGCTAAGCACGTGCTGGTGGGTTTTCCTGGTAAGTCGGCTCTATGGAGTGATCAATGCACAGCTACAGCTGGTTGAAGGGGACCAAATCCATAAAACAGTTGATTTGGTTCCATTTTACCAGCTTTAGCAAAGCATTTTAGGATGAAACCTCTATGTTTTCCAGAATCCCAAACTCAGGCCTGGAGAACGGTCAGTTCAGGGATAGGTACCTGCAAAGGAAGAACAAGAAAAGTTAAGTTGGAGTTAACCAACATTAGTTTTGTTTTTCTTTTAAAGATGCTGTGTAAATACTGTAAATTCTAATCTGCAAATAGCCAAAATATTATATTTAAGTTAGTAGACATTGACTAAAATCCACATAACTTAAATATTGAATTTATAGGGATGTTAAGTAATTCACTTGTAGACTTTTTAGGGGGGGAACAGTCATCATTTTTCCATTTGCTGCTACTAGTGGCACAGAAAGTGACACACTTCGGAGTTGAATATATCAGTCAAGCACAACAGCTTGATAGTACAAGTGCCGCAACATAGATTTTCACTCAGCAGCGCAGAAACAGAAAGCCGAGACAAACAGATTACAGCCTGTGCTAGTTTAGACAACACATACAAACACGAAATAAGAAATTAAAGCAAAAGTTAATTACGAATACTAGAAAATAGATGCGTTGTTGTATATAGTTTAAAGGAAGGAGAGGAACAGAAGATGATTTAAAGGAAAGCGACAGTGACTGCTGCGATAATTGATGACAGAGGAACATGTAAATGATGGCCGCAGACTAACTTGAGAAAATTAATTTATCACGGCCCTGCCAATACAGCTAATGAAGCCAGAAGAAAAGCACATTGCTGGAATTAACTCCCATTTACCCCAATGACTTTTCTCTCTGCTCTTTATTTCGTATCGCTTTGTCTATTTTTACGTTTCAATCACTCCTTTGTTGCCTTTTAACTCTCTTGTCTTTTTTTCTCTCTCTCTCCTCATTCAGTCTAAAGTCTTTGCTTTTACAAGGCAGGTCTTTGCGGTTTAAGACAACTCATTGTATTTTGGGTCTTTATGTTTGTCCTTGGGGCTCCTCTCAGGGATCCCTCTTAAATTAGCATGAGCTAATCATTTTGCCATTAGGGAAGTTTGCTACCATTATTCCTGGATTGCCTGAGGAGAAAAGCTTGTATTTATAGCGTAAGTGTGTGTGTTTTATTTAGCTGAAGGAAACAGTGGGATTATACTGTATCATGGGCTGTTCAAGAACCGCATATCATAGTCAGGATGCTCACAATTTCACACAACTAATACAAATACAAGCACATTAGATCACTGGAATTATGTTTGTTCTTTGCGACTTATTAAAAATAAATGCCAGAAGAGAAGAATAATCAGTGTCTCTTCATGGACGCTGCACTATTTGTGTGTTTGTTTAACAACTGCAGAAATCTTACACAGTGGAATATACAATAACTTGTGATGTATTGTGTCACAGATCAGTTCAGTCATAAAAGCAGCAAAGATACAGAAAGGATGAGATGGCATGTCTCTGGAGTTTAATAAAGCTAACAGAGGAATGAATTATTTCTGCATTCTGCTGTAAGAGAAGAGAGGAAAAAGTCAAAGACAAGAGCAAATGATACTTTTGCTGTTGTGTATATAGTATAAAAATAGCTTTGATAAGTGTGTACACGGTACACAGTGTTTTGCCACACATTGCGGTGGCAAGTGAATTGCCAACCATGAATAATTCTCACTAGTGTTGTGTGGATAGATTTAAAAGTTTTACAACTATTCAAAATTATATTTTATTATATTAATATAATAACATCAATATATTATAATAATATATATTTAAAAAATACAATGTGTTTTTTATTAAATATTGATTATCACAAATTAATAATTCAGATAATAACAACAACAATATTAATAATAATGAATATTCAAATATTCTAATATAAAAGCATGTTTCTCATTTGCCCATCAGAAACTGCTGCGCCACATACGGAAGTTCACTTCCTGTTTGAGCCTCTCTGCTACTTTTAGCCACAGCCACTGACAAAGCTATAGAAACAACTCTAAGCTGGGGTTGATAACAATAGCAAAGTTTTAAGAGACTAAAAACAAGTTTATTCATTAACATTATACTCTTGTGACACATAGAATTACAGAAACGGGAAAGAAAAAGAAAAATGGTTTCTCTGCCGTACACAAAGAGTACTTTTCTAAGCCAGTGGCTGAGGATTTTGTGGTAATGAAGTTGTTTTGCAGATCTGACCCCATCAGATGCCACAACATGCAGACTCTGTGGACACTTTCATTAGCACGCCAGCTAATTGAGTTCATTCACTCTGCTGTAGTGCATTAACTGGGTCTTTAACGTTTTTTTTTCTCTTTATCCATACAGTACATCCAGTCCTAAAACTTTTTGAAAAGAGCTGAATCACGCTCGCACATCTCGGAACTGGTGATTTGGGCCTGGCTTTGCGCAAAAGCCTGGGGCTAGAGTTTTGGAGGTGCCCTCGGATAAGGTGGAGGATGAGATGCTGAGCACGCTGCAGTGAGTTTGCAGTGCTGGCTTCTCTCCTCTTCTCTGCATTCGGACGTGAGCGATAGTCCAGGCCCTTACTCAGCACTATTTCTGCCCCTGATTGGCTGATCCAGGCAGCAGACCGCTACAGTACCCGTAGACTTTATGTTCAGCTTTATGACTCTTTTTAGGACAAAGTGTCCGAATTCATTTTTGTTTTGTGCCGCAAATTGCTGCACAACTTGCAAACCCATGCAGGACTTGGCCTCCCACACACCACTGCGGGTTTGCAACAAGCATTATTATTATTTTCCATTATTTTTTTTTTTATTAAAATATGTTGCCTTCATATGTGCACAACAGTTCTTTGACAGTGTCATCTATAATTGAATGTTGTTGTATCCTCCTTTGGTTACTCTGAGATTAACAGCATGCTTGTTGTGCAAATCTTTGATTTAATTTCAGAATGGTGTAATCCCCAAAGCGGTTTTATTTCTTAACCTTTTAATCTGACGGTAACACCTTTTAAGAAAATCGATAGCAATTTAGATTTTAGATTGTTTTTTATTTACTTAATTCCTTTCTTCTTTCTCTCTATATTCTTTTTCTCTCTTTCTCTTTCAGAGGGAATTGTCTAGATCATTTGCTCCTGTGTTACTGTACAGGGGTCTAAGGTTTTTATTACCTGTGGGTAACTGTAATCTTGTTTAATAGAGGTTTTACTTAGGGCTGTGTCATTTTTCTTTCAAAGTGAAACATCTCAATTGTGATTGCTTGGTAGTTCTTATCAACTCTAGTTTGTAGCTCTCTTATAATTTTTTGCACACTGTCTGTTCATTTTTTCAAGAGGTTGAGCTTTTGAAATACAAAAGTGTTAAAAACTTGCAGAAGAGAGACTTTTGTGCTGTTACCATACTTCAGACTGACACACATCTTAATTGTTTATATTATTGTTTTGTGAAAAAAACTAAAACTGCTGGAAGGAGTGGATGTAAGAGGGGTCAGATCAGGAAGAACAAGACACTTATGGTGTAAAAATGTTTGCTTTAAGGACTGAGAGGCAAATTCTGCTATCAATGATGTCATCAAGATGAGCCATCAAATATTGTCAAAATATTTACTATTGACATGTTGCCCTCTCTTTTTCTGCTTTAATTATTCACACCTAGACCAAATTGGAGTTTTGATGTTTTTATCTACAGTACAGTATGTCTGGTAGCTTTAAGGTCATTTATATGTCTGTTAAAACAACCGTACATGGGCATATCAAATTTTTGGTTCAGTCAAGTATTTCAAACAGTTTGTCACACATGTTACAATAAAGGTTTACTAGTGAGACAGGGATGGTGAGAATGAGGCCAGGGGTCTGTGTAGGCTTGTGTGTTTGTCTAGTGAATAGATTCACAAGAGCTGAACAAATTACTGCATGTCGTCTTAATTCACATACCTGACATAGATAAAATCACAGGATTTGTTAGTGAATCGTAGATGAAATCATTCTTGTGTAAGTTGTTGCATTTAATTTAGTAGGGCAGTTTCTGTATAGTGGGAATCTATGATTTATACATAAAAACTTTCTTCTGTTTTGTGAAAAGGCTCACAAAAGAAAGAAAATCCTTCTTTGAAACACTCTACTTTTTTTTAATTATTGCGATACAGAATACCAGGCCAGCCATTATAATGAAAAATATTGTGAACGCTCTCCTTAGTGATTCAGTTTCTGTTTAAGTGCTTTTTGTGTATATATCTCTTAAATATCCTTTTTACATCCCTTTTCCCCCCACACCTACAGTATTATATGTAGCAATACTTTATTAGGTAATTTTATTATGTATGGTCTATTTTCAGCTTCGTAGAGCGTAACAGTAGGGTTCCAGAAATTAAATCTCTAAAATTTTCTCTATGGAGAAATAGATTTTTAACAACAATGTTTAAACTTTTCGATGTACTGTAGACTTCATGGTTGTTAAGTAATGAAAGATGCTTCTGTAGGCCACCAGTGTAATTTTAACTTTCTTTTCAGTATCCATACTGCAAAAGAAGAACTTCACTACCCATGTTTCCAGAGAGAGATCCACCAACCAACCAATGTTAACATGAAAAAGTATAGGTATGCTTTTATACGTCTATTTGAATGTTCAGAAAAACTTATTTTAAAAAATATTTTAATCTCTAATTCTTAAAACAATGACTATAAGTGAGCAGTTTTCGTTACTTATGTGATGCGATTTTTGCAGTGCTTCATGCATGAGTAGTTTACATACTTCATATCATTTGAATAGGTCTTTTTGCTTCAAATCAACATCAGAGCTGGTTGGTTTGGTTCACGACTGTTGATTGAAGATTTGTTTTTAAATGCCTAGAGGAAATAAATGGGAGAAATAATATTTCCACTGAGAAATTGGGCGGCCACTGTTGCGCTCTACTGCAAATGCATTAGGGTCAATCACGGCAGTAATCATTATGTGAGACTCTGCTGTGCATGTAATGAATATACAGATCCGTTTTTTTATCTATGCATATAGAAGTTTCTTTCTGATCATTTTAACCCTCTCTCTTTTTCTCCCTCATTCTCCGGCTGCACCGCTTTTTTCGAACGTCCTTCCTTGTTGGCCCGGGTTCTATCACTCAATCTGCCCATTTCTCTTTCTCAGTAATGTTTCAGCACTTGGCTGGCACCCTGTGTGGCAGTGTTGGAATGTTAACTAGGCTCTCCTGACTCTACTCCTGAAATATATGTGCACTTAAAGGGCCGGTGCAATCAGGCCAGTCGCTGTGGGTAATGGACATGTACAGTATATTTGCTTTGCTGACCTGTTCGGCTGTTCTGAAAGTCTCACAATTTTGTTGTTTCCAATTAACAGGATTACAGGCAAAGTGGGAAACTTTTGGTTCTAAATGATATGGCATCAATATCATCTAATATGATTTATGAACTTAAACCTGGTTTTTAGCATTTGAAACTTATCATAATGATTGTGTAATGATATAAACTCAATCCATCTGAAGTACAAGTTTAGCATCGACTTTTGTCACAATTTGAGGTCACGGGGAGTTGTCGCTATTTTAGACTCCTTTAATAATTGTAATTTTAGTTTTTTTTTTTTTAAATAACATTAACATTAGCTTTTTCATTAATTGTGAGGTTTTGTTTATTGTTATGAAAATTGAGTATTAGACTTTTCTATTATTAAATAGATAGATAGTTTGTCATGATTAGATTATAATCAACTGTGAAATATTAAATTCAATAGTGAAATAAAGTAAAAATACTGTTCCTGCTGGGGAACGGTGACAGTTCACCATTTTTAATATGTAAAGCAGCAGAATTTAGCCGAAATCATCTAACTTACAATGAAATTCTGACACAATCCCCCACCCTAATGTTATGCACTTACACTGTACATTTTTCCCACACCCGCACACACACTCTATTTTTATGTATTCCTCCCCTGAGTTTATTTTTATACCCTATGTTTACCTTTAATTCAGACCGTAAATATTTCCTTCGTCCCTGCTGGTAGTACTAACAATATAGAATGTGTTTTTTATGGTGGCCAGTATTGCTGAATGTGCGTTGGGCTCTCAGGTAGTGAATTTAACTCTGCAGGCTACGGGTGCCCTGGGAGAGAGAGGATAGTCCACTGCAGGGGCTTTTTATCATTCTTACACACCCACGTCTCTCAAGTTTTACACTGTTTCTGAATCTTTTTACACATACGCGTATTGTATAGTTATTAATATATAATTTACAACGTAGTTACTCTTTGTAGGGAATTAGCTAAATTTGTAGCAGCTGTGTAATATGGGCTTATTTCAATTAAGAGAGAGATGCCCAAGGCAGAGTTACACTGCAGCATGCAGTCTGGAGGGAATGATTCCCGTTTGAGAGAGAGAGAGGAAAAAAGTGGGAATTAATGTTTTTCACGTCACTGATAGAAGGAACACTGCATTGGAGCGCCCTTGTTCTTTTAATTACTTCCTCTTGGTTTACAGCTTCAGTTAATTTTAATTATCCCACATGCTAATTTTTAAAAAGAATACAGTAAATTTGGTGTTGGGAAGTTAGAAAGAGCCGGACTTTTTGGTAGAGTGCCGCCGAACGCTCATTCTGTAAGGTGCGTGAAATTTTTAGCGTGCGTGTGCACACGTCGTGGGGCAATTTTGCTGCCATTGCTAGTGTTGTAAAACGTTATGCTCTTCCAACAACTCTAGTGTGATGGGGAAAAAGCAATTATGATGTCACAAGGCAAATTTCTCACGGAGAAAATGCCCTCAGCTCAGCTAAAAGAGAAATTACAGCCCATAATAATACGCCCATCTGTGATACTCAGCTATACTTTCATCCGGCATATTTATATTCCCAGGACGTCAGAACATGTCTCTGCATTTCTCTCTGTTTTTCTGCAGTGGGAGCATGTTCTAGATAAGGCTGACTGTTATTGGGGTTTAAATGCTAGCAGATGTCGCTTTAATTGATTGAAACAAATTACCGACGCATTGATCCTGGGTTCGAGCGTTTGTGTGTGTGGGGAGACCTGTGTGTGTGCGCGTGGCAAAAGAATTGTTCCGGTTCATTTAGACTCTAGGTGTGCTGTTAAAGGACATGGTCAGGTATTGCCTTATAATTACAATTTAATCATGTTTTATCTATCAGTTCTTAAAATGTCACAAAGATTTAAAAGCGAGAACATTTTTACAGTCTTGCAAAGGACTTTGCAATTTTGCCATTTATGGTCATGTGATCCTAAAAAAAAAAGAATATGTTAATGTAAGTTGAAAAAATGCAATTAAGAATGAAAAGATATTTAAGGCTATATTTATTTGCCACAGCAATTCTTGTTTGTATTTTCTGTCTTCATGTACAGTCTAAGAAATGTCTTGATTTTTTTTTGTTGCTTTAGCTTATTTTTAATGCTTTATATTAAAAGCTTTTATTAATAATTTAGAGGATTTAGTCATCTCTCCTGGTTTTTTATTATTTTGCATTTAGACTGCACCTGAATCATGACCTTCATGACTAGTTCAAACCTATCGGCGCCCTGTGAAAATGTTTACAGAGACCCTGTCTTTGCTCAAGCAGAGGGCGTTGACACACTTACACGCACATGGCGTTTGACTGACAGCCTGACAGGATCTCAGCTGGGACAAGAAAGTTGATCAAAGGGTCGGAAGATTTTAATCGAACGCCAAACTCGCCTTCGCCACGCTCTCTCGAGACGAGACCTTTGACCCTAACTCCACCTGTGACAAGATCGAACGCAACTGATTTACACATTTTACAAAAGGTTCGCATCTTCAATTTTTTTCCACACAGTAAAGGATGCAACTTTCCTTGTTACCTTCATAAATGTATGGCACACACGTACCGTCCGTACGTCGCCGAATTATAAACCCTCGCGAAAACACAAAAGCTTCACATTGTGTGTTATATTTCCTTGCGTTATGTGTCAGCCCTGAGCTCAACCCTTCAGTACAGTTATGTTAGGAAGACTAATAATGTTATGCTCTGTAACCTGCCTCCTTATTGCCTCCTTGATAAACTGTCCTTGATTTATCTGCTTCCTCGCAGTCACTGCCACATCACTCCCAAACTGCATTGCACTCAATCACCGCTCTCGACCTGACACCATCAGCCAGCGTATTTTTCATAATCTCACAAATCAGACGTCGATTTATGATTTAACAAATCCCCAAACCTCTTCGGAAATATTTCTTCTTTCCCGCCGTCATTCCTCTCTGCTGTGCTGCCTGCCTCACGTGACAAGTGAATCACTTTGGGAAATTATTTTATCGTATGGAACGTTTACTAGCGTGTATGATTTACCACACGTTACACTGAAGTCGATGTGTGTTTGCTGTTTTACACTGAGATATTACCGCTCTTGGATCTATTGTAAGGTCATTATACACTGTTTTTTTTAATGACTTGATTTCGTTTGAATTATTTGAGTCTGTGTTAGTTTGCCACTGTGGCTTTATTGGTTGACTCACATATTCTAGGGCTTTTCCATCGACAATTGAATTCTCTTCTTTTTTTATTAAGTATTATTCTTCTCCTTTTTTGTATTTTATTTTCTTTTTTCTCATTGATTTATACAGATTTTTTCGGTCTCTCTCTCTATAGGGATGAAAACTGTGTATGTATATGCCTTCTGCAAAACTATTTTTTAATGGTTAAAATATTTGTGGTGCTCGTATGAGTGATGTAAGTTTAAGCCAAGCTTGCAACATTTTCCAATCCTGTTATTCTCTCAAAGTGACTAATAATAAGGCCCAAATCTTTTTTGTTCTCTAAATTGCTGTGTTTATTTGAGACCCTGCCAGTGAAAACCCAAGTCATTTTTCTACATAAAATCATCCTACATAATGTAAAGAACATTCTTGATATCTTTAATATCGACGGAGTAATGACATGTTACAGATTGAAATCATAGTGATATTTATAGGTGAAATAAAACTATGATTGTTACAGTAAGTTTAAGCCAATAATACAGTAATTTGATTTTGAGACTTTAGCCTGGTTTTCACAGACAGGGTCACATTTGCTTAATCCCGCCCACCAGTAATCTCATTTCGTACATTGTGTAGCCAATATCTGCTTGCTGTGGCCGTGTCAAACTGAATATTTCACATTCAGTGTGGACAGACAAATCGCTTAACAGAGACACATGTATTTAGACTGGGTTTAGGCTAGAGCCAGTAAGTGTGCTGGGATTCTGGTGGACCCCTACGGTCCCCTCAGTGCTGGGCTTTGACTGTCTCAGCTCACTGGCTCAGTCAGCATTGTTGCATATTTAATGTCCTGATGAACGCTTCCACCTGCTGACACAGGAAAAGTGACAGAACAATACACCTCCCAACCCCCTCCATCTCTCCGTCCATGCGGCTTCACAGTCTGTCTGCCCGGAACACATCATCAATCCAGCCATCCTCTCTCTCTCTCGCTCTCTCGCTCGCTCTCTCTCTGTATCTCTCTTTCTCTCATATGCGAGCTATTTCAAATTCCCACACTTCACAGCCTGACCTATCTTTTGTCTTTCCATGAATCTCCAGCTATGATTCACTTATTTACATACACGTCGTCTTGGTCACTTGCTCTCGCTCTCCATCTTTCTTACGGGACATTTATCCCACTTTTCCAATCTTTCTGATTTGTGCTTAACTTTGTCTTACAAGCAAGACCCTTCGAAGCAACAATTATGATAATTCTTTTAATTTCTATACCTTATTGTTCGTATTTTTTTTACACTTTTCTATTCAGATTCACACCCTTCCTCTTTCACAGATGCGACTCAATCTCTGTTCAGCTTGGTGTTTGGTGTAGCCAGTTTGTTCTCTGATGTGATTGTTGGTCTCAGTGGACGTGCTTTACCGGGTTCTGACCACTACTGACCATCACACAGCTTCCCGTAACATTCCACAGACTGTGTGTGTGTGTTTGAACTCAGACATCCAGGCTCTGCTCTGCTGCTAAAGGCTAAAGTGAACACACACTCGCAGTCAGTACAAAATCAGGACAGCTGGGCCTGTCTATCTAAAAGTTCAACTATGCACTTAATCCCTCTGTGAACACAGACAGGGATAAAATATATACATTTATTAATGAAAGGTCAAGCAGGACACAGCCAGAAGCTCAGTAATAGAGCAAAGCAGCTTGATTATTGGTCGCACGTGCTAATTTTAAGTAAAGTGACCCTCACATTATGTACATTTTTTTAATGCTTTTAATGGAAAAACTTAATAATAAGGTTGCATTTTTAGCATTAGTCAACATTTACTAATACACATGAATAATTGTATTGGTATTAATTAATAAAGATTAATAATAATAATAATAATTGTTATTATAATGCTAGCTAATGCATTTACTAATGTTAAGAAATACAACCTTATTGTAAAGCGTTTCATTATTAATAATATGTAAATGACATAAAAGGGTTTAGACCTTGAAAGAGTGTTAAATATATAAATATCACCATCATTATCATCATCATTGTATGCACTATAGTCCAGAAGTAATGCGTGGAACTTTTTGGAAATATTTTTTATATATAATTATATATTTTTTTAATATTTCTGTAAACATGAATTTTCACAAACAATTACCGCAATATCAGTAAAAGTCATCTATACACCTATTTACTCTAGCCGTAATGCGTCCGCTTACAGAATGACAGTTATATGAATATGTAGCGTTGCCATGTGGATTACATGTTATTTTTTGCTATCATAGCCTACATTCTGTACTTAATTAATTAATGAAACCAACTAGAAGCATGTAAATCGCAATAATTCAGAACTGTAACTAGGCAGAACATAATGTATAAAGGAGCACAGGTTAAAATAATCATTTTCAAAACCGAGATGTTCATGTTGAAATCATTGACATTAATGTCTTAAAGTCAAAGCAAGTAACAGCAAGTGGTCTCTCTCTCTCTCTCTCTCTCTCTCTCTCTCTCTCTCTCTCTCTCTCTCTCTCTCTCTCTCTCTCTCTCTCTCTCTCTCTCTCTCTCTCTCTCTCTCTCTCTCTCTCTCTCTCTCTCTCTCTCTCTCTCTCTTTTTTTTATTCATTAGTAAGCATTTGTTCACTGCACCATCTGAACTGCTGTCTGTGTGCTTTTCAACATGAGGCGACCACAGTTTGATTACTCCATAGAAACCCAAGCGCTTCTGCGGTTGCTGCATCACGTCACCCTGTACATCATCTGTTAATACCCCATGTAAAAGTAACATACGCTACTCATTAACCCCTGGAAATTAAAGCTGCCAAAATATCATTTTATTTCATCTTATTTGACATGTTTCATTGACATTTACGCAGAAAAAAATGGCAGAATTTCCTCTCGTTCGCACCTCAATTTGGACACTTGCACATAAATTTGCTATTCAAGTCTACCAAAAAACGCAGTTGCTATGTTCTTTAATCCCATAAGAACATACGTGTGTGTGTGTGTGTGTGTGTGTGTTGCTCTGCCCCGTTCTTTCCCTCACCTGATATACATACTTCTTTACATTCCATAGCTGCTCTTGTTCATATGGGCATATAAAGAAGTATGTCTACCAAGCAAGGTATGTGGGCACATGGACAAATTTACATCTTTCGTATCATCGTATTCTAAATAAAGATGTTTGAAGGCCAAGACACTTAATCTCAAAGCCAATGGTCATTACTTACACCTTCTTATAATAAATATATGAGTCCCACAGCACACACATATCTATACTTGGAAGTGTACTTAACACTTTAAAAACTTTACGCCAAATTTACGTTGCTGTAAATGGACATGGCACAGCGCTAAGTGTGAAACGCGATTTTGGCAATGATATCCCAACAATCGTCATGCACGTTCCTCTGACGTTATAGGTCAGGTCACTGTTTTCTCACATCATGTCACTTTCATAAACCAGCTGAACTATCACATCACAAGGAGATGTCAGTAAAATCAGGAATATCTGTCTTAAATTTTACACTCTAGATATGCCAGCAGTTTACTGAAAAACACAAATCTTAGAAAATGCCTTTACACCTTTATTTAATTCTTACACCTTCATAGATTTATACAGTTTGCTTCTTTGCTGTTCACCCTGAAAAAACTGCATTGCTGTACACACACCCACCCGCCCCCAAACACACACCAGGCAGTATGTGCTAGTTTTACTGGAAGAGCAGTTTTTCACTTAGTCTACGCAGAGCGCAGCCACACACGATTCACCTTGACTGTCAGCCAGAGAGGTACAGCTGCAGCAAGAGAAGAGAGAGAGAAAGATAGAGAGAGATTTGGTGCTTACCTAGCGGCTGTCAGGTACAGTTCCCCAGCTTCAGATGGGCCAATGCACCACAAGGAGGAATAAAACAATAAAGAGCGACCAGAAAGAAGTAGCTTCCAATCTCACTGTCCCAGGTGCTGCCTCTGCAGTCTCTCCCTCTCTCTCTCTCTCTCTCTCTCTCTCACTCTCTCACACTCTCTCTCTCTCTCTCTCTGTTCTGGTATCTGAGTCTTTCTTTCTCTCTACCTCACATTCTCTCTATCTTACATTCTCGTTTGGTTCCCTCCTCCCCATCTCTGCCTCACTTACTGTCACACCTCATGCACACACACACACACACACACACACATACACACGTGTGAGAAAGTTTAGGTCTAGCGAAAGGCTGCTCTCTATCTGGTCCTCTGATGTCTAGAAATGAATGAAATAAATGTGCCTGATGGTGACCTGCCCTGTTTACACCTTCTGTCCAGCTCTCTCTCTCTTTCTCTCTCTCTCTCATCATCTATAATGCACAGCCTATAGAGGCGGTACACTCCTCCTCAAATGGACTGTCTACCTTTACCCCTCCCTCTCTCTCTTTCTCCCACTCTCTCACTCTCTGACCCTTGACACATCCAAGCACACTCTGTCTCTCTTATCCTTTTACTCTCTCCCTCTATAGAATTTAGGTTTCAATTTTAAAGTACTTTATTGGCATTGTCAATGTGCATTAACAAAACATTTGCTGCTTGGCTGTGTGCAAAGAAAACAGTGTAAAACAGAAATTGTGTAAAACAGTCAGGAGACAAACTACATAAAAAATTATAAAATAAATCTCTTCTCTTATACATTATGTAATAGCTTTAGTAAATGTTAAGTGACTGTGTGTATTTTGTGGGGTTATCTCACTGTACTTTGAGGACAAATAAAATAATATTATTGAGAATATATTATATAATTATTTTATAATATAAATATGTATTTTTTTAAATACAGCATTTTTTTTAGGCTTTGGTTTAAATGGTTTAGTTCTCCCATTTCCTCAATCATTCCCATCATTCAAAGCTGTTTAACTTCTTTGTATTTCTACAGTTGAACACATGAGGTGACATTTACTAGTATGGTAATGCTGTTCTTTTTTCATACATTAAAGGTTGTCTGTACTTAACATTTAAGCGTAACATCTTTTGAGCTCCAAGTCATACAGGCTTAAAACAACATTAGGGTGTATTAATAATAACGTAACAAAAGCATTTTTAGGCAGTAGATATAGATAGCTGGATAAATGTGTGTGTGTTGGGTTTTGCTCAGATACGGTTTAGTGACACATTCGTCCCCAGAAGTGAACTAAATCTGACAAAATGGTCGCAAAAAGGACGCTTTATGCAAAAACAAAGTTTATGATATGGTTCGTATTTAGATCGTATCTGGATAGATTAGCGTGTGTGTGTTGGAAGAGCCTCTTTCACCAAAAAAATCTCTTCTGTTCTCCTTTCTACTCGGATCAATACCAATTTATAAGCAAATGCCGCTTAGCTGACTTGTCCCTTTAATGAATTGGCCCATGTCACTGTGCTAATGAAGCCCCTTACAGTAGTGTTAAGCAAATCTGCAGCGGGTTAGTTTGCATACTGTGGGTTTGTGTTTGACAGAGACATTTACAAAAAAATGAAACTGAGAAAAAGGATTTTAACAGTCAGAATATATGAAGTTTTTAAAGGTAGGGCAGGGCAAATGCGATGATCATGTTCCTGCATGTGTGCGCTTGTGTGGGGGGGGCTGTGAATGATATGTGACTGATAATTACAGCAGAGGGCAGTCAGAGGAGGAACACACCACTGTGTCAGAACCGCCGCCATGTGCTTTATCAAACCATACGGCTTAATCCTTTATGGCACAACTCTGCTAATTACTTTTGACTCGACTTAGATAAGACAAAAATAAAAAAGAGATTTAATAGTTACTATGGAAAGAGAGAAAGATTAGGGGTGAGTGATCTGATGCTATCTTAAACACACTAGCCTACACGCTGCGTGCGCCGTGGATGAGAATACAAAGGCGTGTGACGCGAGCCGTAGTACGCATACAGAGCAGGACATATTTATGCATGTGATCAAAGCAGCTTCCCAATCACACTCCACATGTCCCACAATCCAGCACTGTCTGTCTTAGACCCACACAGGGACATCTCAATGTGACCACAATATGCTACTTAAAGCCAAAGTGTGTCAATTTTTTAGAGGTCAGCTCAACATACAGTAGCATCAAATTGCTCAAGCAGTTGTGACCCTGTATGTGAAATCCAAGCTAAAGTCATTTTATGTGATTTACTGTTTTATACAGAAAATCCTTTTACACAATGTAAAGAACATTCTAATATAACGTTATCCATGTCAAAGATTCAAATCAATGTTAAGAAAGTCACCTTCTGGTATTGTTTTTTGTGCAAAGTAATGAAACTGTAACACTAAAATCATTCATTTCATTATTTAAAATCGTTATTTTAGTATTATGAATACAAATCTAAGTACTTTATCTGAAATGTATAACAATAATTATCTATTATTGTAATTTTTATGGTATTTTTATGACAACTTTGATGCTCTTGATCTTATAATTAGATTTTGGGACTTACAGGGTCACAGTTGAGTTTAGGGTGTGACCGTTTGTTTGCCAGACCAAAGGCAATTACAAGTGTCTGGTAGGGCTGCACAATTTATCGAAATTATAAAACTATCACAAATGTGCATATCGCAATTGTTCGCAACAACTAAATGATTTGAATACTTTAATAAGTTATTTAAAAATTATGTGTCAAAGACTGGCATGCAAATCTTAGTACCTGTGTGTGCTTAAATGACAGAATGTAAATGTGAAAAAATCTATATAAAACATGTATGTTGCATACATATTTTTTAGCTTTTTAGTATATTTTAAAATAGTTAATATTGTATTGTATAATGCTTCATTTAGCAAGTTATTGCATGTATCTTTGATATTGTGCAGCCCTTGTGTTTTGTTTTAAAACGAGTATTCCACAATTCAACATTTACATTTGATTAAGCTGTAGTTGGATTAAGATAATTTTGGCAAGCAAAAGTCACGATCGTAACAGTAAAGGAACCATACATTTGTTCTTTTCCATTAAGTATTCAATTCAATTAAATTCAATTTAGACTCCTTGAAAAAAGCCACCGACCTTAACAGCTGATACGCAAAATAAGTAACAATAATGCACTTAAAGACAATCACAATTTAATAGAAACGAATCTAAATTTGATTAGAAATTCATTTTCTGTCTGGCTGCGTTTTCTGTCTGCTAAGCTCATTGCCATTGGTTGCTAACAGCTAATAGCTAAGAACACTGCGGCTCTTCTATCTGAATCAGCACTACCCTGTTAGTAATTAAACTAAAAGTCCTCACCATGAATCAAACTCGCTCCTTCCTTTCACCCACCTCTTCTTTATGAGAATCAAACTGCGGTTTGTGTCAATCGACCCCTGTGACCCCAGTCATCCCACGGACAGCTTATCACACGACCCTCCCCCCCGACCCCCAGCAGCTCAACGCCATAGATAGCACCATTACCGGGAAATAGACCCGTACGCCAATCAACGCACATACTCTTGAGAAGCAGGTGTACCATTCCTGTCCAACCGAACATGCGGAGTTTCTCAAAGCTGCGACCACCAGCGACAGCTGCCATGCTAATGTCACCTGATCTATCCCAGATTCTGCCTACTCCACATTTAAACATGACTGACAGCCCAGGAGTTAACGCCTGTCCTCGAGCCATCAAAGTAAAATTAGAAAAAGAGGAGCAAGCAGCTTTGTGGCCTTTATGGCGCAGCTAAGTATCAGTGTCAGGGGCCACCAGCGGTGGACGAACTTGGGTTACTTTTGGGTTAAAGCTACTTGGGTTATTACAATCATTTTGAACATAAATTAATATTGAAAGTTTAACGTGAAAATGTATTAAATTGAAGTTTTTGCATATTTAAGCAAGAGATTCACACTGCATGTCGTTGCTTTGGTCTTCACCGTGATGCAGTGTGGAGTTACTAGCCTTGCATGCTAACAAACTGCTGCTGAAACTATTTTGACAGGCGCCGGATGGTTGAGCACGCAGACTATGATTGTTTCTCTTACATCCACACACACACACACACATGCCAATACATCACTGGAAGCAGAGACACAGACTAGGAGGAACGTGCTGAAACACACACACTCACACGCATATATATGCATTTCCACGCAAACACACACATACTCACCGGGAGAGGCAGCTCGTGCGAGGATCCAAGAGGCAGGGGGAGCGTCCGTTCCCAAGCAGCTGATTCAGCGTTTGAGAATTTAAGGATGAGAGTGAGAGAGCGAGCGAGAGAGAGAGAGAGTGGAACGGACAGATCAGAAAAAGGGGTGAGGGTGTAAAGGAATGCATCTTCCTGCATCTTCGCACGGCGCAAAATAAAATCACAATCGAACAAAAATGTCAGCCGAAAGTGATCGGGTCAGGTCTGTAGGCACCTTTCCTGAGAGAGGGATACGGAGATAAAGCTACGCCCAATACCAGCTGAAACAAGAGTAGGAGAAAGTATGGACAGTATGCTGACAGCACTAAATAAGAGACGGCCGGAGAGGGACGGAAGAAGAGAAAAAGCCATAAAACGAGAAAGACACTCGTGGGAGGACAGGAAAGGTTTGGAGAAAATGAGTGTGAGGGAAAGACAGAGAAATAAAGGAAGAGAAGGTCAGAAAGGTACAATCGGTGAGATGAAGACGTCCGTTTGTTTGTCTCTCCTCCTTCACGTACTGCATATTCCATTCTGCCAGACACTTCTGTCCATACTTTCATCCTGACACGCGAGTAGGCCCACCAAGGTGAAGGTTTTGCAAAAAAATGACGTCATGGATTCGACTTTGAAACCCCTCAAAAACGGCCTAAAAAACTAGTTGAGATAAAGTTTGCCTAACGAACGTGTCTACGGTTAAAACGGGAAGTGTGTGAAGGGGCTGATCGGAGGAGCCTCCCACTGTTGCAAAGCTTTTATACCCCTAAGGGGTCAATGCAAAAAAGACGCCCCCCTGGCCATGCACCCACTCCCCTACTGTCTGACCTTATTTAGTGAAGCAGGGTAAAAAATAGCTCGTCAAGTGCTGCTGGCTTTCTCTGATACTCTGTGGGTGGGGTCGGTGGAAGGAGGGGCTTGTGCGGAGGGGCGGGAAAATGTCCATTGGCCTATTGAGGATGGTTAACCTCGTAGTCACTCATTTTGACAGGCACCTGTCTTCCTTTTAACTTTTTATTCTGTGAGAGCTTTTCTTTTTTTTCTTTGCTAATAGAATCCGCCCCATCCTGTGCTACCGTCACCTTAAATCCCTCACAGTACCTGCCTGCTTCTCTAGGCTGTCAGCTGGCCCTCTGGAGGTATTTTTAGGCAGGCCAAATAAAGAGGTGCATTTAGCTCGCAGACTGCTGCCCGGCCTCGCCCTGCCCTGCACCGCCCAGAAGTTTAGCAGCTCGGTGCACTCTGCTATCTATGGTCAGAACCAGCGGGCAGAGGTCACCCCTGAGTGAAACACGGTACAGATCCAGGCCACAAATCATTTATCATATCGTTATTTTATTTCCACACTAAAAACAGGACATCTAAAATGAAATATATACAGCTACTTCTGTTTGTCCAATCACTGAATACATTTATAGTACAACAACCAATCAGAGCGATTGTCAACACCCACAAAAGAGAAAACACTAGTAATGCTTTTTTGTTTTTCTGAAATGTAAAATGAATATTATTTTTGCGTTTCTTAGTGTTTTTCTATTTTGTTCACTGTAAAGCTTCTATACTGCTTCGATATGCTCAATCTGTAATTCATAAATTCACAGTCTTTTTCAGAGAAACTATTTTGCAACTTTTTTTGCTTTTACAGTGTATTGCATATATGGTATATGTTAGAGAAGTGTTACTGTAGCAAGAGTCATTTCCCCAATAATGTTTGCAGTACAGAACATCTTGTTTGTGCATTTATTCATTTAGCGATTGAATAATTGATCGCTGCTGTGTGTACTCATTTGCAAAGTGAGCTGTTTACATCTGTGCTTGTCTATTGCTGTAACGGTGAAGTGCATGAATGCATGTACAATATGTATACTTGTATATCTTTGTTTAAACATACAGTATGTCACCCGAAAGAAGGTTGGCAATTCCATGCAAATGTCTATCGAACCATAAAAAAGTGATCACCATACTGATAGCTCTGATGTGAGCATGTGATGTCTCTCTCAAAGTTTTTAAAGCATTTTTTATGTTTAAAACATGATTTTTCATAGTCAGGTAAAGTGCTGTTTACAGAATTACCACATCCATAAAAGTCCATATTTCTCATTAATGGACACATAAAAATAAAATAACTATTTTATGTTCTATAAGGAGTCAATTCTTCTCCATTTGTTGGGCATTATTGCTTCTGGTTTTTGCATTTTAATTTACAGAAATCCTGCAAAGTATGTTGACTCAGAAACGTGTGTTCTCTTTGTCATATCCATATCACGTGTAAATTTCCATTTTTTTAAAACAGATAACTTTTGCATTGATTAATCATTTTTATGTTAGGGCTTTGGAAAAATGTGAACAGATGGTTCAATATATTGCCAATAAATTCATTCGGTGAGAATTTGTATTATACAAGTTTTGACTGAAAATGAAGATGTCATCTGCAGCTAAGTCCTGATTACCCGCACTTACCCGAATCTCTTTTAGAGACTTTTAGTCTGCTCACTACCTGGTACTGTACCATTCTCAGTACAAAACATTTTGTATTGTGAAAAGTCCTGTACAAATACATTTGATTTGAATTGTTTCTATAATGTTAGAAAAAGAGGAGATCGAGACTGTAAAAGTTAGGGAATCTCTCAGAACTGGTGGGGCATGGAAGGAGTTAAAAACAAGAAAAGAAAGATATTGATTTTTACCGTTAAAAGGCAATCTCCTCAGCTCAAGGGCTCTTGGGAAAAAAGACAGTGTTTCAGGTACAGTGTGTTTGTGTAGGTAAAAGAACGATGTTGAGAAAGAGTTGTTATGAAAGAGTTTGTCGTCTGTCTATCCGGTTTATACATGAGAAATAAAGGGTAGAAACAACGGGACATCCCAGCCTTGACTGGAGCATGACTCAAGCTGAGAGTAACGTCTAATAATACTACTACACACACAAAGTGTGCAATGCCAGTACCTATTCTTACTCTTATTACACAACATGCCTCTTCTGTTCTCATCATCTCCAATTACATGTGTTAAGTTACAGCACCAAGTGTCCGTAATAAAGATACAAACAGGTTTCACTAGGATTTTCTTCTTTCTTTGATTCTAGTGTGTTTGTAAGAGCTTAAGTGCTTTTAAGTTCTCTGTGAGTGGTAGACTAGTGGTTAAAGCTCTGGGCTAATAATGCAAATAGCATAGGTTCGATCCCAGGTGTCAGTGACTCATAAATTGGATAGTTACCAAAGGATTGTTGCCACAGTTGTGCCCTTGAGCAGGGCGTTCAATCCTGGTTTGCTCTGAGGTGACTGTCTATGTAATTAGTTTCCTGTAAGTCACTTTAAATAAAAAGACTCTGTTAAATCACTAACCAAATCAGCAGCTTAGAAATTTGTATACTTTCTGTTTATGGCATTTCTCACATTGCGCATTTTCATAATTACAAAGCTTGTGAAATTTTGCTCATGGCTTTCAGTATCACGTTTGTGCTGTGTGGAAAATGATTATAAAAAGCACTGCTTTACAGTTAAAATTCAAATGCTACAGTTTTGAGTGTTAAAACAATTGTGACAAAAGGTGTAGCATCGTTTGTAGTGCTATGAGCATGTGCTTGTGTTTTAGATTGTTGTAATAATAATATAACTTGTTGTATCTAGTATGTACATATGTAACTTTTTATAGACTTTTTCATTCCAGAAATAAAAATGTAAATAAATTTGGACAGTATTTTTTATTTACCAACCGCAGGCAGATGTGGCAAAATGTTAATGCTGGATAAATTGAATGACTTAACTGCAAAGCATTGTCCAACATGCTTTCTGCACACTTTCCCGGGGGAACATCATTTAAGTGACTATGTGTAATGGTCTAAGAGATGAATGCTCTCTCTGCATTATAGTGTGGCAGGAAAAGCAATGGATACACACATTCACACATCTTTTTTCCGCAGCAAAGAGTTCATATTAAAGGTGTCACTTTCATTAGCGATTGGTGCCAAAAAATTAAACAAAAACTGTTTGTGATTAAATTCTGCTCATTTATTTTGATGATCACCTGTATGTACTATACGTGTTTGAGCAACTGATTTACTAAAATAATTTGTTTGTGTTGAAAGGAAGATTCCTAATTGCATTTGATTTTAATTGATTTTTGCATTTCTTCAGCTTGCAGGCAGGTTCTAAGATTGTGGAGGATTGCAGAAAACCACCACCATCTGAAGCTGCACAGCATCACTCCACCATTGAAAAACACCATAATATGGATATGTGCCTGGTAAAACTTTTCTGATCATCTGATTATTTGATTAATCACTACACTAATAACATTATGTTAAGTGCAGTTAAAAAGCAAAATTAGTAAAAAAGATAATTTGCACGGAAATTTGCAAGGTTTGTTTTTGCAAAAAACAAGTTCTTTTAAAGTTATAATAATGTTCTTGCAGCAACATTAGGAGTGTTTATTCAACCTTATATATCATTGCTAAACACTATTAAGACGTTATAAAAGCATTGCTATGAAAACTATATTAAAAACAGCTATTAATTACAGTAATTATGTTTTCATAACGTTAACAAAACGTTCATAGAATGTATTTGTGTTAGATGGGATTGCGAATAGAGGGTTAAAGCTGAACTGATTTGTCAATAGGTCACAAGTTTGCTATAAAATAATAAAAGTGAATTTGCCAGTTTTAGTAATGATAGATAGCCTTGAACAAAACTGGTCCAAAGTAAATTTGGTATGCAAAAGGTGTTTTTTTTTCTGGCAAAAATGTAATGAAAGAATATGTTGGACTGCTGTCATATCAAGTACATGTGAGGAAACAGCTGGTGTGTGTAGTAAGCACGGTTGAGTACAGGAGAAGTTAAATGGCCCGCGGACCAACAGAGGCCTGCTCTGCGAGATTTAGTACCCTTTAGTGAGATTTGGGCAGGTGCCTTTCCAAACTGGGCATGTTCCAGAGCCAGAGGACACAGCAGAGCAAGGAAATACTACTGAGAGCACAGCCCACGCATGACTGCCTGCTATTTGCTGATCCTGGATCAGGGCATGTGTAAGCGGATGAGTCAAAGAAGCAAACTGTAGGCTGATTTTAGAGCAGCAAAACATTTGTTTGAACTTAGACCCGCGCTGTAAAACCGTCAGTTTCGAGAACGTGTGTTATGTTTGCCGCGTGGTAATATTTACCGTTCCTCTGTTGATCAAGCAGTAAATTGCTGTAGCGTGTGCTGCACAATTGCACAGCCATAGATTCACGAATTCATGTCACAAACTGCTTTCTGATCATCGCCATAAATCTCAGCTGCACCGGCACAGCTCGAAGCGTTTCAGTGGGCAAAAATGTCACCCTGATGCATGGAAGTGATAATCACGTGAAAAGGGGAAGGAGAGAGAGAGCCAAAAAAAAATGCATCTCTTTTAGCGCAATCTCTTTGCGATTGCAAATCGAATCAATAACGCTACGGCGTGCCGTTTGGTATCCATTCTTCATTTTTCTCTCTTTTTCCTCTGATTTAATGGCAGAGTGGAGGGGAGGGCAAGAGTGGAGGGACTCGTGGAGTGTATTTGAGATATGGAGAATAGCACAGTGTAATGTGACAGACCTAAATCAATAAAGACTAAATATAGCTCTGCCTTCTGTAACGGAGAAAAAAGACTTTTCAATAAATGTTCAGTCACAGTACAATACGGGATTTCTGAGGTACAGTAAGCTGTGTGTGTCACATCTGTGTTTATGATATTTCAGATGAGATTTGTGTCTGTATATGTGTGTCAAGGAAACAGCACATATCTGACCCTCCAAAGACTTCCAGTTCACCACAGTTCCCAAACAAACAGGCCTCTTTAACCTCCATCTCAGTCAGGTTCTCTGGCCCCGATTCGCCTTGCGGTGGTCCCAGATTGAGCATCGACAACAATCCGTGGGTGGAAATAGGGCTTGTAAACACATTGGCTGTGATGGGAAATGTACCAGACATTTTTTGATGATCTGCACAATCGTATCTATGTGTGTGCGTGCGTTTGGGGGTGTTGGGTATATTTGTTTTGATCAGGCCATAATTCAGTGTGACAGCAGTGGCTGCTTCTTTCCCAAAGGTTTCTACAGACGTCTGTTCCCTGTGGTAACTAAACACACAGAGCACTTCTCTCGTAGCGCTGTACACAAGAAGGTTGCGTGTTTCTCTTCATATCTTCTCTTGTTTCTATTTGACACTGTTTTCTCTCTTGATAAGTGCAGATTAAGCTAATCTTTAGTTTACTTTTGCGTAAAGTTTGCTGGGGTAGTGGGGTCTAAATGGTTTTTAGTATGTTGTGTAGTGATACTAAGGTGTCCCATAGTGGTTGCTATGATGAACGTTGCTTCCTGGTCCATGTCAATAATGTTAACTCTAAGTCTGTGTGATATTCCGGTGCCTAAATATGACATATGACAGTACTGTATATTTAATCAGATTCAGTGTAAATGGCCCATAAACATGTAATGCAGTCAAGCAGGTGAGAGAAGGGAACAGCATCTGTCTGTGTGTTTTCAGATATAGTAGTATTGTAGGAACACAGAGATGTGGGAGGGGGCGGTGATAAAAGAAAAATGAATAAAAGTGGAGCGCTAATCCTGTGATGAATCTGTGTGTGTTTTTACAGTGGCAGCTTTGATTTATCACCAACATTTTATTCAAGGTCCTGAAATTAGTGAGACGCAGCACCAGATAGAAACTACGTACAAAGTGAAGAAAAACAGCAAGAGAGAGAGAGAGAGAAAGCCATACAAAGAGAAACAGAAAAGGGAAATTGTAAAAAAGGAGGCAGGAGTTGCTGATATTGAGCAAATGGAATGTTGTGATTTCATTATTTTTTATATATTTCCATTTTATTTCTGTTCTTTAATCTCAGGTGTCTTGATACACCAATGTGATTAATGATCGGGGCGAGCGAGGAGCGCTCTGCTGGTGAGAGAGGAGAGCAGTGATGCTTGTGTATGACATTTCCTGGAGTTCAGGGCCCCTGCAGGTCTGAAGAAATAAGCAGAAGCCAACAGAGATCAGGATACAGGCGGGTTAAGAGAGATGGAAGGATGAGAGCAAGCTTTATAATGTCCAATACTGTCTGTATCTGGAGAGTATAAAGTGTAGTCCAGGTACAGAGATGAATCAGAGGGCGCAGTTGAATTCTGCTAGTGTTACATACAGAGGAATGAATGAATGACTGGAGTGTGTTTGTGCTTTCTTTTGGAGCTACAGAACAAAAAATGGTTAGATTTCCCCGGTGATGTACTTTTGCAGGATCTTACAGAAATTCTCTCTGTTTCTTTATGATTTTCCTTCTCTTACCTAGACAGCTGGATACTTCTGATTCAAAGATTTGTGACCTGTGTGAACGCTGTTGGGGTATAATGTCAGATTTTATGTTGGGTACAGCATACACCTTGGCATTGCAAGGTCTCCGCATTTATTTTTGCAAAAAAGGTTTTTGGAATAAATAACTTGAGAACATTTGTAATTTAGTGTGCTAACACTTCAGATGTTAAACCATGTTTTATTTATGTCACTTGTACTTTCATACTTATTTTAAGCTTGATAACTGTTATCGCACATATTAAGCATAAACATGAAAATCTGAACTACACATTTTTTACATTTTAAATCATTTTTAAAACAATTTTCTATTTTTATAAATAACAGTAAAATTATTTGTTTAATAAATGTTTATTGTCATGAAAACTTTCCATCAATATATAGTTTGTCAGGATTAGATTAGAATTCAACTCTGAAATATTAAAATGAATTGTGAAACCTGTGCAACCAGTTAATACGTTAATGACATTATAATTTAGACTATAAAATTTAATAAGAATATAAGTTATTAACTGGTGAAAGAAGAACATAGAAACTAAATAAATATCAGTTTTTTGTTGCATTAGTATTTATTGTAGTACAGTATGTATTGTTTCTTCTTAGTGTGTAATATACTGGAAAATGGAAATTTATGGAAGAATTGTCATTGGCACTTGTGAAGCAAAACAAGTTGGTTTTCAACAGTTTTTTTTACATCAACCACAACAAGTAAAATGTAAAATGGCTTTTCAACACAAATGATCTTTATATTTATTATTTGCTGTGTATTGGATCAGTAAAGATAAACGTAACGTTAACCACACATCACTATGGAGAGCTTACAATTTGCTGGCGACACTAAATTACAGCTAGAACTAGATACAAACTTAGCAATAGTTACTAATCCTCTTGTATAGACCTTAAATTCTGTTTTCAAGTAATGAACATTAACCAATTATATTGAAAATGATTGCTTGATCATCTCACAATGTAGTAGCAGATGTAGATTTACCAGTTCATTTATTTTGCTCTAACATACGGTGCTTTGCTGTATGTTGATCTTATTAGAGAGACTGATCTGTCGGTGCAACTCCATTTACTATATACAAACGCTGCAAAGACAATAATATTATCAAAAACAATTACATTTACTATTAATTAGGGTCAGAATAAACGATTCTTCCGAGTTCGTTTTTAACTGGCTGTTTACAGTTGCAGAGCGAAATAACAAATTGGTGCAATAATCCAGAATTCAACAGATGTGTGGACACAGGTGTGCATATATTGCAAATATAGTGTGCTTTATTGTACAAAGACTTTAAATACAATTCAGAGCTATTGGATTTCTAATTCAGACTTGATTTTTGTAGCACTTGTGAATATTTTATTTCTCAGTTTTAGAGATTTATGTATGCATTTGGGCACACGCATTTCAGTCTATTGGATGTAAACATCTTTTGATATCCATCTCTGATGTAGTTAAACAAATGCATAAACGCACACAAATACATAACAAACAGAGTATGTTATTGGAGAGCAGGAAGGAGAATATTGCCCCAGCACTGCAGTTATTAACCTAACATGATGTTGCACTAACAACCTAAAGCGCAGGAGCAGCGGCCAGTCTCTAATCTCCATCATGCATTAAACATTAGCAAGTGCTCTGGCTCACACTAAAACACATTACAGTCGGAGCAGTGTGTAATCTCTCTCTCTCTCTCTCTCTCTCTCTCTCTCTCTCTCTCTCTCTCTCTCTCTCTCTCACAGAATAAGCCCTGACTAAAGAAAATATAAACAAGCCCAATGCACTCAAATCTGGGAGATAGAATGCTAATCACTCTTCGATCTTTTTGAGAGCGTTCTGGGATCTTCCTCCCGGTCTAATGTTAAGACTGCTGCTGCATTTGTATTACGTGTAATAGGACTTCATGCTTCATGCAAGTTCAGCTATGAAGATTTCTCTAGAACGTTAAACATCCTGTGTGCTAACTGGTTAAATATTTTGCTTGCGTTTTCCAATAGATTACTGTATAGTACTTTCATACAAAAAGTTCAAACAAGAATGAAAGAAGCAAATTTCTGTCCTCATTCAGTCCAAGAAAGTGTCATGCCATGTTTGACATCATCATCATCATCAAATACCATTATTTCTTGCAGTGTCAGAAAGAAATTTGACAGAGTTTTTTGCATAACAGATGATGTTACAAGTAACTGTCCTTATATGGAAAACATTTGTGTGACATTTTTAACAATTCTCTTTTGTGTTCACAAGACCAAATTTTCATCTAATTTGTCACATTTTGTTTAGAGACTGAACAAATTATTTGTCTTTATATTTATTTTAAGCTGCAATTTTAATTTTAAGATGCAATTTAAGCCACATGTTATTTCATATATATTTATCTTGCGTCACATGATGTTAAACTGAGATTTCCCCCGAAATTGTGAATCATTATTATAAGCTTACCATTATCAAATAGGGTAAGATTAGAGTTTTAAAGACAAAATTTTATATATTTGTATTATATTTTTAGATTATTTATTTATTTTTATAATTTATATTTATTTAATTTTATATTTATTTTTTTATTTTGTTTATTTTTAACCTAACAAATTTACAGAATGCAGCTTAAAATTCATGGAATACACCAGTTTTTTAACCACTGTCAATGCATGTGTGATTTCCAGCCCAAAAAATGACTAAGCTTCCTCAACGCTAACTGTGTATTTAGTAAGTGAACCTCTTTGACCCATTTTAATTGGAACTTGTCTGTAGTGCAGCACATTTGATCATTTTATTATTGCTTCTGAGAAGCTGTGACTGAGAAAGAGTGATCGTCTTAACACATTTTCCCCGGGGGAAGATACAAGAATGTCTCTTATTTTTCCGCTTCACTTGTTACACTTTGTTCATGTGAAAGTAGCTGACTACAGATTTAGCGATCGCAGACGCACACAGAAGTAACGTCTTGGACGTAAAGAAAAGAATTGTCAATAAATGTAATTATGAAGCTACTGCCATCCAGATAATCATATTTGAATGCCTCTGATCCTGGTGTGTCGACCCTTTTGCCTTTCATGCTAGCCACTTTTTCTTCTTTAGACTTCTCATACGTCTTTTTCATTATAGCTCAAACTCTTCTCCACACACACAAACCGAGAGCTGTCAGAAGTGTAACTGTAGCTCTGTCACCCTGGGCTTGTCCCGTCCATATGGCAACTATTTTCTGCCTGGCCTCTAACAGTTGAGCCTGTCACATTTCATTGCTACCACTATGCTGATCCTCTTGAACATACACCTACACATTTCTCCTGTATGCTGTCGTTTTTTTCAACCCGTCACTGGACCACCATTTGCTTTAAGCTATACTTACAATATACATATGGACAATTCCATGCGAAAAAGGTTTAACCAAAGGTTTTCATCATATTGATAGCTCAGATGTCAATATTTAGTGGTCTCTCTTAATGTTTTTAAAGCATGATTTTTTTTTATATATATTTAAAGCATGATTTTTTATAGTTCTGGTTTGTGAGACTATGTTTATGACTAAAATATTGACTTATATTAATTTTTGACTGAAAATATCCATAAGGTTAAAATTACCCATATACAGTTACTTATAGATATACTTACAGTCTGAAAACAATGAAACCCAATAGGATTTTATTCTTGTACGCAATTTAGCTTATATTTATCTACCAAACATAATTCACAGATTTAATCGTAAACTTTCACAGTATATCAAAAAGCATTGAGTGAATTACATCCATGTTTCTGCTTTACCCGGGAGACCCCCATTTAAACATTTTGTTCCAGGTCAAGTGTACTCATCTCCTCTAAGGCCACTTGCACAGATGTGATATGGATGGGAACCATTAGATGACATTGAAAGAATCGCCAGAGGCTGATTGTATTAGTTAAGAAGTATGATGACCTTTGACTCAATCACCTTTAGGAAGGTAAAAGACTTCAATACTTGGCAATGAAAGCACAGGCTGTGACGTCTAGAGTGACCGTATAAATCTGCGTGTCCATAATGCCCCCCTTAATGACAGACTGCAGTTTACACAAAAAATATGATAAAATATTATGCTGATATAGAGAGGATGGAGGGAGGAAGGTTAATGTATGCATTACTGTAGGTTACCCTAAACAAGCAGTAATATTAACCACACTTAATATGGAGTATATGCAGAATTGAATGAATCAGTTTTACTAATAAAGAACAATATATAATAATGGGGATGTTAAACAAAGCATTACATCTAGTTCTGTTTTCAGAAGAGCAGCTATTTAGTATAATTCTTATTCACCCCATTAAACACATTCTTCTTTCAGTCCAAGACATTTATACTCTACAATATTACATACTTAATTACAGTTAATCCCCTTTTACTTCAACTGAGAAAAGAAAACGATTCCAATTCATTACACAGGATTAGACGTGTCTGAGAGATGGTCACTGAGTTTGTGGTTTTGTGTGTGCGCGTGTGTAGTGGTCGGTTGGCACATGGAGAGGTCTGTATTGTGTTGCGTTGACCTCATTGTTAATGTTTTTGAGTTCTATTGTGTACTTTTTTATTCTGCTTTATATTTCACTAAACTGATGGCAGCTTATATAAAGTCAGTAGGATAATTCAGTTGCTTTTGGGTTTAACAGGAAAAGCAAACAAAGTATATTTATTATACATGAAGAATATAAATATAAAAGGATTAAGAAGTTTAATTAAAGGGTTATTCCAAGAATTAATTCAAGTGAAGAGAACTTAAAACGTTAGACTTTATAAATGTGTCTGGAACAGAGAAGCAATGGAGCAGATGCATAAAGTTTAGGGATTATTATATATAGTAAGCACCGTGTGTTCTCTATCATCCAGTAAGCCCCTATGTAGACAAATATGGTACATTTTATTTCATTTAATTTGTTCTCTGAATACCTAATTAGCATTTGTTTCAGAAATGGACAGGCAAAAGTATATAAATAGCTTTAGTATATCAGTATATGGCTTAATAGATTGTGGTTCATTTGCATTTTGTTATAACACAAATTGTAGCGTGATGAAAAAATCTAGAGGTTTGTAAAAGTAGTCATTTTCTGCAGGATGGCAGACTGACTGTTCATGATAAATTTACTATATGAATTCTACGTGGCCGTACAAATTTCTGCAAGAATGAGTGACTGTAGTATTAAATAGTATTAAATAGTTTATATGTTTTAGGGTGGTAGACAATAGAGCAGAAAAGGTGTTTTATAGACTGTGATGTGGAGGGGGTTCATATCAGCCACTATACATATCTGTCATCTCCATAATGGGATCAGGCCTACTGGGTCCTTTTCTCTGGCCAGAGAGACAACATAAGACAGAGAGGAGAATATTAATATCAGCAAGAAAAATGTCTTTTTGAATGGAAAAGCATCCCATTACTTGTATGAGTATTGAAATGATGACTGAAAGGGATAACAAACTGTGTAAATTATATTTCAATACAGTTCTTTTTTAAATATTGTTTTTGGTTTGTGACATGATTTTGTTGTATTTAATTAGACTAAAACTTTATGACAGATGCATATGTAACTGTGCCCACTAACATTCATATTAAATTGCATTTTCTGTTTCACCAAATATTCACAATTTTATGTAATTCACACAGTACTGTAACACAATGTTGCAGCTTAGATATTTTGCATCATCACAATCACAAGTATATATATATATATATATATATATATATATATATATATATATATATATATATATATATATATATATATATCATATATATATATATATATATATATATATATATATATATATATATATATATATATATATATATATATATATATATATATATATATATATATATATATATATATATATATATATATATATATATATATATATATATATATATATGTATATACATATGTATATATATACATATGACATATGAGCAGAACCAAAAGCCCCCTCACATGTGAAGGACGGTCTGGTCCAAAGCTGCCTTTATCTCATTAGTAATAGCATGAGCTTTATTCACTCTCTGCCCTCTCTCTCTCTCTCATCTCCATCCACTGGAACTCATCTTCTTATCACTACAAAAACATATAAAAAATGGAGAGAGTCATCTATCAGAAAGCACCTATTCCTTCTCATATTCTTCTCATATTTGTGCTCACTGTCTCGCTATCGCTCTGCCCTTGCTACCACCTCTTTCTATCTTTTCTTGCTTTGCGCTGACTTCCCATTTTATCGTTCACTGCATATGTGGAGAGCAAAGGGTCCTAACCATCTCTCTCTCTCTCTCTCTCTCTCTCTCTCTCTCTCTCTCTCTCTCTCTCTCTCTCTCTCTCTCTCTCTCTCTCTCTCTCTCTCTCTCTCTCTCTCTCTCTCTCTCTCTCTCTCTCTCTCTCTCTCTCTCTCTCTCTCTCTCTCTCTCTCTCTCTCTCTCTCTCTCTCTCTCTCTCTCTCTCTCTCTCTCTCTCTCTCTCTCTCTCTCTCTCTCTCTCTCTCTCTCTCTCTCTCTCTCTTTTTAACACAGTGAATCTCTCTCTTGATCTGTTTAAGGGATCTCCTTGACTTTTATGTGCGTGAGTGGAACCCTCTGAGCTCAGAGCTGTGCGCTCAGCTTAGTCAGCAACATGTGTCTCCCCTTTTTTTCTCTCTCTTTCTCTCTTGCTCTTTTCCAAAACCCTAGCGAGCTTCCTACAGAGGCAGCATTTAAAGACATTGTAGGCACACTTCCAACACACAGCTCCCTTCTACAATACTACATTTTGGCCAAGACTGTGTTGCATATATCCAAAGCAATCTCAGAATGCACTGTGCATCCAAGATAGTGGTCATGTGCAATAATACTTTATTATTATTATTATTATTACTGTTATTATTGTTATTATTATTATGACTATGATTATTGTGATTATGATTATTATGATTATTATTATTAATACAGTGTGTTAAATGTATATACCCCGATGTTTGCATTAATCATATATGATTTAAATGCTGGCAACCACTTAAATGAGCTGAATTACAATTAACTTGAGTATAAACACAACAGCTCATTTTGGCTACAAGTACGGTGTTAAATTACTGCAGGATCGTTTCCATTGATCACTGGTTAAATCTCCTCTCAACCTAAATTTTATCACAGGTTCCTCACTTCATTTGCTGATAGCAATGGGAATTTTATAGGGTTGTATGTGTGTGGTGGGGGTTGGAATCCAGAATAGAAGCTTAAACTTTTCTTTTAGATATTCTGATATGAAACATAATGGACATAAACAGCAACCTTGTGTTTGTCTTAAAATCATTTACTATACGCAGAATAGCTTCTTTCTTATTGTAACATGCCAACAAGTTTACACTTTACAGAGAATTCTTGTAACATTTAACATTACGCTTATTTTTGACAAGCCAGTATTGCAATTTTCTAGATAATTTCAGAATTTTTCTTTGCACTTAGAAACCTTATGAATAGTAAAACTCAATGTTGCTCTCATCTAGATTGACAAAGCAAAGAAAGTATCCCACTTTATTGAAAATAAATGAAGCCCTCCAATATTCATTTTAAAATTCATTTGGATAAGATTCCCTGCATAACCCCATTGATTTAGTTTAATCTTTTAATGTTATTCTGCTCATGAAGCAGAGGTTCAGTGTTGGTCTCGTTTTGATTATTTCTCTAATGTGCATCGACATTGAAGGTACATTGAGTTTGTGTGGATTTCCTGCCTCACCTGCACACTCTCCATCCCTCCACCCGCACGACACGGAGCGTGACGCTCCATTACAGAAAGTGACAGGATGTCCCACTGTGTCACTTTTCATCTTCTCCTTCCCTTTTATTCTCTCCATCATTTTAGAGTCCCTCCCTGAGGTCACTCTCATCCTAAATCTCCTATATGCCAAAAGCAACACTTTCAAGGTAACGAATGGACTCTGAATGCCTTTGCTGCAGTTGAGGAAATGATAAACAATCTGTTGACATATGGACACTACTGAAGTATAGCGACCTTGAGGTTTTATCCAACAATAATCCAAGTGATTGGCAAACTCCATATATTGGTTATAATGCTAAAAGTCAATCTAGACGGCTGGGATCAGGGGATTTTTAGATTGATTGATTGGTATTTTGAGTCACCTTAGCAGTATTTTAAGATGCAACCAAAGTGGTCTTACATACAGTACAGAGATCTATCCATTTACTGTAACATTCAGGTTCCTCTCAATAGCAATTTGGCTGATGTGTATAGTACCAAAGGGTATGAGACTCTGAAAATGAAGATCTGGCAACGCAGATTGTCAATGATGGCAAAAATAAAAACTGCATTTGAACAATTTTTTAAATATTTTTATGTTTTTTTAATTATTTTTTTAATTTTAGATAAAAAAAAAAATTAAATTAATTTTGTAGTTTATATTTTTTTGTTAAAAAAAAGATTTATTCTTGAGTCTTTCCACCAATATATAGTTTGTCATAATTAGATTTTAATTCAACTATGACATTTTAAAGTGAATAGGAAAATAAATGTTCCACCTGTGGAACGGTGACAGTTACTATAACAGTAACAGAAACTATAGTTGTGACCTCAAAGGTCAAATGTATTTATACTGTCAGAATACTGTTACTTTAAATGGGTGTTTTACATCATGTAATAATAGTTACAGCATCTAACAGCAGATACTAACTAAAAAAAATCGAACCATGACCTGCTGAGTACAACACAATGAGGATGACAAGAAGGTGCGGCTTTCTTTATTCCAGTCATTTTGTGTCAATAGACCTACAAAACCAATATCTCTTATGTCTTTTATAAGTAAATCCAATTCTGCTGCTGTTTCATTTTATTTGTGCTGAGTGTATCAGTGTGTGTGCGTTTCTGTAAATCCTCAGTCACCTGTTACTGTCTATTTGAAATGCACCTGCTAAACCCACACACACGCTTGTATTTCAGTGCTATTAAAATGTCAAAGCTTTTGCAGATGAAATGAGAGCTCCTTGTCCCAAGGCGTTTTAATTTTCTTCTTTGATAAGTGGTTTAACTCGTATCTCTCACAGTCGAGGTGGGCACGATATGCTCCTCAATCATTGTAACATGCACAGAATATTACAGTCAAATCTTAAACTATCTATAAGGCTAATTACACTATAACGCATGTCAAGATGATAACAATTAGCTCAGCCATTAATACCGGTTATACGACTGCTCGTCGCTATAGCCGACAGCGGCTACATCAAGTTAAAATACAAATCACAGCTCTCGGGTGATTGAGGATATACTGGGAACCCAGAGAACAATGTGTAGAGCTTGATATTCCTTTTACTTTATGTGCCATGAAGTGTTTTTGTGTAATAATTCACAGTCTCCTGTGCTGTCAGTCTTATTTAGCTTCAGTTTAATTAAATTTGTCTATCATTTCAATGCACATATTATATACCCCAAGTGGGCCAGAATATGTAATACGGTTTCTAGTCAAGAGAGATTTTGTGTATATAAGAGGTGTGTGTGTGTAGCAATGGCTGTCGCCTCTTCTCTTCCCTTTTCTGGGCTGGTTACACAGGGGGCGTCTATTAAAGGAAAGGCCCTGTCAGCCTATGATTTAGCTCTCTCTCCACACACTGCCACAGACCTACAGGATATGGGCCAGGAGGGCCAGCTGAGTTTACTAAACTTTCACAGGGACTGAAATAGCCCTGCTGCATGTGTGTGTGGTTGTGTGTATACCTATAGAAAGACGTGTGTTGAGCGTGTGTGTATTGGTGTTCTCATTTGTTTTTTGTCAAAATTATCTCTCACCACTTCTATGCACACCTGTACTCGTATTTGTTTCTGCTTGGCTGGTATGAGGCAGATTTTAAAATAAAATGTAGATTTATTTTGTATTCAGAGAATTGATCACCTATAAACCTTTCAAGGCATATAAGTTCTTAGAGATGATTAAGCAACGCTATCTAATGAAAGTTTGTAACTATTTTATGAGGTGGCTAATTTGTATGAATTTACTCATTCAGGTTTAAGGGTGGATCTTTATTATTTCTTTTTTCTTCATGTTTTGAACGATTCACATCTTGAAAATTCATATGAATTGGTTTGTGAATTAGTTATGAATCCCTATGAGATGAGACATGAGGGTATATGAATCAGAATGATTTGAACTTTTTATTTATTTACAGTATATACATCAATGTTACCATGGAAACCTGAATTGCAGCATAAAAAGATGCTTATGCTATTTATTTATATTGTAATTGTTATATGGTACATGTTTTATGAGGTGGTTAATTCATTTGTACGATTTTCATTCTCCCCAATAACGTTACGGTTGGAGGCATGTTTTTTGTATGATTCACATTATACAAATTTTTAATGAATTAGCAACCTTGTAAAATATGTAGGAATTCCTGTGAGATCAGGTTGAACATAATAAGCATCTCCTACTGTTTTAATACTTCAATAGATTTACATTGTATCGTTCAGTTACACAATTTGCAATGCATTATGGGATGAGTTGTCTGTCGCTTCTGCATATAAATAATGCAAGTACACAGTCTTATACTTTTTACATTTTTATTTATTTTGTAGCTATGAGCTGGTTTGTATTTTTGAAATCCATATAGAGTGACTAAAACAGCACTAAAGCCAGTGAAAAAGCGTGCGGTCCTGTTGTGCTTTGCTCTCTGTTGGTCTATTACAGTGAAGAGGGGGGACTTTCAAAGCCAAAGAGAGACAGAGGAGATAACGGGTGAGGGAGAAAGGATGATAAAATCATTGCAGAGGTGGCAGGTTACAGGCGGGCTGTGATGGAGGGGGATGATTGCTGTTAAATTGACTCTTCCTCTTCTGTGGGTTGTGGCTGCATTGCAGGATAGTTGCGTGGCTGTGTGGGTGTCCCTCCTGATCTCTCCAGGGTCCTCCTCTGCCACTGCAGGTCATTCATGTATGAAAGGGACAGCTTGACTGATATCAGACCTCTAGAGACTCTCCCGCACACTAGAATGTTAATGATTTCACTGCACAACTCCATTGACTACTATAAAATGTCCTTCTAACAGCGTACAAATGATGCAGTTACTACTGTATATAAAAAGGATTTTCTCTACAAAGTTACTGCAAAGTAAATCGTATTATTTGCATCCCCAGCACAGTTTATTTTAGATGTCACTGACTGTGAGACACTGAGTCACTGTCTCCAAAGACTCTTTAACAAAACAACATTTTATGTATTTGTGAAATGTGAAGTGCTAAATAATAATATTGTATGATAATTAATACAACATATTTTATGATCATTATTATAACTATTTGAATGTGAATATTTAGTACTGTACATGTGAAAAGACACATATAAAAATGAGTCACAATATCAGATTTTTACCTCACGAATATAATGGCCAAAATATTTCATGATAACGATTTTATCACACTAATCATTCATTTATACATCATAATTCATTTATATTTTTATTATTAATAAAAAAATATTCCTATCTTTCATTTAGTTTAATTTCTATGTCTTTTGGTCAGTAAATCACACTCAATAGAGGGAGGCAGAGAGAGTTTGTAACCATTGTGGTACAATGCTAAACAACCACCTACTATATTGGCGTGTCACACAGATACTAGAGCCGAATTATTTATGATATTATCATATGTACTGTAATATTAAAACAATATCAATAATCACGATTTACCATCTTCTCCCAAAAGCACCAGCACAATGAAGATTTCTCACACTTTTAGCAGCAGTCCTGAGTGTATAGAAGACTCAAACCCCACCCAAATACTGGCACACAGTACTGCACCACAGCACGCTGTCTGAATTTACCCCATTCATTTATTAGTGCTGCTTCCTAAGTGTCACTGTTATTGTTCATACTTATTGTTAGTGATTTGTCCTAAACTAATAACCTTAAGTATCAAAATTTAGAATTGAATCCTTGTTTATGCAATGACACTTTAGTGAGTAGTGTTATTAGTGCTCTTATAAGTGGTTTTAATTAATATACTTACATAGGTGAAGGAACAAAAGGAACAAAAATCATAGAGACTTAGGGATGGACCATTCTAAGTTGGGCCAGTAAGCTAAGAATAACCACCTATCAATGTCATAGCAACATCTCAGCAGCTGCTCTTTAATGTAATATAGCACATAGAGCGCCTTAGCAACCGCATAGAAAACCCCAGCAACCACCCACGACACCCTAGCACCCGTAGTTTTCCACACTCAAGAAAAGAGTGAGCGTTGTCAGTAAAATATTAAGCGAGAGAGACAGACAAAATGTAGAAAGAAAGATGAGGACAGTTTAGTGTTTTAGTGTCATCACTTCTGTTTAAGCCTCTTTGGAGGCGTTTATCACAGAATGGAGTCTGTAAATAACAGCAGAGAAAACAAACAGTGATGTTTCTCACTCTCAGGCGGGAGCTGACATAAAGGTCTGTGTGAGGAGAGCTCTGGTGCGCTTTCCACTGAGTACAGTCAACTTCTGCATTGCAGTAAACAGACAGTGGAGAAGATACCGACAGGAGTGATCACACCCACCCACCCAACACACACACACATATGTAGAAACTGTGCCGTATTAATACATTAAACTCTATAATGACACATTATGAAAGCTATTTGATTTGTAGTTTAATTACAGAATATATGTGATAATATGTAGCCGGTTTTTATCAAACTATGTCTGGGACCTACTGTATTTTTTATCATTAAATTATGAATAACACTTGGTAACACTTTACAATAAGGTTATATTTGTTAACTCAAAAAAATTAACTAAGATTATAAAATGCTTTAGATAAATCTTAATTTCAACATTTACTCATAAATATTTAAAATCAAATGTTGTATTTGTTAACATTACAGTAGTTATGGCGCAATGAACAAACCCAGGGTGCGTTTCTCAAAAAACATTGTTAGCTATCTTTATCTTTAAGCTACTTTCTCCAACGTTGCATTGTACTGTGCTGGTTTAGCTGTGAACCCTGAATGATTAATGAAACATTTTATTTGTGTTAGCTAACATTAACAAACGCTTATTGCTTTATTGCTTCATTGTCTCCTAAGTACTTGCTAAGTCGCTTTGGATAAAATGCCTAAATGTAAATGTAAACAGACATTAATAAATGGTAAAAATCAATGTAATATATAATTTAATGCATTATGAGTATACTGCAGAATGAGTGTTAATGTTTTTTTTATTATTATTCTGTTGATTTACTATTATTCTGCTTATTTTATTGTGTCACTGGTTCTTTATGTGTAAAGATATATCTTCGCCTGATTTATTTTACGTTTTGTTAAGTTAAAATTGATTCATTCGGGAAAGCATGTGTATTTGTTGAAATTTCATCTATTATACTGTGCGTACTGTGTACTGTGTGTGTTTGTAAGCAGATTCTGGATGTGGCTTATGAGGGTTTTCCCCTTTAAAATGCATTTACTGCAGTAGTTTAAGTATCAGGGGTTGTGCTGGCGTAGGGCTATTACTCATGTTAAAGGAGGCAGGGTGAGAAGTTTAGAGGAGCTGTCGGTAACTTCAACTGTCCTGAAATCGCTTCATTAATCCGGACGATTTTCATTCATCTCTCCAGTCGCAGTGATACCGCCCGAGGACGGGCCCTGGAATCTGCCACTGCACCAAAACAGTCCAGCGAGCAGAGCCTGAATGAAGACAACTGTGCCAGAAGCCGTTTGCTAAAAAAAACATAATTAATGACGGGAAACATCGAGGAACAGTCCAGATTGAGAACCGAGAGGAACTGAGAGAAAAGAAATATAGAATAACAGAAAAATGAGAACTGGAACAGAAGTGAAAGAAAAGAACGATTCGCTCAACTGACCTTTGTCTGACTTTGTAATTAGCAGGTTGTCCCTGAGGATTGGCCCTGTCACCTTATTAGCTGTGCCAGGTCCATGTATCCCACAATCCTCTGGCTCTCCTCTGGTTGGCAAGCAGTTCTCCTTTCTTTGCCATTGCGACACCGCACTAACATGCCAGCTGTTTCTTTTCTTTGTTATCGTGTTACGCTCTGTTCTTTCTTCGCCTCCGTCCTCCAGACGCTGATGATGAACTGCTACAACAACTTCCACTACACTGCCACCCTCCCACAATCCTCTCGAATTCCTGTGAGTTTTTGTAACGATTTCACTGCGTTCTCATTTGGAGCCACAAAGTCAGGGCTTTGGCAGCAGACACCTCTAGAAATCATAGTTAATGCTCTTAACATCAGCCAATTATCTGATTGGTAATTGAATCAGTTGTTACTTTAGGAGCCCTTGAGGTTCATTATGTTTTTGGTGTATTTGAATCTAATGCCCAGGATTTAATGTGATGAAGTGATTTATGTAGAAAGTTGGACAACAGAAGTCAATAGTGATTTTCCACTGTGTAACTGCCAGAGAGGTGAAATTTGCAGGTGGTTGAACCTTTTACAACACTTATTCTTAATCTTTGTTCATATATTAGGTTGTCTTTCAAAACGGATCTACAGTTCAGGACTTCATGTGTTTGCTCATTCATCATTCATAACTTAGATTTCATAACAAAGATCATAAACATTTTATTCATCTGCTTTGTGTATTTCACTGTTCACACTTCAGTCAACAAAACCGATTTGAATCAGATATGCCAAGAGTGTATTTGGAATTAGGCAAACTGAATTGACACCACTTTCAAGTCTGTGCACTGCCAGAGGACAGTCCATCGTTGCCTTTTCTTAGTTGTTTTTACCATCCCACCATGTTCCCAGAGCATTAAATGAAATGAGATGTGTTGAAGAAAATGAGTTTGATGTCACTTACTGATGAGCAGCGGCTCTGCTGAAGAGTGTGAGTATGCGTCTTGCACGGGTACCCACAGCATCCCACTGGGAACAATGAAAATGTCATTTTATCTATGTTTCCTGTTCAAGCAGGATGCTGAATACTGATAGATGCTTTTAATGTGAAAGTAGTTGTCCGTGAGGAGAGCTGAGACTCTGAGTAATGAAGTGGGGACCATCACAGCCTGTGACATCATCAGAAAGCAGGTTGTTTTATTTGTCTGAATATCATGAGCAGTGTATTCTAGATGTATTAAAGTTTTACACTGAGGATATTCAAGGCAGTATGTTTTGTTTGCCCTTCCTTGATCAGTATTTATGTAAATAGTATTTCTAAGTATTTAATACACGAAAATATGTTATTATTGTAATGCCCACATAAACAAATACTGTAGTATACTTTAGTTTTTACTATAGTAAAATTCCTATAGCAACATTAACATTTTTTTATTACTTTTTGTTTGTTTATTGTTATGAAAATATGTCACATCTTTTATCTTAAAATCTTATTTGTCATGATTAGATTAAAATCTGATAATTAGATCCATGCTCACATCCATATTGATAAATGTTTTCTGTGGAAATGAGCGTACACCCAGTTTTCTGTTGTACGTTTGTTTCAAGGGCACATGTTGTCAAATGTGTAACCTTGTTGAAAAGCACACTGCACAAACCAGCATAACTAGCATTCTTTTTGGCCCACCAGCTTCTCTACTACTTCACCAGCATAAATCAAAATAAATCGACATAAATTTTGTGAGATGCTGGTCAAGATGTACTGGTCTTTTAAGCAAGAATGTCCCGAATTTCTCCTCTCTTCCTCTCTGTTTTTCTCTTTTACACCTTTGCAGTAGTTAGTTGTAAAACACTCAACCATATGATTTTTATGATTTTTTGTTGGCTAGATAGTTGACTGGGGCAGAGGCTGAAGTCATTAAAGCCTCTTCCTCGTTTTCTGTTCTCGCTGGGTTCAGCAATATTGATAGCATGCATGCCAAGTAAGTACAAAGAAGGGATGGAAAAAACATTTCCTTCGCTTAGAAATGTCATGTGCTCCAAATTTATGATTTTGGCATATCAGCTCCTCTTTAAAGTTCACACACTGGTGGTTTATACAGGGCTTTTACGCATGTTCTGAAGCACTTTAAAGCCACTCTCTGCCACTTTGGAACTTTAAAAATTCAATAGGATTTGATGTAGCAGATTTATAATGCATTACCTGATTGTAACGGTGAGCTGTGTGGTGATAACCCGTCTGACTGCAGTTGCCCTTTAATTCACGCACGGGATCGCTCTGTAGTGTGGGACATTGTTGTTTTATGTGTAATAGTGGATTCAGTTTGGTGGACGTGAAAAGGTGACTGTTTACAGTCTTTTTGAAAAATACCTGGTGTGTTTACAGCCGCTGGTCTGGTCCATTAGGTTTGACTAAGGAATATTGTGGGTGAAATAGAATGCTGTATAAACAATATCTGTGACATGTCCATTTTTGCTAGTAAGCAAAACAAAACTTTTTAACAACAGAAAAGAACAAGTCATAAATACATTTTTTCTATGTGACAATAAGATAGAAAAATAATGAATTTTCATTTTTAGGTCAAATAGCTCTTTTGCAGAACAGAATAATTTTGTCTATTTTTAGTTTTTCGAAACATTTTATGTAATTTAAATATTTATGTAATTTATAAATATTTATGCAGTTGTAAAACATGGCAAAACATTAACACTGTTTTATTTTTTTTAAACTATTGTTTATTCAAGATATATTATATGTTCTTCAGTTTGTATTTTCCTTGTTTGTTTTTAAATAAAGAATTCACCTTGTTTTATTATTCATCTGAAAATTGTTACATAAAACTGAACGAAAATGCAGTTAATGTTTTTACAGCATTTTCCCAATAAAAACATCATATATTTTCTATTTTTCAGCAGTGTTATGTGCCAACATCTGGCAGCAACACTGATTAACATTCATAGAAAGCCAAGTGTTTTTTGTTTTAAAAAGGGCCTTGCAAAAAAATAAAAGATTTTAAATATTACAAAAGAGAGTGAAAAATATTCCCCTCAACCAGCATTTGAGCAAGTTCTGTAGAGTTGTGGCATAATATCAAGTGTGAAATCAGTGAAAGTCTGTGAAATGCCCTCACTCTTATAGTGAAACAATTTTAATGATGTTAACGTGCCTTTAGCAAGATCAATACAAAAGAAGCAAATAAAAATAGGATTGTCCCGATCAGGTTTTTTTGCCCTCGAGTCCGAGTCATTTGATTTTGAGTATCTGCTGATACGAGTCCCGATCTGATACTTCTATAATACATAAAAAAAGAATAAAGAAGAGCGAAGAAACAGATCCAGGATGTTCCTTATTTTTTATTTAATTCACCTTATTTTAACATTCAACAACTCTGTTAACAAACAGAGCACTTCTGTGAGGTAGCTTGAACAATCAAGTAATAAATAACATAAATTCTTCACTTTTGGACTTTAGTGCAACAGTAAATATAAAAAAGTCTAATATAAAAACAAACAGCACCTCAACTTAAAATACCCGGCAGGCATGTAAACAAATAAAAAAATAAAAGTGCCACCGTGTTTGCAAAGCCAGTAATGTGCAATTAGAAACTGCACTCCTAACTCTTACTGCGCACGCATTGCTGTTTCTGTGTGGAGGTCTAACTCTGTGCCACCACATAACTATAGATGTGTTAAAATAATGAGAATATGTCGGAGCCTGTGGCTGAGTGGACAGCGCTCCACACATATACTGCGCAACTGCGCTTCGGTGACGCAAGTTCGAATCCGGCTCTGGCATCCTTTCCTATAAAAAAATAATGAGAATATATACATATATCCGAGTCCTGATCAGGAGGTAAAGTCCGATTCCGATCGAGTCTGAAACCACGTGATTGGGCCCGATCTCCACTCACGTGATCGGATCGGGACATCCCTAAATAAAAACCAAACATTTCTGTGTTCAGTATTTTTGACTACATCATTGATTCATTCTTCAGAAGCCAGAACCATGTTTATCATTGTTGCTATTGACTTGTATGAATGCAAAATATCAGCAAGTGGAATATATTACATATTTTCTGATCCTTTGCTATCCTAAACACAAGTGTATAAACAGTTTGCTCAGTTTGTTTTTTAAGTTTGCATTTCACATTGTATTTCCCATCCTGTGCATGATCAATGATGAGAACAGATTCACTAGTTGAGATCCATTTCTCTTTAAGCACCTTAGTTCCACTTTAAATTTGGTTCGGGGAGTTTCCAATGAAACTGTAATGATGAGATTGACAATCGGTCAACTCAACTGCATGGTCCTCCACAATTGATTTGTTACACTTTTTTAACTTCTGTTCTGTCAGCTAATTTCCCCCATTCTTTCTCTGTCTCTCTCACTTTCACTCCCATCAGTGCTAATTTATGTTTAAGCACCTAAAAACTTCCGCATTTTTAACAGCATGCTATCTGTAATTTGGCCATCATCCAATTTGTCTTTTTGGTGGTTTCATATTGATTTAAGTTACACCGTAACCGTGTGTTAATCAGAGGAGATCGCTGACACCCCGGTGTGTTCCTCTGCCAAATCTTTTCCATTCCAAATGCTTGCTTTCATTTTTTAATCTCTCTCTCTTTTTTATACGGCCAGGGAGAGCGGTGAGGCTCATAATGAATGTCAGACATACAGCGTTAATAAATTAGCCTTGCGTGTATTTCTGCTTATTAATGGCTGCAGTGGCAAACCCAAGCCACTTTAATGCGTTTCACTTAGTGTTGCTTATGAGCGTGTTTCATAAAACATGGCAGACTCTTACATGCTTGTTCTTGTTTGAGATTTATCACCTACTTATACACCCTACTCTTAAAGAAACACACACTTTCTCATACTGTATGTATTTTTAGGTGTCTGGATATACAGTAGTCACTTACTGTACCAAGACCAAGACTTATTTCAGCCACAGGATTTTATTTAGAGACACAGCCTTACTGGGCATAAAAATAAAGTAACATGGTTTATTTTACTTAATGCAGATGATTGCTAATGATGGCCAAACTTTATTTCTATTGGCCATGTGACCACCACAAACATCCAAACAAATGATGTTGTAAGAACGTTGTGTTAACATTCATATTAAGCTGTGAAAATAATATTCCACTAACAATGTGAATGTTTTTATCAATGTTTTTAAAACATTTAGCCGTGACATATAATGTTGATAAAATGCTCTAATTTCTGCAAGAACTTTTTTGTTAACTTTAAAAGAACTTTTAGAGAACATTTCATCACTTGATGTCCTGTAATGGTAGACCTTACAACCATTTTGGTGAACCATAACCTCCAAGATCTCTTCATTTTTCTGTGACTCTAAACATACACACCTTCTATTAACAAAAAGTCTTTTCTGTACTTTTTTTGCATTTTCCTTGCAGTGCATGACTACTATTTTGGCTGTTGTATGATAAATTGCCTGTAATTTCCCTCATTTGTAAGTCACTATGGATAAAAGCGTCTGCTAAATGATTTTAAATATAAATGTAAATAGATATCTGGGGAATCCAGTATGTAGATGTTTGTGCATGCCTTCATTAGTTTAATGCCTTATTAATGTTAGCGTTAGTAATTAGTTACCCATGGGCAAAGTACTAGGTAATATTTTATTTACGTTACCCCATTTATCCATATGCTGAAAGTCCCTTACGATAACAGCTCTGGCTTACAAACACACAATGTTTATGTAGATTTATGTAACAGGAGCACAATGTGTTGTCCTGGGCAGTTGAATGACTTTGTAAAAACAGATATATGTATATGTATATGTATATGTATATGTATATGTATATGTATATGTATATGTATATGTATATGTATATGTATATGTATATGTATATGTATATGTATATGTATATGTATATGTATATGGGGCGGAGCTTACATCCCTATATATATATATATATATATACACACACACACACACACACACACACACACACACACACACACACACACACACACACACACATATATCTGTATGGATTGTCTCACAGTCCCCTTTGTGCCCATTTTTTCATCTTTCATCTTTGGTTTATCCATACAGGTCATCTTTCTTACATGGAGGTCTTAAAAATACAGGCAAAGGTTAAAGAGAAAGATATGATGGAGAAAAAAAGAGAGAGAGGAAGGCAGCGTAAGATCAAATAATCTGTTGTTGATTCTCTGTGACCTGTGCACTACCTTTCATGTAAAGCATTTTCTTGCAGCCACCAATGGCCACCCTCTCTTTCTTTCTCTGTCTCTTCCTGAACCCTTTCGTTTGTCTCCGCCTCCCTTTCTCGCCCCTGAAGGTCAGTGACTGAATCGTTGCTTCTGTTCTGCTGAGTCTGCCAAACTCTGACCAAAGAGGGAGAGAGCAAGAATGAGAGGGGTTTAGGTGCCCCAAAAAATGGAGAAACCCAACGACCCAGCTGCCCACTGACGTCTATAAAACAAACAAGGAATGACAGGTGTCACCCAATTTCCCCTCCTTTCATCCCTCCTTCTCTCTCCTCCTTTGCTCTGCATGCCTGGATGGCGTTTTATAGTTTATTGTTCCGTGTCGCGTTTCAAGGTCGCTCTTAACACGGCCAAACTGGGCTCATGAGGAATGTTGCATGGCATGTCTGCTGCTGGCAGCGTTGCCTGACCAGGGAACCCTCCAGTTGGGGAAGCGTCTTAATTCAGTCTGCGGCCTCGCTGAGTTCTCTGTGGTCTACATACACACAATAGTGACCTGCTGTAGTGTTACCATTAAAGATGACAATTAAAGATTAATGATTGACTATATGTCGTTTATTTTTGCCGCTTTTATTTAAATGTACAGTGGAGAACGGACAAGAAATTGAAAAGAAAAGATGATCTGAAAATTTCAAGCTGGACTACTAGGATGTGGCTTCAAAACCTTGATTTAGTTTGTTGATACCCAGTTTTGTATACTCATTCACTCCATTAGTTAAATTCATGAGACCAGTAAGGTTGATGTTATGATTACCATTATCATAAATTAATGTCATGACTATGATTTGCTGATAAATATTGTAGGAAGGGGTTAATTAAAACCATGCTCTTCTGATATTACATGAATCAGTGTTCACTGCAACATTGCAACATGTCCATAATGAACAAAGAGTGCTCTAGTTTAGTTGTGTTGAATAATGTATGTGTAGGTGACGTGACAGTCACGTTTTTAACAGAAAATGTAATAGATTTGAGAGATTATGTATATAGATTTTATGGTCTAGATTGTAGCTACATACAGCTGCATACACATAAGCAGATATTGTGATTCCTCTGATGGTGCACAGGATGATGGGGAGGGGGAGACACTTTCATTTCCTCTCTCTCTTTCTCATTAGCTTGCAGTTTAGCTTTATTTATGACCCTGTGTTTCAACTTTAAAGACGTGTGAGCATGAGTGTGTGTGTTTGTGTGTCTGTCTGTATGCAGGCTGTATGTAGCATTTATAATTAGCTTTACAGAAAAATAATAGATGTGTATGTCCCTGTTTGTGTGGGTGTCTGTATTATATATAATACAGTATTATATTTGATCAAATTACAGAAGTTTTAAAAAATGTGAACAAATGTAATTTACCACAGTACCAGATTTCTAGTATGTTGTCAGAGTCGTGTTGTATTGGTTATGTTAGTGACAATAACTCTAACCTAATAGATACAAGAATCCATACGTTTACTGTATCCGTGATGCCGGCACACTGTGTTCTGCCTGTACTCGTTTGACACACAAACAAACAAGAACATTGCATCTGTTTTTTCTTTTTTCTCATCTTCCTCTCTTCTAACAGCTGTCCACCTCCCATTGGCTGAAATTTGCGTGTGAATCTGCAATCTTACCTGCAAGTCCTCTTTGAGTTTTCCAGGTCATTCAGTCCCTAAAGATAACGTGTGCTCTCCGTTTCTGCTCTGTTTTCTGTCCCCACGTACTTTATACTTTCTGTCCACTTTCCCCCTCTGTTAAATAAACATTTTGGCCAATGTTTATCACATATTGTGATGTTAAAATGTAATATCGCTGACCGTTGAATTATTCATCATGCTGTTTGTCTAGTGTCAGTTATGTTAGTTAAAGGGATAGTTCATCCAAAAATGAAAATTCTGTCATCATTTATTCACCCTCGTGTCATTATAAACCTGTATGACTGTCTTTCTTCTGCAGAACACAAAAGAAGATATTTTGAAAAACGGTGGTAACCAAACAACACTGGTCTTCATTGACTTTCATTGTATAGACTCAAAACCACCGAGACATTTCTCAAAATATCTTCTTTTGTGTTCCACAGAAAAAAAGAGTCACATACTGGTTTTGAGAGACATGAGGGTGAATAAATGATGACAAATTTTTATTTATTTACCCCAGTACACCTCTAAAAAATGTGTTTTCAAATTTCTGGATGGTTGTTAAGGAATTACTTCTGCGTGGTCGAAACATTCACAACAAACACACCTCAGAGACCCTGTAACCTCAATCTGCGGTCACCACAGAACCGGCAGCATCATGTGCGGTGGAGGAGGGTCTGCAGCCGGGGGTTTATTTAGGGGACATGCTAAATTTATTCCTGTTTGATGGAGCATGTCAGGCCCTCTCTGCATGTAAACCAGCAAGATTATAGAAGCGGGACTGGAGGGCAACCCAAATGTCAGGGGCAGCCCAATTGAATGCTAAAGTAGCCTGTAAGATGAACTCATTGGACCATGAGTTATTGACTTTCTGTACAGCACTTTGTTTTACAGACAAATGTCAGCATTTGTCTTAGTTTAGTGTGTGTTTGTTTTAGTTCAGCATGCTGTTATTGAAAGGGTGTTTTTTACATGTTTTTTTGTTTTTGTTTTGCAGACAAACAAACAATACAATTAAGTGAATGATTATGTGGCCACATGTGAATTTAGGACGTCCACGTATCGATCGAGAGTCCGCCGAGAGTAGCAATGGGGTGTTCGATGTATAATCATTCAGGTGGCTATTGAACAGGTCAGAGGTCAAACTGTCAAACCTGATCCTCTGCCCAAAGGGGCCATCTTATTAATGACCTCACACAGCGCTCGCCTAAATTCCCCTAAGTAAACAGAGAATAAGGTTTATTTATTAGCACCGAGAGCTTTTAATAAATTATTTCCAACCTGTTTGTTGAGGAGAATCAATCCTCAATCAGAGAATGGACAAACTCTTTTCAGTGTGTATCTCCTTTGATATTTAGTGTTATTGAATTAGGACAGTAAATTTGTTTATGGAGAGCCCTAATATTTAATTGCTTGTCTACTGAAGCTAATTAGGTTTCCTGTTGATATGTATTGATTGTAATTGTTTAATGTTGCAGAAAGGGTTTATTTATACTGTAAAATCTGCAGGACATTAACCTTCAGAAATTATAGGGAAAGGATGAGATGGGCTTATATCTTCTGAACAGACGGAAACGCAGATTCTGGTCAAGACAGCGGGTTGTGTAGGGCTGACAGCCTAATACTATTTTCACGCCCACTGTATCACCTGTATCTCTCTCTCTCTCTCTCTCTCTCTCTCTCTCTCTCTCTCTCTCTCTCTCTCTCTCTCTCTCTCTCTCTCTCTCTCTCTCTCTCTCTCTCTCTCTCTCTCTCTCTCTCTCTCTCTCTCTCTCTCTCTCTCTCTCTCTCCAGCAATCAATGTAGTCGTTAGGAAAGTGTGTGTGTGTGTGTGTGTGTGTGTGTATAAAAGAAAAACAGAGAGATAAAGAAAGAGAAGGCCTCTACTTGGCTTGAGTCAGCACTCATTTTTCTTTCCCACAATCCACCACAGCATCACCTTCTTCGGGACTCTTCTGTTACCTCTAATTCCTCTTCCCTCCTTTCTTACTTTTTAGTTACCTTCTAAGATGTTAATTACACATCTTTTGAATCCTCCCCTCTTTATTTCACGTTTAGCAGTTGTTAGTGACATTAACATTCATTCAGAGGGCTTTCAAGTGCAAAATATCCCACTATAAAAGGAATCTGTTGGAAATGTGTTCAATTGTGTGGAAAGCCAATATACCTATAAGACATTATGACTAGATAATTACGATTGATTCAATCTGTGTTTCCACACTTCCATATTATCTTCAAAGGGCGGTTGAGGTTGATGCTGGTCTCCCTCTGCTGGCATAATTGGGAGACACTCATTTGGTGTCAGAGATCTTGAGGTATGCCAGAGAAATATTGGGTGACAGATAACTATAAACAGATACAAATACACACACAAAAAAGGATAAATAATCCACATAGTATATAAAAAATTCATGTCCTGCGAAACGCATACATCTTCTCTTTGGATGTGAAGTTATGCGTGTCCTTGCATGTGCATGTGTCAGTATCTATTTCACCACTGCTGTGCACAGGATTAAGAGTTTGATATTAGAGAGAAATTACATATACATTACAGTAGATGAATCGCTGTATCTTGCTGCATTGGGAGTGGAATGTCTGCATTAAAGACTTTTCACAACAGTATGGAGAACACTGCAGTAAAACTCCTTTAGACTGAAGCTCCGCAATACACCACACCAGATGATGATGTCACTCGTGCCTTTGCAAAGGCTAGTAACCTGCTTACATTGACAAAATGCCCTTGGAGGCCAACCAGTTGTCACAATGAATGAAAATGGTAATGAAACAAAATGCTCATGTTTTTATACAATTTCATTAGATATTACGGTGAAAGTAATCTGATTATCTGTATCCCACCTACCTTAAGCATATTGGGCACAGAATATGGCTAACCCAAGTGTTCTGCTTCTTTCATCTTTTTATTTGTTTTTTAATTTTTTGTATTGTTGATTGTGAATCTCTTACAGTAAGTGTGATACATATTGTCATGGCAACCATGTGTTATGGCAAACCAGCACTCACTGTAGTACAACCCTAAACAGTCATCCCAGTGTGTTCACTACAGCTTATAGGCATTTTAGCCATCTGACTAATGTAAATGAATGTAATCAGTGCTTAACAGCAAGCACCATACTGCCATTTAAGATGCATGCTATTTATACTACTGAAAATTATAATGATTTTTTATAATGTTATCAATATACATAGTCATCGTTTTATAGAAATACAATTTTTTTTGCTGTAGTCCATTAAATGTCACCCTAAAATAATCAAAGAAATATTTATATGACAGATGATATACCATAGTTTGGTGGACTGCATCAAATTAATACTAATTTTGTGTAATACCACCTAAAACAGACACATCACTTATGTAACTTAAAAACGCTGTATTCATGCTAAAATAAAAAAAAACATTAATTAAAAATTAGATTATGCTAACATAATAATAATGATAATTACAATAATAAAGAGAAAGTCTTTGTTTATTGATGCCATATATTGACTTGTCCTTGGCTCAAATCAATGAACTACAATTTCTTCATGTTTTTTTTTTTTTTGCAGTTTTATCTAGTTTATTTTCTCTTTTTGTGACTGACCACACATCGACAATGCCAGTAAAGTGTCATATCTGTTCTGAACAAAGTGACCCCCAAGTATAATAAAAGTGTGCTGTTTGTTTGCATATTAATTTATGTTTTTAAAAATGCACATATGCAAATTAGTAATTAATACTGTATTTTAGCTGTATGAACCTAAAGACAAAAGTGTCCTTTTGGTATGAATTAAAATTTCTCAAACAGTGCATTCTGTAGGGTTTGTATTCACCTCTGGACATGCCTTTTGCTAAGAATGATTTTACATGTTCTACATTAAATCTAAGATTACAGTAAAGCATATGCGGTATTTAACTGCAAATTTTGACCTTAAAATGCACAATGTAAGTGACGCATTGAAAAACACTTTTTCAGATGCACAGTTTGTATAAGTACCTAGTGTAGAAAAATGGATAGAAAGCTTTACTTTTTCTCGTGGTGATGTGAGTTGGAGCTTTGACTGAAATGAAAGCTGAATCTGTAGCAGGTTAAACTGAGCTCTCACAGCATTAGAGACCTGAGACCTCGAGAGTGGACGTGAGTCTCGCTATAGCAGGCCTACTTACTGCAAAGAAAGATGACTAAAAAAGAAATGAGACCGAGAGGAGGAAAGGAAGCTAGAGAACAAAGTTGTGTGTCGTGGTGGCTGGTTTAGCTGACTGCTGCTTCTGGTTTGAGTTTTTATATCTGTGTGTCTGAGAGAAGAATAAAGGATCGGAGGGGTGGTTTTAAAGATTTCATTAATGTCAACTCCCTGTACTTTATATGAGCAGAATTTCTCACTAATGGACATCTAGAGGACTTCATAGGTATTCAAAAAGACATCATTCCCTGGTCTCCAGTGCCAAGTATGTTTTTTTTGGCTGGCATTGACCATGGTTTGACTGAAGGACACCAGGCGCTGCGTTTGGAATGTTAAGGGTGCTGATAGCAGCTCATGATCACGTCACTGTGATCTCTACACATTCACTTTGTATGTGGGAACAACATTGGCAATGTTAAGGTGATGTCATTTGTTCAGTTAAAATAATTGATCTTGTTCCAGCTTAATCTTTATCTTAGATTTATTAGTGTGATTTTTCTTGAGAAGTGAGACTTGATTCTCTTAAAAATATGTAAAAACTGGGCTACATGGTGCTAGAAACCTATTGCTGTAGCATCCAGGTACAACGGACAGCAACATTGGCTTAACCAAAGGTTTGTGGAAGGATTTTGTTCACTTAATCAAAGGCTGATGAGAAGCGTGTACAGAAAACCTTAGTTTTTACAATTCTATATTCATTGAAGCTAGTGGAGAAATTTATATATTTTAGCTTTAATGACTCATATATAAGGACTTCAATAAAACTTTATCACACCATTAGTAGTGGTCACTGACAAAATCACATATTTGATTAAAGAATAAGAGACCATGAAATGACATTTAACCCTTAAAAGAGATTATACCAAAAATAAAAATTATTTTATCATTTATTCATCCTCATGTCATTATGAACCTGAATGACTTTCTTATGCAGAACACAAAAGAAGATATTTTAAAGAATGTTGGTAAAACAACATTGACCCTTTGACTTCCATTGTATTTTGAGTTTGACTTCCATTTGTTCCACAGAGAAACAGTTTTAACGACATGATGGTGAATAATCATAAAGGAGTGAGTGATTTTTTTAAATCTCTTTTTAAGTTGCTTTAACACAACTGACCATAATTTCTTTGAAACCTAGAAAAGTCAAATTTTGTCTGAAATAAAGAAAGATATCCTTACACATAAAGTGTCGAGAGAGAGCGAGAGCGAGAGCGAGAGAGCGAGAGAGAGAGAGAGAGAGAGAGAGAGAGAGAGAGACTGCAGGGAAACGAAACTGCAAAGCAGCAATTTTTTTACCCTTGGATTGCCCTAATTATACAGTGCATTGATTTTACAATGCATCCATGGATTGATTAGCAATGCCTCTGTCTCTCTGTACACCCCTCCACCTCCTACAGGAAGCACTGTGCATGCTGGTACTTTCTGATCCCGTGCAATCTCTCCCATGGGTGAGAACGCTTTGCCTGCTTTCCACTGACCTCTCTTGTTTCTCTGTCTTCCCTCTTGGCTGCCGGTCTTTAGGTTTGTCCTCTCAGCGGTGGCTGATGAGATGGAGAGCGTGTAAGGAGAAGAGAGGGTGATAATGAAAAGGAGAGCGAAATTGCTCTTTATCAGGCTTCCTCTTCTTTATGAATTGGAGCGGTGCGTGGTGAGATCAATTGCTCTGGGTGGAGAACCAGGAAAGGCAAACGAGATGAAGAATGCATTTAAAAATCAATTATACAGTAAATATGACACAAGTCAGCCATGACGGTCTCGGGGGAGGATGGGGAAATAAGGTTCTTGCCTGTACTATGGTAAATTCATTCTCAATGAATAAATTATTCTTTTGATGTGGAGGGCATTAAAAAGAGAATACTCACGGTGCCTGTGTTAACACAATGTTATTCCCTGATGACACCGGGTTATTAATTTCTTCTATATGTTTTTGCTTACAATCCTCTTTTAAAAGGTCTAAATACAAGTTATTACCCAAGAGAGAGCCTTGTACGTGCACATTCACACACACACACATCTATAGCGAGCGAGTAGAGGATTTTGGGCAAGCACCTTCAGTTCATTTTTTCCCACCACAGTTCTAGTCTGATGAAAAAGAAAAGTTTCCTTAAACAAAATGTTCAAGACTGTGCCGTCGCATTTGTTTTATACTGCCGTGATAAAACGGGGCAATCATAAAACATAGCTGGAGAAATAAATGAATAGCTCTCTGCATTCCTGGATATCTTTCTAAAAAGCCATTTCACCGCAAACACCTTCGGGCTATCCTGTATTTTAAGCATTTATTTAGAGAGGAACGGCACACAGGGTAATGAAGGGCATCGATCCCGGTTGCTTTATTAAAGGGACAGGCCTCTGAAGCGCTAATAGGACCGAAGCAGCTTATTCTGTGGAGGTTTAATTAGCCTCGCGCGGAAAATGTGCTTACGGCGCGCGCTGCCACTCTGCCGTCACCTTGTGCCCCACACGCACGCTCATTTCACGGGCCGCTGGGACCCAGATGAACACAGCGAACCCCTTTTTCATTCAGCTGTAGCGTTTATTAAAGAGATGCTTAGTTTGTCGCCGTGTGTGGGCTGTCCATCTGTTTGTCCGCACACTGACACTGAAGAGACTGATTCTTACTTATTTGGGAAAACAGCTTTTGTTAAAAGCCTTTGTAGATGTGTATTTCATAGATCTCGTGTTCAGTTTTTAATAAAAAGGGAATAACCCATAACGGTAAGAGTCCAGTCAACAGATATTCTACATGGTCAGAATATTACAATAATCTAAAGTTTTTACGTTTTATAAAAGAAAAGGAATATTATGTTTAAAATGTAGCTTTTCCCAACACTGGTAATGAATTGATTTTACGGATAATTAAGCAAATTAAGTTAATTAAGAAATTGTGTCTGTATGTCTGTATAGGGCACATGTTGCTGTTCTTTATTGGTACTAAAAGCATTACTCGGATACAAAAAGACTCCTCTCACACATTGATTATTTGATGACTTCTTCCAGGAAATGGCTAGTCTGCTTCTTTTGACTGTAAGTGATTTCTAAAGCAGCTGATTAGATTGTGTCATTAATCACAAAGAATTTAAGTAACAGCAGGTATATTTAATGTGAGGTTAATGCATGTACGAGTGAGTGATTTATGTTCTGTCTCGGTGAAGTCCAGTTGTCGGTCCAGTTGTCACTTTCATTTCTCCTAGTGTTCATCAATCATAGATGGAACATAGACAGGAGTCATCAGATTTATGTTGTGAGTATTTTATGTTGTGTGAAAGAGACAGCAGGTCTACAGTACTGCAGAGCATTTCAATCATTGATGGTGTGCTGTTTATGTTTCCATAATTGTTTATTATCATGGAAACAACAGCAACACCTACTAAAAAATATATGATGTTTAAGTAAAAGTATTTCCCGGACTGGCATATGGCTACAGCTCAAGTTTAGAGATATGTATGTGTGTCTGTGTGTGTGAGAGACAGTTGTCACAGTGTGTTGTGTCTGTGGAGACTCAGATGTGCTTAGCACCTTAGCTGTCCCAAAATAGATTGCAAGACAGAGAGAACTCCCTTAACTTACAGTCGCACACATACACACAAGCAGTCTGATAAAGACCACCGGGATCTCTGACAAACTCTACCTACCTCTTCCTCTCGTGTCTCCCCATGGATACAGACATAGCTTTCTTATAAAGTACTGCATTTCTACAAATTGTGTCACCGTCAGGGAAACATTATGTTGTGTTTGTGATATAATGTTGTGTGTTTAACAGAACCACAACATTTTTTCTGTTAAGGCTCAAGTCAGTCTCAGATTGGGAGACATGTTTTTGGTTTCATCATTTTATTACCGGACTGTAATTCTGAATATATGTGACCCTATCTGTAAAAACCAGACTTAAGTATCTAATTTATCTATAAGATAACAAGCATCTAAGTTTGATTTCAGTCATTAATTTCACTATGATTTCAGCCTTTGACGTGTCCTTAGTTAGTAAATATTAAAGATATCAAGGTTATATTTTTATATAGTGTTCTTTCTTTACATTACACTGTTAAAAATCCTTTACTGTCTTAAATTTCTAAGTCTAGTCAACTTGGCTTTATATGTAATTTTAACAGTTTTTAAATTATTCAACTCATTTGAAGTTTTTTCAACTCATTAATAAAAGTTGAAACTGTTTAATTGTTTAAACAAATTGTTTAACAATTTGTTAAAATAATGTAAAAACTGTTAAAATGACTTTAAAAGTTAAGCCAGAAAAGAATAATTTTTACAGTGTATTACGATTTTATGTAGCAAACAGTGAGTCACAAACAAATTATTACAAGCGGGATAAATTGTTACAGCTATTATTTCGTCTTATGAAATATGTGAATATTCTTAATAACTTCCACTTGGCAAATATACACTATAAAAACATTTGGGCCTTAAATTTCAATTTCTGTAATTTATGTCAAAATTTTAACAAGTTAAAAAGTTTAAAGCTGAAATGACCTTTAAGCCAGTTTGATTGTACTTACAAATTTAGGGCAGCAAATAATTTTTACAGTGTATAAGAACATTCACATATTCTATAAGACCAAATAATAGCTGTAACAAATCATCTTGCTTTAAAGTTTACATAACCTTGAAATTTTGAAATTGTTTTGTATTTTGTGCTTTGTAGTCAACGGTTTGTAGCAGGTTTGTCCTGGTCAGTGTCTGCTGTTCATAACAGAAAGCCTGCATAACCCCGTACGTTCTGTGGTTGCACTGTGTGTGTATTTGGCTTAAAGGTATATGTACTAGGATGATGAAAATCAATTGAACTCTTATAAACCTTTTCCTCCCTCCCTGTTTGATGAAGTTTCTGAGGTCCATTATATGTTGGTGGTGATTTGCTCTCTCTGCTTTATCTGGTGAAGTGCCGGCTAATATGATTACAGAGCATTTGCTAAGCACCCTGTTCGCCTGTCTCAGCTCTTCACACGCAAAACCATTTAATCAGTCTCCTGTGACCAAAGAGAGAGAGGAAGAGGATGAATAGATAGATGGTGACACTAAAGGCTTATGACTTTCACACATATTAGTACTGGCTTTGTCTTCTGCCTGTGGACCAAAAAAAACAGAGGAGGAAAGGAAATAACTGCTTATATCATTGATGATGATCCTTCTTAAATAAAACTTCTGCATGCGCTCTTAAAAATAAAGGTGCTTCTTTGTTTTTCAAAAGGTTCTTTGTAGTGAAAAATGTTTCTTTAGATTTTTAAAAAAAGGATGCTTTTAAAAACCTTTGACAGAAAAGTTCTTTGGAGAACCAAAAATTTTTTTCTATGGAATCGCTGTGAAGAACTTTTTGAAGAACCTTTATTTTAACATTGTGAGCCATAAAACAATATATAGAATCACATTGCATCATATATAAAACAATCATGTAACACACATATATATATATATATATATATATATATATATATATATATATATATATATATATATATATATATATATATATATATATATATATATATATATATATATATATATGTATATATATATATATATATATATATATATATATATATACACATGAAAATGTACATTAAATTACATAAAATAATTACATTACATAAAAAAATATTTTTATTTGGAGTCGCCTAAAATGGTTGTCTTTTATTTTGTTTAATTAGTTAGAAATGTATTCTAAGTTATTCTTAATGTACACTGTTAAAATATTATATGATTAGTATGTCATGGCAACATAGTTTTACATTATTTTAACTCATCAAACCTTACAGCATTTTATCACTAGTCAAGATTTATTGTGAGTGAAGTGAAAATAACTTTGTTTGAACCAGTTTGAATATAAAGCAACATGTTTTACAGTGTGTTTATCACAAATGTATTAAAATTGAAAAGATGCTATAGTTTCATTTTTTGCTTTAGATTACATTATTCTCACAAAACTGTTCGAAAATCCGTAGTGTGATAATGTCATTCCTGTAGTGTTAAGTGAAGGGTAGCTTCAGGCTTCATTCGTGCTGTTGTAAATACTGTGAAAGCGCGTCACCTAGTGGTCAAGTAAGAAAATCACCTGCTTCATAACACTGAAATACAGAGGCAATAGTAAAGAGAGTAATATGGTACTGAAACACGTAAAATTACGGAAATACTAGATATTAGTATAAAGTGATTTGTTTTCGTATGCATTTTTGAACAATGTTTTACCGCTCGTCTCTTTCAAAGTCAATTACTATTTAATTGTAACAATATCACATGACATTTTGTTGTTGTTCTTCATCTGTCGCAGCAGCTCGTTACACAATAGTCCAATAGACACGCTTGGCCGAAGTAGACAATATTTACGTTTTTGTGGTTAAAAATGTAAGGAGTTAATTGAAAGAGAAAGTAAACGTATAGGTCACATACTGTTTAAAGAAGGATGATAAGCGCGCGTGACCAGAGAATGACCTGCGCGAGCACACTTCACAAACAGACCGTCATTTATAAAAACGAAATTCAATGATATTTTTTTCAACTTACATGTTTTATTCAAAGTTAAATTTGCACCGGAGGGCGTAAACTAATATTTATATGGAAAAAACTAATATTAAACTAAAAACGTTACAGACCTGGGGCATTTGTTAGCTTAGTATTGACATTTGTTAGCAATATAATTCACATTTAATTAATATATTAACTAGTATATTAATACTATTATGCACATATTTTCTGTAATAATCTTTATTAAAATCTTAAAAGATTAAAAATGTCAGGAGAAATGGATGGCAAATAAAACTTCCCAAAATCTAGTGATGGCCTACGACTTTCTCACAGTGTATTAAAAAAATGTTTTGTTAATATATAATGTAAATTCAGTCAATTCAGGCTGATCAAATGCTACATTAAGACAGTTTATCTGTCTCTTGAATGATACACAAGCATGCAGAGTCCAAATCTCAGCCAATATTACACATTTCACCCACTTTTTCCCATCTTGAGCATAACTTTCCAGGAACATTATGTGTGTATATGCACATGATAAAGAATGTGAACTCTCAGCAGAATACTGAGTAAACAGGCACACTAAAGGGGCAGTGACACTTGCGTAACTCCTCTTGCTCCTGATTGGAGTGACTTACAGTAAGAAATCAAATAAACTCCACCTCGGCTTCACAAGACAATAACACAACACACAGGTTTCACAGGGATCTTTAAAGCGTGAATTGTACCTGGAACTTACAACAGATATACATAAACCTCTTTATTTCAGTCAAACATGACCTCTCTCTCATTTCTCTCTCTTTCTTTTCAAGGGGGCATGGATGGGAAAGTAAACAGAAGAGGGGATATTTAAAGCACCGGTGGGGAAGGACACTACCTTACCTCCATTCAATGCAAATTCACTTCTCTCTCTATCAATGAGTTACTATTGTCACTTTAATGAACCAGGCGAACTGGGAAAGCCTGGAGAGTGTGAACTTTAACATTTTGGCTTTTGTAGTGAGACGTTTACATACAATTTATTTTCCTAATGAAACGTTACCTCTTGAACCCTTTCATATAATTAGTGACCACACAGTCAAAGGTAATGTAACCTTTGTAACCTAAACCGTGGCTTAAATGAAAAGAATATATATATTTTAATAATGTTCGCTTTCTGTCTCTACGTCTTAGTTTTATTTGGAATGACAAATAAACAAATAAAATACTTTTGTATTGCCCAAACATACAGCTGAGCTACATGCAAATAAATAGTGTAAACCAATAACAGTACCAGTGCAAATAATGTACATAAGATAAACAGTGTATTGTATTGTACAGTAAACTGTAATTGTAAAACATTATTGTAAGTGTAAAAAAGTTGTAAATAACTCATAAAGTGTCAGTTTAGTTTTTGTTCCTCATATTGTGTCAGATATTGTGCAAATATCACACAGAATTATTTTGTATTTCCCCAAATAAAAAGCTTTTGGATAGTTTATAAATGATTGAATGTGCTGTGTGTTTAATTTGTGTCTTGAATTTTTTCTCCAGAGGCAGTTGTGTTTTTCGGTGTCTGGCACAATTGTCATTTGACTACATATGTACCGTGTCAAAGTGGATTTCGGTCAGGTATCTGTCTGTATTTAATCTCTTTCTCCCTGTCCATGATTAACAAGAATGTATTTAACATATTGTTTTTATTAAGAAAAAATCACTTTTATCATGGTTAACGGTTGATGCAGAAGTCAGAAGTTTGATTTGTCAAGTAAGTCTGCCATAAAGTGTAGTATTGACATCACATGGGCAGTGAAGAATACAGTTAAACAGTGCGTTGGGAAAAGAAAAGGTCTTTTCTGCTTATGAATCAGATTCATGGGATGAGTAATATATGCATTTATATTTATATTATAGTTTGCATTCTTCTGTCACCAGTCTGGAAAGTTCCTGGTTGCATAGTGTCTTACTACAGTGCTGATATCATGCAGACTTCTATCAGCTTTAAGAAAAAAGAACATAACACAAACCTCTCTCTCTCTCTCTCTCTCTCTCTCTCTCTCTCTCTCTCTCTCTCTCTCTCTCTCTCTCTCTCTCTCTCTCTCTCTCTCTCTCTCTCTCTCTCTCTCTCTCTCTCTCTCTCTCTCTCTCTCTCTCTCTCTCTCTCTCTCTCTCTCTCTCCTCTCTCTCTCTCTCTCTCTCTCCCTCCCTCCACCCCTCTCTCTCCCCCTCTCTTTTACAGACACACACAGAAATGTGAATGTGGAAAAAAAACTGGAAATAATCCAGGCAGCAATATATTGAAAACATCAAAGACCAAATTGTTACAACTCTTGCAATGACATTTTATTAAAGTATTAAATTAGGTTTAGACACAATAACAGTGCTGTCTTCAGGTATTTTAATAATGGGTTTCTACTTTTAGGATGTCTACAGGTCACACAAGTTCATGGGGCTTCTTTTGTTTTGTGATATAACACCAAAACCAGTGTGTCCCAATGGTAAACTAACCAGATTCATTGGTATGAACGATTCTAGTGCCAGTTTTACAGTATGAATCTGCCACAAAAATCATGTTTGAATAGTAGATTTTCTGTGTATTATCATACAGTAAGTTATTGGCCTTTGACAGCTGGTCCTGAGCTGGTGTGTGCAGGTGGTTAGGTTAAATGGTGTGTATAAGTTGTTTTTATGGTACCACAGGAAGAGATATTTCACACCCTATTTAACTGTTCATTACAGCAGGTCACTATGCTAGAAAAATGCCTCATCTTTGGACAATTATGCAGTCAAGTGATAATGACGAAGAGAGCTTGTTGAAAGTAATGATTACTTAACAGACTGCTACACCATTATTTCTGTCCTATTATGGGACACATCTCACAGCACAATCTTACATTATTTTGTCTCTGGTGTGTTTTAGTATTTTAGCTGTTCAGCTCAACAGTGGGACACTTCTGACCTCATAGTCAATATCTATTATTAGTGACCTCATTGTTAAAAGGCCTCTTACCTCACTACTCAAGTTGACTCCATCTTTCTTTCTGTGTGCTGGGCTCTGTTTTCCTTCTTGTCATTCAGTTGCGTAAGATAACCAGAGTTATCTAGTGTACGCTCAGAGAACGGAAACCTCAAAAGGTTCTCACAGCGTTTAAGCAATGTTTAACACTTTCTCCGTTTCTGCACGTCTTATCTAATGTCGTTTTGGTTTCACATTTTCATTTGTTTTGTTTGTTTTATATTTACATAAAGCATATGGCAGATGCTCATATCAAGATGGACTTTTGCTAATGTTGAAAGAAATACACTTTCATTTTTTATATATATATGGTTACAGCTACAGTTACAAAATAATAGGGTTTTACAGCTCAAGTAGGTTACACGTTATTTTATACAAGTTGTATTTGCTTTTCTGCAGTATGTGCTAAAACCAGTTCATGTATGACAGCTTTGTCCGGTACAGTACTGAATGGTTAATACATTTTGGTTGGTTACATGGAGAGATGTGTGAGTTCGGTTGTATTTTAGAAAAGCCACATACTTCATAATTATAATCATATCTATTCACTTCATGGGTTTATCTCCTTTAGTTGATCCTGCCTGATTGCATTGAGAAAAAGAAAAAAGAACGAAAGAATACGTTTTTGTGGTTTTATTCAGACCAGGTGAAACAAGAAGCCATGTAAGGTTTTCGTAGATTGAATGTCATGTTTGACTTTTTACTGTGCACATGCTCACACGCACCACTCAATACTGCAAATACACCAACCTCTGTGTACTTAAAGACATATTTGAGTCTTGGGATATGCCTGCTTACCTCACCTATATCCCAGTGACCCCTGTGGCACCTGTGCTCTGACTCACCCAATCGCAAACTCCGTACCTGTCTAACATTGAATCACCCACCGCTGACCTCGACAAAGAGCAGCCCACATTCACAACACTCATTCCTCCCTCACACCCAGAGGAGCAGCCGCAGTCATTGTGGCAGCCAGTTACACATTTCTAATTGTTTAGAAAGGGAGAGTAACTTCCTCTATACATTGACCGCTTTAGAGTACTGCACGTCTTAATTCTATTGAGTCGCTGAATGAAGCAGCCTTGATGTTGTGCCAATACGCTACTGCATAAACTGCCCATTAACACGTGTGTTCCCTTGATCTTAATTAAAAAAACACTGTTTGACATTCAGTAGTTAACATATTGGTGTTGTATTGGTTTTGTCAAGCAGTCTCCTAATGAACACAGGCTTGAGAATGACTAGGCGCTTAGCAGACAAAATGAATGTTTATATATCAGTCATGAGGATACTCTGTATTGTATTTGTCTCGCGTTTGTAGTTGCAGTTGCATTAATACACAAGGTTGATGACTGTCTATCCAACATGGTTGTATGGCTTTAATCGGTCGCCGAGGTGTGCAGATTTTACATTAACCTGTGGTAACTTTGACCCTTGTAGTCTATAGATAGTGAAGGGTGAGGTCTCCACCACTTTTCTTAAACGTTTGCAAAATATGTGACCCTGTCTGTGAAAACCAGGCTAAAGTCTAAAAATCTAATTCTGAGATCAAAGTTTGATTTCACCTATTCATTTCACTATGATTTCAATCTTTGACATTGAAAACAATGATATACAGTATTTTAAATTAAACGTATTACTGCAATATGAAAGGTATTGGAATAAATTAAACAGAACTGTAAAATAAGGCATTTTAATAGTGATCCCTCGTTTCTGATTCTGCTATAGAGGGCAGACTGTTGTTTTCCAATAGCCATGGAAGGTGTTGTTTTCAACACATTAATGGTAGGGCAATAAGCCCTGTCTCTCTGTGTGATTATATACACATTCTGTTGCCTTCTACTGCTTGTGTATTGGCCATTTTAATGAGGATCAGCTCTTCAATCCACATGTTTTTGGTGGAACATGCAAATGTTGTGTTCTATACAGCATGTATCGTGTATCGGTCTGTGTGTTTCTCTGGAGGTATGGATCATCTACTCATACAGCAGAGTGATGATTTCGATTTGTGTGTTTGCGTGCACTGGTAGTCCCCGGCTCTGTGGAGGCCAGTAGAATCCCATGCTGTGCCCCAGCGCTGCAGTAGAGATAGGGAGTGAGGGTGTGAACTGAGACGCACAGATAGGGCCATGGCAGACAGGCAGACAGGAGCCAGCCTCTATGCTCTCACAGATTAGCATGACTCCAGCTCTACATTCCCCAGCTTGCCTGCATCGTACCAAACCGCACACCAACAATGCCAATACACTGGACATACACACTCATAAAACCCTATAGCAGTCAAAGATTAAAAGAGTAAAGAATATAAAAAACACATTGACAGAAAACACATTTGATTAATGATTAGTATTATCAGTTCCCAAATCAGGACATTTAATTTCACAGTAGCTGTTTGGCCTATATTCAACGTCACACAATATCTCTTGATTTCTGTCAAGGTAAAACACATTAACCCAACACAGCCCAGCGTCAAATTGAAATCAGTGTGATCTTACAATCACAAATATTAACCATAACATTTCTTCAAAACCTCATAATCTTTGTGTTAAAACCACATTATCACAACACTAAGCCATAACAGTCATAAACTGTGATTAAATGCCTGCAATGTCTTAGTGTGATCTGCATTATTATCTGAAAACCATTAACAAGATGACCACATTTCATTTTGATCAAGGCCAGTATTTGATATTGCTTGATAAATAGAACAACACAAAACAAAGAACTTAATTAACGTCACAAAACAGATAACAACATTGATTACATGTGATGCTGAAAAGTTAAAGAAAATAAAAAAGTAACTTTTAGATTTAGATTATAAGTACTATAGAAAATAAAATAAAGACCCCTTTTTCTAAAATAAAGGCAACTTTTAATTTGACACACATTTAATTTAAAAAAAAAAATTTAAATAATAAGTTTTAAAAAATTAAGTAAATAAATAATCAATCAAAATAAGCCACTTAATAAATGAATAAAAATGGGAAAAAAATTCTAAATGAATAATGTAAATGTAAAGTACAATAACACAATGACGTTCCTAATTGATAGATAAAGTAATCATTTAGCTGTGGTTAACAAATTTATTAAAAGATTACAATTAGAAACCAAGTGAAATAAATTCCTAATAGATATAAATTCCAATGCAAACATACGTTTAGAAGCGCCATATATAGTAAATACCTCAAGACATTCTTGGGTTATCTCTTACTGTTTCCAGAATGGAGGACGCATAAATTCCGTTCACCCCGAAAGGATGCTTACCATAAACAAAATGTTTTCTAACGAATACAAGTTGAAAAAATGTCAAAGATAAATCAAACATTGTTTGAATAAATCCCATTTTATTAAGATTTTACATGTATAAAAGTGCTATATTTAGTTAAAACAATTGTTTCCACAGTAATTTAATGTAAGGGTTATTTACATAACCAGAGACTGACCGGGGGAAGCGCGTTCTTGCGTGATGGACAGGTAATGAGGCTCGCGCGGAGAGGCCCTCACTAGACACCTCATTCATAAGCGCGCGGTATCAGCCGAACCCCTGTGAGAGACAAGCATTAAATCGAGTCTTAACCCCTAGAGTTTGGTAGCCGCTGAAACACTGAGGTTAGGACAGGGCTAGCACTCACAATAAACCTATTGCAAATCATGAATGGATCAACAGGATATTAATAATGTTTAAACGACTTCGCATAGACGCACTTTGTAGCATCTTTTTGGAGATACAGTTCATTTGTTCATTATATCTTAATTATTATACAAACTTTGGGATTGTCGTTCTCCGTCAAACCTGTAAATGCTGTTATTATATCTGCACTAAATAAGAAATGCGCCAGAAGTTATTTTCCAAAATAATTAAAGTCTCCCAGACCAACCTTCTAATAAAAGTAGAAGTAGAGCTGATGTGAAAGTAAAAAATGCTAAATCAATTTGGCTAGTAGCTATTCGGCAGTTAATAAAGTAATTAGTCTGTGTCGATTAATAACTGATGTTCCGCCTCCGGTAACTTCTCATGTCAAGTCAGCCTGTAATGTTTGATGTTATTTAGATAATTAATAAGAGTTACACTTATCTTTATTTTTTTATTTTTTTTTATTTTACCGAATAATTATTTGTAAACAGATCCGTATACTAAGACAAATGTTGGTTTATTTATATTATTTATTTATTTATTTATTCAATTTACATTTTTGTATGTATTTTCATATTTATGTTTTTTAAAATCACCTTAAATGTAGGCTGTTTATGTGTTTGATTGAGTTGTAGACAAATTTATATTTTTCATTCATACCGAGTAATTCATGACAATAGACGTTAATCAAAGTTTTTCTTTAAATTTATATCTGCATAACAGACATTTTGAAAAACATTGAAATATATACCTAAATATTTAATAATAGGCCTAAATACACATAGTAATACAACGGTTTTCGTTGACAGTGACAGTAAATCTTTCAAAAGATACTTATTTTGTATAACAATTATATATTTGACAGTGATTTGACTGTATTGAGTCCCCCTCAGGCCACCCCCTGCCACAATAACACAAACAAACACACACCTGAAACACTCCTGTGGTCGGTCATGCAGAACAGAATTTACAGTTCTTCACTGCGTCATTAAGTCGTTGCTCTGCTTGTCTGACAATGGGGTACTATGGGTGTCACTGTGATGTTTTTCTTCCAGAATTCAGTTTTACTAAAAATAACATCCAAGCAGAACAATTTCACTGTAGAAACTCTTTCACTGTATTTTCCTACATTAAAGCCACTACAATAATGTTGGTCATTTTATTTAGTGTCCATATGTCAGACTATGAAGCAAGGAAAGCCTTTGATTAACAGAAACGTCTAAGAGGTAGCAAAGGATTTATTTAACCAGTGTATCTTTACAGGGTCTTTAGTGATCAAACAGTCTGTGGCTCGCTCAATGCAGACAGTGTGTGCGTTCAATTGTTCTTTCCACGCGCTTGTGGCGCGAGCAATGAGTTCACATGTCTCAACATCACTTATTAATCTCATTATCAGCGGCCTGTCGAGGAGACGGATTGGCGACCACCTTTCTGAAATTTAAGAGAATCGAACAGACACTAAACCTTGGGCTAGAACTTTTTTAGTTGATTATTTGTAATTATTCAAAATGTGAAAACATAAAATATTAAAACTTCAAATTTATTATTGTGACAAAAATGTAAGTTCATATAAACTTTGATATAAACTCTTATTTTTTGCAGTTTTGTGTTTGTTTTCTAATTTTTTACTGCGTCATCACAGCCACCTTTATTTATATAATGGATTTATTTGCAAACGTTAATAGCTGTTTTTATTCGAAAAAGGGAGGGGTGATAACTCAAACAATACCGCTAAGATAACAATATTTCCAACTGAGTATAATGAGTGTGATTATTGTTGTATCATCATACTAAGCTGTCGCTCGTATCTCTTATCTCTCGTCAGCTTTTATAGAGAACACATCCAGATTTATCGGGCCATAAAATGTAGCTTTACGTTCTCGCACAGTCACTGGGATTATTTTACTGCAACATTTATATTTTACAAGAAAACGTAATCAAAACCCAAGCCACTGTGGAACACATGCAAAGTGGACAGTAGCAAAGCGCAAAAGATTGCGATAATGCGTTGATTTCATTTGGAAAAATGTACAGGGAATCCTTTACGCTTTTACAGCAACTTTTGCGCATGCTTTTTCTTTTGTGTATATACACATATCTGTTTTCTTAAAAGTTGTCTTGTATTGACAAAAAACAAATCTTCGAATACAGCAGACTCAGCACATATAGATCTTACAGGTTGAAGCACACCCCTCCTCCGCAACACACACACACACACGACCTAGCCTCTCATTCTTCTCCTCCTCCATGGGTCCTACCTTTGGAGTGCGTCACGTGGTTCTGCTCTTACAAATAACTCGCAGTAAACTAGAGAACAAATCAGAGAACAGTTATATTAGGCATTATCTGGCGCAGCAGCGATCTCCAGATACAGACAAGGCACTGTGACAAGTCGCAACGCGGAGAGGACAACTACAACTTTTTGCGTAACAGAGAACTGCAGAAGTTCGAATTCTTACAGACGGAGTTTTTTGGGATAAAAGCAAGAAGAAAGCAGAGAGGAGACCATTCAACTCACTTGGAAAAGAGGGTTCCAGACTTTATCACTTACCGTCCTTATCTGGTGAGATAATACAACGAGAGCTCTTGGATGAAAATGTATAAGCCCCTTGCTTACAGCTATCAACGTTTTTATGTGATCTGTGTTTTCCATGATAAAATATTGATGTTACAGAGATTACAGTGCGGCTATCTATTGTGCTGCTTGATTTGATCGTCACAGCTATGATTTAATGGTTTCGGTAGAGAGTTTTCCCAGCATATCTCCGACTGCTGCTGATAATAATTTATATCTCCAAGCAAAGATACGAAAAGTCATTACTGTCATTTTAGTCTATTAAATTGCAATCCGAAAGTACAGATCTTGACAGTTTTAACAAGTCGACTAAATTGACTGTGTGGTTAGATTACACTTTTTTTTGCGTTTAAAAACGATAAAATCCTAGTTATTCCGAGGATTATTTTAAAATATTTTGATGTTTTTGCGTCACGAAATATGTATAAAATACCTTATTTATACGAATGGAATTTGGAAAATATTTTATATCCTATTGATTTCTCGTGCGTGTTTGTTAAACCAAACTATTTATTAAGCAAATTATTTGTCTGTCTGTCTGGCTGTTTATTGATTGATTTCCTTTTGGTCTGTCATCAGGAGTGTATTTCTTTTTGCGGCTCAAGAAACATTTGGATTGGATTTTGGACTTTATTGAGACTAACCATACAAACTCTGGGCTTTTGATATTTGATAATTTAATTTAATAAAGCCCGAAAAGAATAGCTTAGTCTTTGGATACAATATGTATTCGAGTCTGGCTTTATCTTCCAACCCGTCCCCCTACGCACACGACTCCGGGAATTACATCCATCCGTCCGCCAGCTCACCTGTTTATGTGCCCACCACCCGCGTACCTGCCATGCTGCAGACCTTACCCTACCTACAGACGTGTGAGTCCACCCATCAATCCCATGGGCTTGCCAATCACCATGGCTGGCCACAGACTGGCACGGAGAACCCCACTTTCAACCCGGGCAGTCCTCATCCTCCTCCGGGTTTCTCCTATTCACACAGTCCGCCGGTAAGCAGCAGCACGGGTAGAGATGCAACGTACCAGAATCCGTTGGTGCTGAGTAACGGCGGTCGGGCAGATCAGTACGGAAGTGCACTGGTGCGTTCGGTGGGTGGCTCATACTCCAGCCCGTACGCGGCCTACATGAGCCCGGAGATGGCAACCTCATGGACGCCAGGGCCTTTCGATGGCGGCATGATCGGTTTTCAGGGACGGCAGGGAACTCTACCTGGAAGGAGGTCCAGTTTAGGTAAGCATTAATGTCTTACACACATTTAATCACATAGTAGAAAAGTAGTGTAGGCTACTATTGCAATATTATTACGTCTTTTTATACAGAATAATATTGGTATAAAAAGTCATTTCTTTTTTATTTGGTCTATATAAAAAACACTGGAACATTGTGCGATAAAATCTTGCATCTGCAATGTTTTCAATAATTTTTTAATTATTTATTGCTGTAAATCCACAAAAATAGATGGAATTGCGCATGTCGTGAGCCATGTAATGTTTAAAGTTTTACAGTTACTATATTTCATTTGGGTCGTTAGTTTGGCAATAGTTTAAAATCCATCTTTTAAGTCAACAGGCAAAAATGGTTGGAATGGAGGGGGTTTCTTTTGATGCTGTGATCTCACAATTTATAGCAGGGGTGTTGAGGGTTATTAAATGGTGACTGGTGTTTATGTTAAACACGTATCGTTGTTAAAAGGCACCATATACCAGTCAGTTTGTGCTAGTCTGTGCGTGCTGTAGAAACAAAATAAAAACAGCTCATCTTATTGCACTAATACACATCATTTAATGGGCAATAATTTAAATGTTAATTTAATTCCCATCTATTGTCTGTGAACGTGGATTGATGAAAGGGTTTTAGGCACACCCCATAATAGTGAGAACAATCTCCTGTACCAACTACTGTCACCTTGATCAAACTTTTCTAAACAGACCATTACTGTCCGATACACATTTAGCGCCTTTATCCTTTGAAAAGCTTTAGAGGACGAGTATTTTCTTCAATTATCGTCAGGTCTCCTTAAAGAATAAACACGGATATTTTTTTCCGTTTATTCACCTCCATTTAAGGCTCGTGCCTTTTGATATTGCGCGTACTGCCATTTCCGCGTATTGCGCATTTGCTTAAAAGCGTAAAAAATCCGCAGAGAAACCAGTTTAAATATGCAAAACATCATGATCAAATTAATAATATCATTAATAACACTCAGGTCGTATTTTAAGTGAATTGTTGGAGGGCGTCACATGTCAGTGTCGTGATTAATTGGTGACCCCTGGATCTTTAACACTGATAAGAGACCCATTGACATTCCGCGCGCCTCAGGGCCCTCGTGCCTCGCCAGTCGCCCTGTAGACACCCCGGTGACCCTGAATATGCTCGTATTAATTCATTCTTCATTCTGTCTAGAGTTTTGTCAATTGTCACATTCCCTGATGGTCGGGAATCTTAAGGCCTCATCTGATTGCAGTAAAGTAGCAAATTGGTGAAGCACGCAGACAGAACTATCGACTTCAATTAAACTTCTTTGACTTAAAGTATTTTTTTAGTTTCTATGTTTTAAATGTCTGAAAAGGACAAGCTGCACCTTGAAAATATCCTGGTCACTTGTTGAACTTTAGTATCTTGCTGTTTAGATTGTTTTTTATTATTTTACTTTAAGCATTGTCGTGACATAAATTACATGAAACGTACAAGAAAATCTTGAAGAAACTAATGGACAATATAATAAATGTGTCTGTGCTTTCAGACATGCTGGAGGAGCTGCCGGGTGAAGGGCGGGAGTGTGTTAACTGCGGCTCTATCTCAACCCCGCTGTGGAGGAGAGACGGTACGGGCCATTACCTGTGCAATGCGTGCGGCCTTTACCACAAGATGAACGGGATCAATCGACCTCTCATTAAACCCCAGAAGCGTTTGGTAATTGGCCATTTGTTAATAGATTTAAATGAATTTTTAAATGCTTTTGGTGTTGGCTGATCACAGGATTTTTTTTACTTGTCTGACTTGTCTCTTGAAATGTTTTATTTGATAAAGTCTAGTCAATTTAATTCAATTATTTTGAATAATATTTTTTTTTTATTTTTAGTTGGCAATTTGTTAGGTTTTTGTTATAGTGAAGGATTTGACAATATTTATAATTATAATAATAGTAACTAATTAAACAGGTATTTGTTTTGTTGGAAAAAAGTTCAAGAGAGCTTTGTTTTTATTTTGCTATATGTAGAAAATATAAAGGAAAGAAATGTAATGTCTCATGGGAAACATGAAATACAAATACCCAACCTACTAAAAATGTAATTTTAAAATACATATACTTAAAACAATACCTTTCTTTAAAGAGATTTAAGAAAAAAGCACTGTTGCAATTTTAGAGTAGTGAAACATATGCAAAAAAAAAAAAACAGTTTGCTGTGAAATGCTTTATGCTTCATACTGTATTCTTGTAAGAGGAAAGGGTATGATCTCAGGGTAAGAACTGGAGAAGGTCATTTGCAAGGCAGAAACTGCATAAAGCCTTCACTGCTGTCTTGTTTCCCAGGAGTTAGTTATCTCTGTCACACATGCTCTCTCTCTCTCTTTTCTCTCACACTCTTGCCATACCGCTCTTCTCTACCTCTCTGTTTTCATTTGTGCCTTGGATGACCTTGTCCTTGGGTCTGTCTGTTTTTAGCCCAAGCAGCACAAAACTCAAAACAACACCAAAACGGTTTGCTTGGGCTGAGAAGTTTCACTCTTACTGAAGATTATTTATGATGCGTTTTATTGTAAAATCTCTGAACTGAATTTATGTACCAATGTCTGGGTTATACAGGCCTACAGGTCTCAGAGTTCTAAATAAAAAAAAGATTATACATTTATAATTGTAATAATTTTTACATAACACATTTACATATAGCTTTATTGATATATCCATGTCATGGCACAAATGCTGGAATCATAAACCTCATTGCACCCCTCCCCCTAAACAATGGCCATCATCATGGAAAAATCCTTCCCATCATTTTAGTTTCTTTGCATCTTATCTTCTCAGGCTCTTTTCTGCAAGCTCCACCTTTACTCGCTTTTGGTATATTGAATGTCTCCGTTTCCCTCGTTCCCTCGCTCCTAATCGTGCCTTTGGCTCCATTTACACCCGTACAGTCAACAGTTTTGTCATTCAGATTAATGATTATGACAGCGTTAAGAGTGCCAGATGAATCACCTCACCATATTTCTCTCTCTTTCTGTTTGTCTATGCAGCAGAGCACGTCTCGGCGAGCAGGTCTGTGTTGCACTAACTGTCACACCAGTACCACTACGCTGTGGAGGAGAAACGCAGAGGGCGAGCCCGTCTGCAATGCCTGCGGCCTGTACATGAAGCTGCACGGGGTGAGTATGCGATTCGATCTGTGGGCTCGCTGTGTCATTGTTGTGCGCACATTTGTGTGTGCGTGGACAAGTGTGTACAAATGTGCTAGTCCTCGTGACCATAGGTCATAAGTATGTGTTATCAGAATGGCAGGAGTTACTTGAATAGTGTTTCATTCTGGAAATTCAAAGATCAACAAGTTATTAAGGCAGCTTCTATTTTATGACCATAATTCATTTTTTTTATGACTGCATAATAAATAATTAATCATTTATCTGTAATCTTCGATTAAAACATCTAACTCAGCCCTTTCTGCTTTATCTTGGCTTCAGGTACCACGACCATTAGCAATGAAGAAAGAAAGCATTCAGACCAGAAAACGCAAACCAAAGATGCCCAAGACAAAAGCATCCTCAGGTAAGAGTGGAGAAATGCATTTGAAAAAAGATTCTTGGAAGAAAGTAGAGATGCGTGATTCTGATGAAAGTGTGGGAGCTGGCGAGTAAGAGAATGTGTGGAGAGAAATATGGGGTGAGTGAGAGAGTAAAGGGAAAGGGAGTGAATGAGAGAGAGAGAACAGTGACATCATATTCCCTTCCTTTAATAGACGCGCGGCACGCAAACATTAACATATGTCTAACTTCGTTAATTATTGTTTGCTATAAGCGGTGTGATCGATTTGCTGTTCATTTGTTCTGGCTGTCAAAATTTGTCAAGTAATATTTTCTCTGTCTTCAGGGTCAACAGTGTCTGGTGCTACGTCTCCCCCTTCACTGCCTGTGTCAGAAAACGCCTCCACAATAAAGAGCGAACCTAACATTGCAGCTTCTCCGTATGCTGGTCAAACTGTTGTCTCAGTCACACAGGTATACACCCCAAACCCACTGATGGGTAAATCATTTCAATCACCAGTTAGTGCCTTCCTGAGATAGTGATAATAATGAATAAATAGTAGAACATACTTTGTCATTAGAAAATATGTTCTCCAAGTGTTGTTGTTTATTTTTGATGGCATTAATGTGTCAAAAAGACATTTTATTTACCTACATGTCATTTAAATCCTGGCATTCAGATTCGTTTAGGGATCTCCTAAGGACTTAATACTAACAAATGTGTCTGTTTCTTTTTTTTTAAAGGCAACAACACAGCTAGACAGTGCCAGCGTAGGGCATGTGGACATCAAATACGAGGACTACACATACACACCTACTTCAATCGCACAGAACTCCTGGTGTGCTCTGTCCCAAGCATGATGTGATCGGAGACCCGCTCGCCTCCAAAACCTTCCCAGTGCATTCTGGGAGTAAAGACTTTTGACAAGATCTACCTAATAGAACTCAATTTTAAACACGTGTAAACGGACGAAGCTTAGGAATGCAAGAGATCGACTGTAATTTATGCTTCTCCTCGTTCATTTATCATGGCATGTGTGCCTGTGACATCATGGCCAATTCATGCTTCACCAAAACATGGCGGGTGACGGGCAGAGACTCAGCAAGAAGATCTCAGGTTCTTTAAGTGACATTCGGGAGGACAAAAAACATGTTTTTATGGCTTTTGAACATGTTTCATGGCTTAGGTGTTAATGATTAACTTTTAAGATACATTATTTATGTTAAGATAAGAATGGCAGAGGCACAAGTGTCTCCCATAATCCTCCTTATCCTTGAGGGAATTTGTGCCTTTATGGTCATTATGACTTTAGATCACATAGTTTCCCTGGACGAGGTTTTAAAAGTTTCCTTGTTGTCTTTGCTGATTCCAGACAATGTTAATGCTGTATTGTATTCATGCGATGATCTGAAGTGCAATGACCCCTCACTTTTCAGCAATTTTTGAAAAGGGAAACCTTTATTTTAATTGTTCAAAATTTTGTGTGTTCAGAATATGTTAACCTAAATTTATTGGCTGTATTTTGTTGATATATATTGGAATTATATCTTTGTTTTATTGCATATAAAATGACCAAAAAAACGCTTTTGTGTCCGAACTTGTTTGTAGTAGTAGTAGTATTATTTTCTGAATTTTTAATGGGCTCCAAACAAAAATAAGCTACACAACAACATGATTAACAAATAACAAAACAAAAATAAAAAGACAAATATGTGTTGTATTTTTGCCTATCATATTCAAGCACTGTGAACATTAATTCATATTGTCTTGATCTTATTTTTACAGTATTCTTCGGTTTATGTAATTGTACTTCATATACAATTCAAACAAAAAATCCCAAATCTTTCCATCACGCTTGTTTCTTTTTCAAAAGCGGTTTTAATGTTCTGTCTTTATAATGCCATCGTTTTAGGCCATATGAAGTTTATATGAATGCTTTGATGTTTATGGCTTTATGTAATTGTTTTGTGTAACCTGTGTCTTCATAGGTGTTGCTGAGTGTTTGTGTGAATGACTCTCCGTGTCTGAGCGTACCTCTCTCCGCACGGCGTTGGCGATCAAAGGTTACGTTCCAGCTTGGCTTTATGGTGCTGAGGTTTTGGGTTGGGCTAGCACATGTTGGCTCTAGGCGGGCGTGTCAGCATGCAGCCCACCCGCTTTACAGCCTCATGGCGACAGAGAGGCACCGCCATCCACCTTTATTGCTATTGGCCAAATTAGCTTGTGTTATCTGCTGGTGTCATAGATTTTGTCACCCAGGTGATGGAGGCCTGGGTCAAGAAACATCAAGTTCATAACCTCATCTCACAGGTAATGCTTTACAAGCAATTTTTCCTTTACTATTGCTTTAATCCCATGCTATACCGCAACAAATATGAAAAACAATATAAATATTTAACTCTTTTGCAATAAGAGGGATCATTCTAAATAATGATTTTACACAGGGCATCTATTGCCCAATGGTATGTATTTAAAAACATAATAATTATGGTAATCATATTTTTATTATTATTTCAGCCAGTTTAGTTTTTTGGCCTCTCCATCATTTTCAAAGATGGATATCTCATTTTACCCTTCCACTATTTTTCCTGTGTTAAAAGTTTGAAAAGCAAAAATGTACACTTCCCAGGGAAACCCTCCTTTATTCACTCTGTCCAGCGGTACAAAACAGGATATTGTAGGGCAGTTCTGACCATGATGGAAATAATGCAAGGGGTGATGATTTATCTTTCTAGGTGACATTGGACTGAAGGATTGTTGCTGCATGAATGTAAATGTGTGTGCAGTACCATATTTATCTATTCATTTGTGACCGTTCATGTGTCTGTATGACTGCTGCTGAAGGAATTCTGGGATGTCTCCATGGATTCACGGGAAGGAGAAAGACCAAACATGGTAAATAAACTCAGGCTTTATCGCAAACTTTATCACAAAAAAAATAATTTGCTACAGTGTCACTACAACAGACTCTCACATTATTCTCACAATAATTACAACTGCTCCTCATATCATCATGAATGGTCGAGAAAAAGATTGAAAACTTTCTATTTAAGTAAATAATACAATATGTACTTCTATTTATTTCTTGAAGAAGAAGTAGTGCCTTCGTTTTTCTATACATTGTGCGTGTGAGTTTGTGTGTATTTTTCAGGGCAGATCGTGTTGGGGATTTCCTCAGAAGTAATCAGATAATGAAAAGCTGCCAGTGTTTCTACACTGTAGTAAACTGTAGTGTGTTCTTATATAACCCCACTATTAGGCCCTGGCCAGAGAGCAAGCCAAGTGTGGAGGAGTCTGACAGACTGCAGCTGGATAAAAGAATAGAAAATTGACAATACTGCAACAAGAATAATGAATTTTGCTTATCATATAAAGAAGCAACTAGGTAAATGTCCTCATTCAGATATTCTTAAAGGAATAGTTCACCCAAAAATGAAAATTTATTCACCCTCATTTCATTCCAAAACACAAAAGAAGATATTTTGAAGAATGTTGGTAACCAAACAACATTGGTCCTCATTGACTTTTATTGTATGAACACAAAATCACAGAGACATTTCTCAAATGATCTTGTTTTGTGTTCCACAGAAGAATGAGTAACAATGTTGAATGATACGAATGATATGAGGGTAAAAAAGCATGACACTTTTTTTTTAGGGTGAACTATCACTTTAAGAGAGAAGATTCCTCATTGAGATCAAAATCAAGCTACATCATTATCCTTTCTTACCTTTTGGTTGCGACAACACTTCTGCCAGTCTGCAATTCTAAACGAAAAGCAAGGCCACTTGCATTCAGAACACACTATCAGTAAAATGACCTCAGATGTGCCCTATGTACTTCAAGCCAATAGCATTAGTGAACTATTCAGTCTCTTCAGTCTTACATAGACAGAGGCATATTAATGCATATGTGCACAGCCTTTGTTTAGCCAAGATAACGCGCTAAAATTAAATCCCCCTTTTCACGTGAGTTAATTTGATGATGATTAAACATGATTGTGGAATTGCCTAATATATACACCGTTCTAAAAAGCAAGAACATTTTTTTTTGCTAAAATAAGTTTTTTATATGTGCATCATGTGAATATTTATTTATTTATTTATTTATTTGTCTCTCTTTCTCTCTGTCTGTCTCTCTTTCGCTCTCTTCACAGCACTCCACCGGCTGACTGCCTTACTGGCCCCCTGCTACTAAGAAAAACAGCACCACATTCTCTAAAGACACACACTTACTGGCACTTGTGTGTTTGTGTTGGTAGCTCTTGGGGGTTCTCCACAGGACTCCTATTATATTGTAATTGAGTACTCTGTTCTTGAATATGACCCCCACCTTTCACATTCTGAGGTTTGAACACTGAGAGTAACTGAGACAAATGGTGCAATTTAGAAAGGTCAAATGAATCTATTCTTCATGCAACAATCTTTTTTATACCATCTTAATTGTATTTTTAATGATAATGTTTATTATGCTAAATAATAGATTAAATAATAGGCACATTCATGTTAAGTCATGTTGTAGTATAATTATGTGCTGTCAAGTCATTTTTTATAGTCAGTCACATTTTAATAGTTATAATTTTATTGTGCTTAATGACAATATGCATATTATGCAAGACTATAAAAACTGTAATTAATTTGTAAAAAAAAAAATACAATAACAGTCCAATGTTAATAGTGCAAAATAAAATATAACTAAAAAAGAGAAAACTAAAATAAAGTGAAATTAGTAATAAAATAAAGTAGTGATTATGAGGTTATTATAAACAATAAATTGAAAATGTAACATTAAAATAAACAATTTCTAAGACAAATAAACTGTCCTTTCCCTTTGGATGTGTCCTAAATGACATGGTGATTAAAAGCGCGTGTGTTGCTCTCCCTTTGTGCACTCACAAAAACAAAAACAAGGTGCGTGACCCCGCCTATCCAAAGGTCAAGGTGCGCACGGGCCAAAGGTTGTGTTACAACCAAAGCCCCATAAAACAAAGTGCATCTCTGCACATAATTATCATGGCAAAAGGACACATGCACCTTCTCAGAAAAATCCAGTTGAAAGGCAAGCACACAGACCTACGTGTACTGCAACTACACAACACACACAAACGTGCATGTACATTGTAGGGCAGGTGTTCTGTTCTGGTGTTTGCACACACACCTGTGCAATACTCAGCTTCATTAGACACATATATCACATACCCACCGTGTGTTACACGATCACAGTCAACAGCGAGTTACTTATTAACGTGTTTTAAATCATAAACCGCATAGTATTTATGAGTTATTAAAGTAAATGTGATATACATTGGTGGGATGTGTTGTCATCGTTTTAACATGGTTTAACACTAAACCAGATGTGCCAGCTTACATATTTCCCCCCAGCAGACTGCAAGACATTACACAAACAAACCATGGTTCAACTATAAAAACCAAATGATTTGTTTTTAATTGTAGTAAAATCATAGTAATCACACATTTACTGTCGTCTTACTAAAATAAAAATGGTTTAACCATGATATTTGTAGTGTAGTTAAATTGTGTTAATACAAATGATAATCAGTCTCCCAAAATGTTTAATATACATTTACTATAATAAAACCATGATTCATTTTCCTATAGGAAATAATTACTTCTTGCTCATCTTTAGAAAAATGTCCCTGTTTTTTTTTTTTAATTCAGTAGCCTTTAATTACCATTTGTATTATCATAATTTTACTACAAGTATCATATAGTTGCATTATTGTTACATGATTAATTTATGGTTACTATTGTTTTGATGCGAATAAAACCAAATAAAACCAATGGTTCTTTTTTATAAGGGTATAACAGGCTCACAATTACAAATCTGTGTTAATCTTTCCATTCATATATCACCTTGCTCTGCAATACTGTGGTCATTTAACACTTATGTCCACAAGCATGGGTAAATGTTTCACCAACTCCGACGACCTTGTCTTGGTGAGACTATTGTGCATGTGTGTGTGTTTGTGTGCATTTGTCCTGTCGTGGGATCAGTCTGACATGGGTATTATTAGAGGTGGCCATTACTAAACTTAGCTTCATTCTCCAAATTATTCATTCTCTAGCTTTGTCCCTGCGTGGACAAAAAAGAAACGGCAACAAATAACCAGGCCGACGAGGAAAACGTCAAAAGAAGAAGGAAAATAGCATTGTAAACGACGAAACGGAGACGTTTGAGAGCGATGGCTTCCGTGGCCGGGAGCGAGATTGTTTCCTTGCTGTGGAAAAAGAACCGGAAGGTAAAATAAAGAGTTTAAGGGTACGTGCGCTTAGTAAAAGAAAAAAAATGCCCACAAAATTAATACAGCCCTCCTCCATCTTATTTACGATCATCCCGAATAAAAGCCCGTTAAATAACGTCACACCAGCGCACGCAGTTGAATATCAATGACAGCTCGTTTTCAGTATATACAAGTCTCGTGTAAATCATATTTTCTGTATGTTGGCACGGAAAGTTGGCGTGGGAAATATCAGCGTTAAGGTCTCTGCGAGATTTATGCACACTCTTAGGTAAATTAACCATGATTTTATTGTAGTAAAGGTATAATAATAACCGTTTTTTGGGCATATTGATTATCATTAGTATTACCACAGTTCAGGTTGTTACTATAGTGGATCGTGGTAAATTATGTACATTATGAGTTATCTCTTATTAAAGACACTTTAGAGTTTACTATATTAAAGATTAGTAAACTGTAGTATATTGTGGCATATTACAGTAATTAGCTTACAATTTGTTAATACTATATTATTTTGTTTTATTAACAGTTGTGAAGTGATAAACTGTAGTAAATACTATAGTATAAATTATAATAATAGGTATTTTACTACAGTTTACCATATAGAAAATTAACCAGAAAATTATCCATGATTTTACTATAGTTTAAGTATCTGTGGTTTTGTGGCAGATTGATTACTATTATCATTGTTTTATAACAAATATTGTGGTTAAACAGTGAATGCTATAGTGAGACCATAGTAAATATGTAGGTGTGTTGGTTTTAATATAAATAAAAATATAATAATTTTTGTCAGGCTGACATCTAACATTATTTACTGAAACTGTATATGTCTCTAATTTTATTTTACATTTTTGAAGTAGATGTTTTTTGGCATGTGTAATGTTTTTCTGCTGTTCATAAGCGTAACATCACCTCCACTTCAACTTTGAACCCTAAAGTCAAGTCATTGGCTGAGCTTGCGGCACATGCCAAAAAAGACAAATTGAATCTTTATATAACAAGACAATGAGAAAAACACCGAAAATGCACATTTATGAACATATATGATCTTCAAAGCTGCAGCATTCCTTGTGTGTGTTTGTGAGCCTTGTGTACGCATACGTTGTGTGTGTGTGTTTGTCTATTCATCTGTCATCAGGGAGGCTCGGTGAGGAGACTCGGTGGAGCCCAGAACTCAGGGGTCAAGTCCAGGTTTTCCCAGCCCCCAGCAAGCCGCCCGCTCTCCTCCGCTTCGGAGAGATGGACAGATTCAGGGAGAGGCGTGAAAGGATGGGGAGGAGAGGACATGAGCCCGGAGTGATAGATTGACGCAGAGGACAAGGAACAGTGGGAACGGATATTATAGATGAAAAACAGTTTACTTTCACATTTCGCAGCCAATGTGTTTGGCTTCTACAAGGGTTTGTTGAGTGATTATGTTTTTGCAAGTCTTGATTTACCATGTTGCTTCTTATGTTAAAGACTAATGCTGAATGTTTTCACTTTTACAATAATTGACTTTTATTTGTTATTAACAGAACTTCTGTAAGTTGAGACCCTATGCCACCCTGTGACCCTATATGACCCTATTGTCCCCCATGCCATTCTGTCTGTCTCTCTCTCTCTCTCTCTCTCTCTCTCTCTCTCTCTCTCTCTTTCTGTCTCTCACCCTGGGTGAAGTGTGGAGTGATGGAAACAGGGCGTCTCTCTCTCTTACCCTCTCGTCTCCAAAGCACCCTGTGGTTCAGGCAGGGTGAGAGACGCTGCTGAGCTGTGTGTTATTCTTAATGTCGACCTCCTGCGAGGAGCGGCAGTCAGCACAGCTAGTTACATACACGGCGCCTTCAGCCTGTCAATCAATTCATGTCAGATAATCACAAGCCCTTAAACACATACACATAGAAATACTTGGTATGTGGTTTATTATACAGTGGACCCAAAAACATTTGAAAACTCCACACTTAAACGTGCATGCACACTTTTTACAAAAGCAAGTTGCAAAAAAACATTGCAAAAAAAACAGCTGATTGATTTCTGACCTCACCCTGGGTGTGCACTTTTGCCTTATTATTTTACAGCAATAATACATAGATAACAGGTATTAGGAAAATCAATGACTCAGCATGTCTAAGAAGAAAACCACGCACACACACCATAATACATCAGTAATTCACTTTATTCACCTTGTTAATACATATTTACTTGTTAAACCAACTAACCAATCTCATAAACTCCAGAGCTGTGTTTTAATAATCATGAAGCACATGGAGGCTAGTGTCAGCCAAGGCTGATTTTGCATGGTCACATTCCATTAGAAACGTTTTCATGAGTGGAATGAACTTTGACCCTGCCCAGGTCAGCTGAACTCTAGCCCGCTCATTAATTTATAGACTCCGTGCCATCTGATTGGTGGTGCGCTGATGATGTCAGCCCCGAAACAGCAGCACTAAATTATAATCATAGCCGTCGTAAAGACAAGGGCCTGCTGCACATGTGGAATTCTTTTCTCTCTCTCTTCTCTTTTGCCTTCTCTTTCATTATCTCCCCCTCCCCTCTCCATCGTCTCCATGCAGGATTTCCTCATTTTCCTGTCTGTCTATCTATTTCTTTTTCTTTTAGTCTGTCTGTTTCTCATGTTCCTTCGTTCGGTTAATCTCTCATCTCGTTCTGTTGTTCTCTCTCTTTCTCTTTTCCGCTGCTTCTGAACATGCACTTTGGATAACCCTGTTTGAGGACCCTCCGCTACACTCAGCAGATAGATGCAGTCTATTTATTTTACTGTAAGACATAGGGAGCCAGCGAGAGAAAGACATACATATTCTTGTGAGTTAAATCCAAAAGAAGTTGGCTGAAAGCGAGTGTGTACACATGTGTGTGTGTGCGCAAGGGTGTATGTTGGCTGACTGGGTTTTCAAGAGAGCCTTTCAGATTTATAGAAGTGACTCAAGACCTTGAAATATTTTTAATCGTAATTTGTTTGATTATATGGGGGAGTCAAGAGAGAGCTGGAAGTACTTTAATACCATATTCTCTCTCTCTCTCTCTCTCTCTCTCTCTCTCTCTCTCTCTCTCTCTCTCTCTCTCTCTCTCTCTCTCTCTCTCTCTCTCTCTCTCTCTCTCTCTCTCTCTCTCTCTCTCTCTCTCTCTCTCTCTCTCTCTCTCTCTCTCTCTCTCTCTCTCTCTCTCTTTATTCTTCAATCTTCAGTCTCTCTCAGCCAATCAAAATTGATTTATCCGGCCTTCCTCATCATCACAACTTGATGTGCATATAAGTGATTGTGGTTGGGTTGGAATAAAATGATCAGAATAAAATGACTGAAAATGAATAAAATGAGCAAGGAAAGAAATGTTTAACTGTATAAAAGATGTTTATGTCTCTCTCTCTCTCTTCTCTCTCTCTCTCTCTCTCTCTCTCTCTCTCTCTCTCTCTCTCTCTCTCTCTCTCTCTCTCTCTCTCTCTCTCTCTCTCTCTCTCTCTCTCTCTCTCTCTCTCTCTCTCTCTCTCTCTCTCTCTCTCTCTCTCTCTCTCTCTCTCTCTCTCTCTCTCTCTCTCTCTCTCTCTCTCTCTCTCTCTCTCTCTCTCTCTCTCTCTCTCTCTCTCTCTCTCTCTCTCTCTCTCTCTCTCTCTCTCTCTCTCACTGTAAATGGTTTGTTGGGTTGATAAGCTCTTCTCTGATGGCCTCCTGGCCTGATGATGTGGACACAGAGACAAAGGCCGACAGCAGCATTCTTCTGAAACAGGAGTTTAACACACGCTCAGATAACAGAGAGGTATTTACAGCACACTTCACTGTTGCCTTCTCTTCTCTGTTACCCCAGAACACTGTATAACACAACATTATGTGGAAAATATTTTATATTCCAGGACTGACTGGATAAGGCCATACCATCTGCCATTTACTGGTATAGAGTAAGAGGAGTAGAGTAAACTCAAGGAGATGAAGAGAGATGAGATGATGCGTTTAGACAGTGTAAGCAGGGGTTATTGCTGTAGTGTGATGTGAATGTTTGGAGATTATGCTGTAGTCAATGTGACTGTGTGTGTATCAGTGAGTGACAGGCCTGTCCATCTGACGTCCCGCTGGGATTCCTCTGGCTGTGTCTCATTGTGCTGGGTCCTGTAAGACAAAGGGTTAAGTAAATGTTTGGGGAAGATAAGACCACTCACACTGACAGCATGCAGACTTCATGGACCGGGCTCCACTACGGCCAAATTACGAACTCACACACACTCACACATTCACACACACTCCTCCTCACTTTCCTTCTTTCTCAGTGTTCTCTCCTTTGCTTTGGAGGACTTGTTTAACATGTTTCGATTTAAATTAGACTAAATTAATCACCAATGGGTCATTATCAGGTCTGATTCTCTTGCTCCTATAATACACTGTAAAAACTAAAGGATTCTTAAGGAACTGTTTGGGGTTCCTCACACTGCTGGCGGAACCATTAGGAGGACTTCAAGACACTTTTTTTTTTACAAAAAGCAGTTCTCTGAGGAACCATTAACACTCTTGACAGTTCTTGCAGAAGCGTATGGGATCCTTTAAGCACTTTAAATTCAGTTCTGAAGTTCCTCAGAGGTCCTCCTGATGGTTCCGCCGGTGTGGCAGTGTGATCCTTTAGTTTTTACAGTCTAGATTTCTTTTTATACTGCATAACCTTCTAAAGATTACAATTTTCAAAATAAAGGTGATAAGAATTAACATTTACGCATTTGGCAGATGCTTTTATCCAAAGCAAAGAAAAGAAATATATTTTATTAATATGTGTTCCCTGTGAGTATTAGTCATAATAACTTAAAAACTGGGACTTTATTAAAAACATAATGAGGTGATTTTTTCTTTTCACTAATCAAAATGTTTCAAACAAAACAGCTTGTAACTAATTTGTAAGTTTTTCCTGTGTCCTCAGTATTCCTTTCCATCCTGTTTTGTAAAATCTCTGTAAAATTAGTTTTAATGAGAAACAAATGCCACAAACATCAGTAAGTTTTAGCAATTGATTTAGGACTTTTGTAATTTTTAATCAATGACTTATTTTTTCTATAAGCTGTTTGGCTCAATGTACAACTTTCCATCCTGTCTGATAAAGTTACATTTGGTATGACCATAAATCGATATGGTAATTTCAAACATTTAATTGATATAGCCAAAGCTAAAGCTCATATATTAGGCAACTGCTACGTCTAGATTTTGAGAATACAGACTTCAGAAAGTCCCATTTACAGTAAACATACTTTTATACAGTAGGGACACTGGTGTTTCTTTGTGTGCATGATGAGAATATACGTGCTGTCATATTATTGCTGTCAGGTAGTATAAAAATATAAGTAGTACAGAGCAGTGGGAGGAAAATAATGGAGACTTGCTTAGCATGACTGTTTCAGCTGCTATCTCCAGCAACAAGACTCAAAGTCTGGCCAGGAAAACAGGCACGCACACACTCGCTCCTATTTTCTTTAATGTGCTCTGCTCAGTTTTTCCTTCTCGCAAAACAAGCAATGTCCCACGACTGATAAGAGAGGAGAGACTGTGTACCTGTGTTTGTGTGAACGTAACGTCTGTGCTCTTTTTTTTGGAGGGTGTGTAGCATTAGTCACTTGAGCAATGACATTGGTCCTTTATGTGTAATGCATGTGGGTGCGTTACATGTTGCAAAGTTAAGGGGATGAAATTGCATGCAAAACTCTATTGGCATCCGGTCAAATAGTAATAAAACACTTTGTTAGGTTGGTAAAGCATTGTGCAGGTGTCATTTTTTGTCAGCTTGTGAACTGAAGGTGGGTATGTACATACAAAAAAGAAGGAATTAAGTTTTGTCACTTGTACTGTAGTATTACCACAGATTTTCTGGTCATGGTGCCATTGTAATAACATGATTTTTCATGAAAACTAAAAATTCTTTAATCATTTGCTCACCCTTGTATCATAACAAACACAAAAGACGATATTTTAAAGAACATCGGTCACAAAATAACATTGTCCCCCCTGTTGACTTCCATTGTATGGATAGAAAACTACAAAGACATTTCTCAAAATATATTTTTTGTGTTATATACATGTTCTGGATTAAATAAATAATGACAGAATTTTTATTTTTAGATGGACTATCCCTTTATATACTGTATATGAAAATAGCAAACATTCAGCAACATTTTTCAGTAACCCAGCACAGCCTCACTAAACCAGTTTCAAAACAGTAAAAATCAGCCCTGAAAACACATAAACCACCCTCTTTCCGTTTACTTCTTACTTTCACACATATTAAAATTATGGCCCACTTTTTACACAAATAGGAGCACGTAAATTAAACCGCAGATGTCAAACTACAGAACATAGTGTTGCCATTGATGTGTCGCTGCCATACGCAAACACTGTGCGCTCTCTGACGTTTTGTTTTTCTCCCGAATTGGCCTGTAGAATAAACACAGAGGTTAGGTTATGGAGCGAAGATGTCAGATAGTTTACGCAGACTTCCTTCATGTGCGGTCAAGTTTGATTCAGCCAACAGCTAATAAGTACGACAAACATTCGGTCAAATTGTCAACTTGATGTCCACCGCTGCTCGGTTAACGGTACACAATCCGTGATTTGTGCAACAGTTACGACAGTTCAGCTGTTTTAATTTGACTTATTAACATGTCAACGAAAGATCAGTATATCAAATGATACATCACCTACCATCTTGGTTATGAAGCGCAAAAAAGGAAGAAAAACTGTAAATTTTGTTTAAAAGTGTTCTTGGATTAGTTTGGAACACATAAAGGGGGAAGTGGCGTCTCTCAGCCAGTAAAGATTTAGGTGGACATCTGTTTGAATCAGGGGAATGGATTCATGAACCTGGAAATTAGCTTGTGCTCTTTGGATAATCTACACCTTCGGGAGGATTGGGAATCTAAAAACACACTCCCATCCTTCTCTCACTCCCCCTTTCTCTCTCTTCATCACACACACACACACTGACACAAACACATTCAGACTTTATATTTCTTTTTCCATTCTCTATACCCACTGCCCCTCCTCACCCATTACCATGACCCGTGTGTCTTCTCTCTTACTTTCTCTCCATTCTCTCTCTCTGTCTCTCGCCCTCCCTCCTGCTGGTTTTATCAGTGGTCCTGCTCAGTGTCCTACTGTCATGTCTTGATGTGATTTATGTCATGGGCTGTGAAGTTTACTTATCTCCTCCCCCTACACACACACACACACACACACACACACACACACACTGTAGAACTGACTCTCTCTTTCTAGGGCTCAGCCAGTCTGTCTCCTCCGCTGACCAGCACCCAGATCGGGCCAAAATTAGTGAGCAGGATAGGGTGTGTGTATGCGTGTTTGTGGCAGCTGGGCAGTGTAAGATTCTGAAATGAGATGGATGGTGAACTGGAGATTAGTGTACGTTATCTGTCAATCACAAAGCAGTAGATTTCATGTCCTCTCAAACGGTGCCATCCTTGCAGATCTAACATCAACAAATTTGGAGACTACAGTCGAGTCAAGCTCATCCTATCCCGTCCATCCTATCTTATCCAGTCTTGTACCGTCCTGTCCCGTCGCATCCCATCACATCCTATCTCATCCTGCCCTGTCCCATCCTCCTTTCCCAATTTTCTTCTTTTCTCTTCATTCCAGACTACAAGTCTAAATCTTTAACCCTGACTTTCTGCTTATAGTGACCAGAATCATCTGGCACCATATTTGTCATTCCCTCCATCCAGTGACTTATAGCGACTCCAGCTCCATTTATATGTCACCGTTCCGTCCGTAATTCTAAAATACTTTCATCCATGTGTCTGCTACGTATGCTTGTGATATTTGTGAGGTGCATATGTGATTTGTGTATGTGTGTGTGCGCATCGGAGAGGTCGTCCACATCTCTCGTCTACACGGCTCTTAGTGCGGACCCTTTGATGTGCTTTTAGAATGGCCGTACAGCTCTCTGCTTTACCTCTCGCTTGACAATTGTTTATTAGTTTTGAAACGGCTTTAGTGGACATCAGGCGCTCTGGGATGGCGAGTTTTAGAAGAGGACAACTCGCCAAAACTCCTCCTCTGGTGCAGGAACCTGGACGGAGACTCGTGGAGACCATCGGAAGGGAAAAGGAGACTCTGGGATTGCTGAGGTAAGGGTTTGGAGAGATGCTGCTCCAGGACAACAGATGATATAACTGTTTTGGGTTGTAGAGCAGGGTTGGACAAAATACAGAATTTAAGAACAGGTTCCTTTTTATTTCATTAGATGGAATTTGATTTGAATTGGCCACACCCCAGGATGATGAAGTAGAATTGAAATTGAAGGGAGGGTAATTTACTGAAATGAAATTAAAAGAAATTTAACACAATAGAGGAATTAGATTCGTACAAAACAAAAATAAGTACATACATACAACATTTTAAGTAATGAATGCTTTTTAATTCTCAATATATGGAATAATTTTATACATAAAATAAGTATAACTGATTTTTTTATTTTATCCCAGTGCGTTTTGAAAAGATTTTACAGCACTGAAACACATTTAAAAAATTTTAATTTGTCTTAAATTTGCAATATGTAAGTTTGTTTGGTTAAATATAAGTTATCAAGCAAGCACATAAAAGATCTGTTTATTTTACCCAGATTCACAACAGTATGATCTTAAAATAATGGTTTATAATTTGAGCTGTCATGTTGGATTAGGTGGGAAATTTCACTTTTTCTCACACATGTAAATATAATGTGTGAGAATATATATATAAATTAAACGCAAATCAAATGTTCATAGAACATAAGATTTTTATTTCAATTTTGCTTCCTTCTTCAATACAAACTCAGTAAATGTCCGATTGTGATCCCTGCTGTAGTGAGTTACAGTTTGATACGGTCACAGAAGTGAGTGTTTGAGAGGAGTGAGAAAAGAGAAAGGACCACCCCAGTGCTTAAGAGCTCATTGTGTGTGAGATTTATAGCGATGGTTACTGGTTGTGAGAGGTCTTTGAGAGTCCTGTGGAAGTGCTGAGAGAGCTCTGTATAAACGCCTCAAGAGCATTATTAAAGGGTCATATATGCACAGGGACAGTGCGACAAAATGTAGTGAGAATATTGGGCAATTACTTGAGAGTCGTGAGCATGGTGCAAAAACAATGGTCTTACAAAAGCAGTCACATGCAAATGGATATGCAAATTACCAAATGTAGTTTACATGTGTAGTGCGGTCCAAAGATACGACCACATTGCTGAATTTAGTATTTAATTTAATCATTAAAAATTATAAATAAAAATAAATAAAATAAAATAAAAAATCTCATCTTGAAAAATAACATGTTATGCTGTAAATCTGTGTCATTGACCATGTTATTTACTTTTATAAAAACTCACATTTTCTTGTTTGCAGTAAATCACTGAGATTGTGATTGGAACACTGGACAACATGGATCATCAGGATTATCAGGTATTGCACAAATCCATCTTGAGGACATACTTTCAATTTAAGCAAATTAAAAAATACACACAATTTGTTTTATTTCATTTTTGCTCAAATTATTATGCTGATAATATGATTTGTAATGTGAATGTATAAACGTTGTTTTACAATTGTTTTGCTTTGAATGTTGGTTCTATTTGATGAAGAATCACATTTTACAAAGATTTTTCTTTAACTGTATAAGCATTGCTGAACAGTGTTATAATGGCATTCTGTGAAGTTATGTGACCGATCAGTCTGCTTTAAGATAAACAGTGTTTCATATTGGTTTTAGATTAATAATCCAGATACAGCAATTCTCCAGAACCAGTTTTCACTTAATTTTTCACATCTCAGTCCCAAGAGTCAAAGAGTTACTGCGAGTTCAATTCATTCATCTTCTCTCAAATAAAGAGAGACTCCTTGCAAACAAGTCTAATCTGCTCTTCTCATAACTATCACTTTTCCCTCACTGCTTGGGACACGATACGGTCTTCTGTCAGCTTGCGTCTTATCGCATATGTGTAAAGGGTAAGAAAACACTGGGATGTTTAGTTTCTAATAGGCCTGTGTGGTGTAATTGGCTAATTGCTTTATTTTTCTCTGAAGGGTTCTGTGTTTTGTCATAGAGGCAGGAGGCCATAAACACATATGAGCATCTCTCTCACTGTCAAGGCATCCTGAGCTGTGATTGGCTGATGGCTGAACTGGCACCGCCGTCTATTGGCTGGCCTGAGGATGAATGGCCGCACTGACAGCCAATGGGGCCAGACGAGGGTGAGCTGAGTGAGATATGGACCTCCACATTCTTGAGCACTAATCAAATCTTATGAGCTTTCACTGATGGTTGTGTGTTATGTTTGTTGATTTTCCATCATTAGTCTCACATTGTGCCCATGATCTTGCGTATTAGTGCATGCCTGTGTGTGTGTGTGTGTGTGTGTGTGTGTGTGTGTGTGTGTGTGTGTGTGTGTGAGAGAGAGAGAGAGAATGAGAGAGAGAATGAGAGAGAGAATGAGAGATGAATCATATTCATAGACATCCGTATAAATCCTCATTGTGTAAGTACAGAGAGGGGCTTTAAGCCAGAAAGTAAATCACACTGTTTCTGGAGTTCAAATGCAGGAGGAACCCAGACATGCCTCAGCAAGATGCTTCAAACACACACACACACACACACACACACACACACACACACACACACACACACACACACACACACACACACACACACACACACACACACACACACACACACACACACACACACACACACACACACACACACACACACACACACACACACACACACACTGTGCTCTCATTTCTCATTTTTAACAAAAATGTGGTAATCACATATAGTCAAACCTGTACACACACACACTTTGTAGCAAACTAATAAAGTCTACATTGAAGAGGTTGCGGGGTCAAAGGTCACACGCTGCCCTCTGCTCAGCCTCCCTTCACCACTCCATCTACTGCCCCAACAGGAGTGCCGAAAATATCCTGTGATGGATGCAGATCTGAGCCTCATTCCCTCCCCCTTTCTTTCTCTCTCTCAGTCTCCATCTCGCTTTTTCTGCTCATCAGACCGTCTCTCGTCATCCCTATTAGTCCAGATGAAGATTGATATGAACAGTCAGTTATTTATGGATGAGGGCGGAGCTCTGAACCTCACTTACCATTCTTTAATGTCCCGACTGAGACCTGAGCATGTTTCACATTACCTGTTGAAGTATTATTCATGTCCACAATGAAAATTTTTCTTTTTTCTACAGCTCTTTTATCTTTGTCTTTTTTATTAACCTCTTTAATAAGGTTTAAGATTTACAGTGAAGGACTACTAAAATTGTATCTCATTCCTCATAGAAATGGCAGGATGTTTCAGGAAAAACTGATTATTTAAAATACAAAGCCCTTCTCTGCACACTAAAAGTTCACTCAGCTTTTGTATGAACTCATTGAATATAGTGGATGAGTTATTTAAACTACATTTACAGTATTTGTTTTTGACGTTTTCTGAGTTTGACAGCCCATGTTCATTATGCTTTTGTTTGTCTGGAAAAAACTTTTTTCTTGCTCTACAGGTTCATCCACATTGAAGTTCATCCACAACTAATTTACAAGGTACATCATTTGTATGATTAATTTGTAACATTTAATTTATACATTAAATCTGTTAATTGTCACCATTCCACAGGTGGAACACTATTTCACTCTTTACTTTAATATTTCATATGTGAATTGTAATCTAACCATGACAAACTATATATTGATAGAAAAGGTCTAAGACTCAAAAATACATATTTGACACATTTTTATAACAATAAACATTAACTAAAAAATATATTAAATGTTATTTAAAAAAACATAAAATAAAATAATATACAATAAAAAAATAATACAATAATATATATATATATATATATATATATATATAAAATTAAAATATAATTAAAAAAAAATATTTTAGTGCAGATTTTGGTTTATTTTAATATTATCATTGTACAAAATATTAACGAATTATACATAACGAATTAACCACCTCATAAAATAGTTCATGTGAGATCAGAATGGGCCAAAAATATCCTCATTTACTCACATTCATATTTTCATTCATTCCTTCTTTGTGAAACATAACCTTTGCCCTAATATAAACATGTACAAATGTAGTTTTTGAGTAAAGTATTCCTAACATAAGCATGCAAACATTTGTATGTCTTAATGTTCTTTGAGAAACTCCTTCAGACACACGTGCGTACAGAAAAACAACGTGTCTGGAGTCTGTGGGGTGGAGATGGACAGATATATCTGTCGTATGTGAGACAGACACACAGCGTGGGACACAGGAATCAAGGGGGGGTGTTTGTGTTCTCTGTTTAAGTCAACTTCCTCTCTGTGCCACAGAACTTCCTGTGTCTGTTCCCGTAAAAGGAGACCCACCAGCTTCCCATCACCAGCCCTAAACCGGAACAAATGTGTTTGGTGTGCATGGGTGCCCATCTTACATGTCTCAAGTTATGGCCTTATGCTCAACTCTCTCTCTCTACACCCTGTAAAGTAACTTATAAAGTAAAGTAAGCTGTCAGTATTTATCTACAGGGTGTAACTCTTATTAATGTGGCCACTTCATCGTGTTAGACTCTTAAACTAGAGACAGAGGTTAGGGTACCAATGCATTGCAAGCTGGGTAAACATTTATCACACATACACGCATTCATATAGCCACCCACGCTTAACACTTAAGAATAAAGCTTTTGCCACTTAGACTGAAAGGCAAATAGAGACTGTCTGGAACGGTGAGGTCACGTGAAACGTAGTGACTTGTGCCAAAGCTTGTGAAAGATTAAAAAATTTCAAATCTGCGGCACGTCCAAACAATATGGGCTTACATTTGAAATACACATATAGTGAAATATATCTATTTATGCTATACGCTCATTTAAAGTATTCTTTGGAGACTAGAAACCAAAGCTCCCCCATCCCGACTCCGTTCTGTATCTTTCTTTTCTCTCTCGTTTGATGTCGCTTTAAGTGTTTGGGTGGGCTTGGACAGTATCAGGTCTTCCACTGACCGACTGCTCCATCACGATGTTTTCTGGCAGCACTACAGACGAATGATGAAGATGCGTTCATTCCTTTTCTTCATAGCGGAAAACAGAGCGATCTGGCCATGCCTCGTCCTGTTAAACAGAAATGACCCTGGTTTCCATCTCACCAGCAGGACCAGGGTTGAGGACATATGTTGTCGAGCTTATCAAAAGTAGTTTAAGGGTAGAAAGGACATAACAGCTTCCTATGAGATCATTTATTGCTGCACATGATGAATGTGTATGTGTGTGTGTTAGTTCAGCTTTTCTGCAGTCCGTGCTAAATGTTAAGACACACTCATTTGTAGTTTATTTTAGCCGTACAATATGTTTTGTTTGACTGATGTGTGATTGCTATGGAAAGAGTTACTGCTATGGAGATATAATCATACTGCCCTCTGGTGACTGATTATAAAACTGCAGGGTAACTTGCAAACGCCGTATTTTTTGCATGGTACATGTGCATTTTTGTTTTTAGATCAGATAGCAATTTTCTTTAAAAGCATAAACACACATTTATTTAAGTATTCAAGCCCTACAACTCCTATGAGTATGCTATGCACATTAAACTTTGCATTTGTAATGATTTACAAACTGCAGTTTATAGCCAAAGTGACACTGATATATTTGAAAACATAGATGACCCATTGTTCTTTCATGTAAGTTAAAGTTTTATGGGGCACGCTTGTTTCTGCAGTGTTAGACATCTTTTCAGTTCCATAAACATTTATGCAGCGGTATTTTGTAAAGGGGGATTCACTGTGTCTTGTAAATCTGTCTCATTCTTTGAAGTCTTATCTCTTTCATGACGTTGATCGTAGTGCTGAAGTGATCCAGTGGAATCCCAGCCCTCTATAAGTGTGTGGGTGTGTGTATGTGTATGTTGTCCTGGTAAACCCTACAATGTGGGGACCCATTGTAATATTTTTCAGCTGTAATATTTTTCACCCTTGTGGGGACATTTTTTGGTCCCAATGAAGAAAACAGCTTATAAATCAACCTAAATTATGTTTGTTTGAAAATGTAAAAATGCAGAATGGTTTGTGTGAGGATAAGGTAAAGGTTAGGGAATATAACAGTTATATAATAATATATAACAATATAACAGTATAACAGTTTGTATAATATACAGTTTGTGGATTAATGTATATAAATAAATGATTATTAATTAAACAGGCGTGATGCATATTTAAATAAATATATAAACACTATACATTTCACACATTTAGACATTTTAAGGCTTTTATTTTAATGTATTCCTACTATTACAAACGAAAAACAAACAAGTCGAGAACTTTATCACAAGTCACATCCTGTGACCTATGCTACAATTAAATCCACAGTATGGCAGACTTCCTATATTGTTCTTTTAATTTTTATTAACATGTTTAATAATTTTTTTTGTTCATATTTATTGTTTTGAAAATTGGTCAGATATTTAGTCTTGCGTCTTTGACCTTTCCATCAATATATAGTTTGTCATGATTACAAGTGAAATAACCTTAAAGTGTTCCATCTGTGAAAGGGTTACAGTAAACAAGTTAAAATTCACACTTCCCAATTTAACTTCAATTTTTAACATGATTCACTATCATGCAGCAGGTGTGATGTGCGTTTTTCTGCCCCCAGTGGACAACAAGTGAACTACAACACTGAGATCTCAAATTAGATACAGAATTTGTGCTTTGTTTCATGAACCCAGATAAACCTGTTTGCACAGATCTGACATCATTCGTACTCTAAAACGTGTCATGTGCTTTTTCTATAAACCATCAAAGCCATATATGGTCAATTAAACATTTGGCAGTTACTATGACATGCAACAAAACGTTGTCTGTCACAGTTTATTATAAGCTTCAAAGTTTAATAGTAAATACTATAGGGAATATCATAGTAAAAGTCTGAGCTTATTACAGTCATAGATGACTAACAGTCCTATATGACTACACTGCCCTCTCGTCCTCTGTGTGTCCTCAATGGGGTGGAGACCTACAGCTGTCTAATCTGGTCTGTCTAGTACTGCAGAATCAGGAACCAAACTGACTGATATAATCATAATCTGTTCTGCAGATTCCTGCTCTCTCTAAGATGTATTCCATAATTTACTGGTTTCCATAATGGTTTAGGCAAAAGCTTTTGCATGCTGAACATACTGACATATATGGGAAAACATAATAGTAAGGTAACTGGAATAAGAAAAAAGGGACTTAATCTAGTGAGATTATTTCTCATCAAGTTGGAGTCATTCATATTTGGTCTATTTTTCTTAAAGAGAAAAATGCATTTAAAATAATATATATTCCTCTCTACTGGAAATGTGCCAAAAAATATTAATTACTGCATGATGCAGAATAATTGACCATCATATTCTTTGTATTGGGTTTGACATCCTAAAATGACCTGCAACTACTATAATAAACTAAACAATAAACTCTGTTCATAGTGATTTATACCACACTGTGATGGCTTGGTTTTGCAAGCTGCATATATGCAGCTCCAATACAGTTCAGTGAATAATAAAATACTTCTGATATCATAAAACGTAAGGCTTCAAACGTCCATCTCAATGTTATTTACATGGCTGTGCATTTCCGTGGCAATGCAATAAATCAGATAAATGCATTTTTGGTTCCTTGAGATTAAAAAACAGCAAATCAAAGCCAAATAAAGCGGCTTTGTGTGTCTAAAGGTTCTCTATATCCTACTGAGAATTTTTTTGTTTGTGGCCGGGCAGGTTCAGTGGGATTTCAGCAGGACCGGTTTATCCAGGAGAGAACTGGTGTTTGTGTGTTACGGCGAGAAACCGCTCAAACCTGTTCTCCTCGACGGTAGGGAGGAGAAGGGGGGGTGCTGGGGCAGGAGGAGGAGGAGAGGAGCGCAGGGCGTACGAACACTCTCTTTCGTTCCCTTTATTTTTCCATCCTATGTGCCTCTCTGGGGGGATCAGAAGGACAGCTTTTGTGCTATTCAGACTGAAGGCATCGCGTGATTGGCAGGTGGTGTGATTGACATCTCTCGACTGGGACGTCCGCTGTCTGTAAGGTGGCACGGGGTGAGGTGAGGCAATACTTTGGACTGAGTTAAAGCTGATGGTTAGTTAATTGACGTGTATAGCTGGCTGTATTGATCTGGTGTTGCTGTCCCATCAATATTAGATTGTATAGCATGGTGGGATGTATTGAACTATCTGTCATTTTAACATAACGCATGATCTTCTGCTCATGTATGTGCAGATGAAACACTATCAATCATCATTCAAGCTATTTCAGATCAAGGGTGTGGTGGCATACTTGTTTTTCATATTATTTTATGTCCTGATCTGCTATTATAGTCCAGAGTCTTGTATTTTATGCTACAACAGCAGCAATCTATGCCATTTAAAATGCCTATTATTACCTTTTTGTGTGGAAATACTGAGAATGTTAATTTCATAATTGCCATTTTTGTGATTTGTTTTTTGTAAAATGTTTTTTTTTGTAAACTTCCTCTCTCTCTCTCTCTTTCTCACTTGCTCAGTTTTTGTCTGTTTCTAGCTTGAAAGTTCAGCCTGTTTTGCCCTTGGTAAGAGTTTAACTGGTAATACCCCGTGGTCTTAAATCAAGACTTTAACGTGTAATACAGGTCTCATAAAGCATTAACACAAACAAGAGGCAACTGCCAAAAAACAGAAACCTAACAAAATCACTGGCAGCAATTGCGCAATGCCACAAGCATACTTTCCCATGTATATTATTAATGCCTGAAGCCCGCCTAAAGATAATCTCTCCCTGTCCATCAGTTTGAAAACTTTGGTAATCAATTGAAGTCATGTATGTCTACAATAAGAGACGTCAGAATAAATGAACTCTGCCCCCAGATGACAAGGTCAGAGTCAGAGGTCAGATCCACATGATCGAACCGTAAATCCATGGAGAACGATGTTTATGAATGGATCTCAAAGTGGCTATGCAAAGTCAGCACAACCGTGCGGGTTTCCAGCGAGTATGTGCGTGATGTGTGTGAAAAGTGAATATTGCAGTTCTGACAGACAGGTTCCCTCTTGCTCTCGCCGCTGTAACGTTAGCTAACATATCCCGACATGCAGAGAGAGTGTGGCAGCAGGCGAAAATCACACAGATCAAAATGCGAAAAAGATTGTATGGGGGGGTGACCGCACCCTGAGCAGCAAATCTGTATCTCTTCTTGCAGACTTGAACTTCAAATGGCTAAGAAGTTCATTATAATTATATGTTACAACCAGCATTGCCTCAGAATTGCTTCACATAGACACATAAGCATATTCTTCCCCGGAAAGTGCATTAATGTATATCGGCTGCTAAAGGTTAAAAATTCAACACAGCAAATGTTGCTATTTCCATCAGCACATTGATTTGCCAAAAGCTAAACTAAGTATTTATTCAAGCAGTAACGTATTTAGCATTTCTATGCATTGCAAGTAGTAAAACTGGATCTTCAATATGTGATTAGGCCGTTACTTTGAATATAAGTACTTTGAGTTTTTGGGTTCATGACAATTTGTTTCGGATAGTTCCAGATATTCACAATCACCTACAGTATGAGACAATGGCGTGCATGTGTGCAGAAAGGGTCACTCATATACATCATATTTAGAAATGTAACTATATAACTATATAAGTTTGTCTGTCTTGATGTTGATTACATTGTAGTGGTTCAAACTAAACGTCCTGATCCTGTTGTTTTAAGTGCTAGCACATGTGCTGTGGACATGCTGTCTCTCCTTATTTCTTAGTCTCTTTCACACACACGTACGCATATACACAAATAAAGTTAGGCCTGCGGTCCTCACCTTGCAGAACCAGTCTGGCAAGACAAGGTTTTATTAGCTTTGTTATATATGAGCTCAGAAATTCAGGCTCATATTGTAGCAAGTTAAGCTTGGGCAAAAGCAGAATGTATGACAACATGGATTGATCTGTATCTGTATCTCTGTATGTTTTAGATTTTTCTTTCTGTTCACATCTCTCTCTCTCTCTCTCTCTCTCTCTCTCTCTCTCTCTCTCTCTCTCTCTCTCTCTCTCTCTCTCTCTCTCTCTCTCTCTCAAGAGGAACGCCAGCATGGCTGTGGAGAGCTTTTCTGAGCTTCTGCAGAAATTGCGGGATGTCCATGAACATGAGTTAGAAGGTAAGATAAGCTTGTAAGATAAATGCCGCCAAAGTCATTATGTTTTTGTTTCAACCATCACTAACACCTAAACATGTAGGTAAAATGGATTCAATATGAGTTTATTGATGATTTGTTTGTACAAATAATCAATGGTTGTTAAAATGTTGTAATGTGCATCTGTGAAAAGGGGTGTGATGTAACTAGCCGCAAGGTAGTTTTATATGGAGTAAACTCCGCCCACTGGAATTATGTGGTAATGCATTACCAGAAGTTCATCAGCTTAGAATTGTAAGCTCTTAAAAACTGTACATTTTACATCTTCAATTACACACGTTTGTAAGGAAGATTTGATGAAAATTCTCCAGATTTCTTTGGTCCATTGATTTGCATTGCACAGATGCTGTCGATAGAGCTCAACTTGAACCATTCTCCAATATGAATGAGACATTTTGCTTGTGACTGAAACGTCTAAAAAAGTTATAAAAACGTACCGGTTGTAAGGATGTCATGATCTCTCTCTTTCTCACACTCCCTCTCTGAAGGATGGCAGGAGAAAGTGGTAGAACTGACAAATAAAAAGAATATGTAAGTATGAAGATCAGATTTGTCAATCTGGACTGAGAACAAACACAATATTAATGACAGCCAATGGTTGTCAAACATAGTTGTCTATCTTCACAACCATTGGCTGTTATTATTATTGTGTTTATTTGTGTGTGTTGCAGTGATACAAAGCGCATGGAGGAACTCTACAACAGGAACCAGCAGCTTAGAGAACAGCAACGGATGTTGACTGAGAACATCAAACAGCTGGAAAACAGGTGTGTGTGTGTGTGTGTGTGTGTGTGTGTGTGTGTGTGTGTGTGTGTGTGTGTGTGTGTGTGTGTGTGTGTGTGTGTGTGTGATTGTGCAGTATTCAATCTCATTTACCGTTGCCTACACTGAATGTGTCTATTAATTGTCAGGTTGCGAGCCGGGTTGTGCGATAGATGTACAGTTACTCAGGAGGTGGCTAAAAAAAGACTGCAAGAATATGAAAACTCTCAGCTGCAGAGTTTGCAGCATATCTCTATACTGGGTGAGAAATGAATGGAAATTGTAATAGAAATCTGAAACAACAGTGAAAATCTTGGATTTAAACTTTCAGAGTTTTAGGATTAAACAAGAAGATATAGAGCGCTTAAATTGAAAATAAATAAAATATAATTGTTGTTGTCTTAGTCTTGTTATCACCAGTCAGTATTTGTGTGACATTAAATTAAAGTATTAGAATAGAAGATGATCAATTAAAAGCATTTTCAATAATTGTCTTAGACTTTTGTTTAAAATATTACAAAATCACAACGTCAGTGCAATATTAACTTCTCTCATGTCACTTAACTAGGTCACAGTTATATGAATATTAATGAAATTTCCTGTTTGTTCACTACAGTAAGTGAGATGAATATACTAAAGAAAGAAAATGACAAACTGAAAGAAGAGGTGAAGAGCCTGAGGGATCGTACAAAGTAAGTGGAACATGTTTTATTTCCACAGTATTTGGTGATTTATATGTTTATTTGTCTTCTGATTTCCCTGAGGTTTTTCCTGTTGTTTATCATTGTAAGTGCAGGGTCATTTTGATCTAATGCTGGTTTAAATAATGCTGGGGGGGTGTGATACTGGCAAACCTAATCATTTTGGTGAAATGGATATTATCCACTGTTGGACACTTTAACTCGTGGTTACGGCTGCTTTGTGAGACTAGTGCGATGTAAAATATTTCTGTGGAAAAATGTCTGTTTTTACGTATTAGCTATGCAAAGGATTAAAAACACATCTTTTTTAACCCTGCAGTCGGCAGAATGGTTTTGCAGAGGACACCTCCCCTTCAGAGGTCAAGTTGTCACCTGATGCAGCAGTGGCTGCTGTAAGTTTATTGACCTCAGGGCTGAAGTCTAGCCATCCACCACCAGGGGACGCCACGGTACCTGCAGCCACTGTCAAGCGTGAGACTGACAACAGTCCAACTGACTGCCTGGGTAAATTCAAACAGAACAGAAAGAGATAGTTGAGATAACATCTAAGATAATTGCTTAGATATGAGAGCCAGATTTTTTCTAAAAAAAAACATGTTTTTGTCATTTTTTATATACACAATACCAGTTACAAATTAGACACACTTGCTTATTCTTTATGAATACAATTTTCCCAATATTAGTAGTAATAGAATTATAAATTCTAAAAAAAAATGTATATAAGAAATATGTAGTGACAAAAATTATATATGGCATGTCAATAATATTGAATATCAGTGGTTCCTGCAGGTCTCTTTACAAAATATAAAGTAGTCAAACATGATAGAATTTTCTCAGTTGGATGAACTATTTCTAAGATAATCATAATTATATTTTACTGATGAAACCATGTGCCTTTTTCTTTATAGAGAAATCATCTGAACACAAACTTATGCAAGGCTGGGCCAGGGCATTTTCATTCGTAAGCAATATTTAAATTCATTTAAACATTTTTTTCTCAATTTAAATCTTGTATATTTCACTGTCATTGCTTGTCAACAATGTGTTTTTTTCTTCCTCAGGAGTCTAACAAGCCCACAGTGTATACATCTGAAAGAAGGTGAGACAGCTTGAGAAAACAGATGCATTGACACTGTAAACTCTCAGATCCTAATTCTTCCTGTCATGTGTTCACAGGGCTGCCAGTGTCGAGTCAGTGGAGCAGGGACATTCCCCTTTATCTCCTTCACTTTCATCTGCTCTTGGTCTCCTAAAGGCCAATTCAGTTTTTTCGTCTATCAGCTTTGAGGAACGTAGCAACCGGCAACAAATCCATGCCCCTGTTCCCTTCCGGCCACTTCCCATCCAGACCGCTCGTCTGCCCTGGCCCCTCTCGGACTCCACTGACTGGGTAACGGTAGCAACACCCACCTCTGGTGTTCACCCGAGCCAGACTCAAATTCCAAGCTCAACTATCCTGCGTTTGCCTAAACTGGTCCCATCTATGAACGGCCTTCTGTCTCGCGTACACGGCCAGATCCCCAGCAGCCTGCGACCCTGGTCAGAACGGCCTCCACGCAGAAGCCTTTCAGAGCACGTTGAGAATAATGAAAAGAAACCGGTAGGAGGGGAAGCTGTTACAGCGCCGCCCCAGTGGAAGGTTTCGCCGGCGCAGCAGGAAAGGATTTTCGGAGAGAACCTTAGAGAGGAGGAGGAGGAGGCACCGCTGGACCTGTCTGAGTCAGGACGCTCCAAAAACAAAGAACAAGAAAAGACACAGTCTCAGAGCGACACATCTTCATCTTCATCTTGCTCACCAGATGCTCCACTTTCATCATCTTCTCAGTACCCATCAAGTCCTCAAAGTGACCAGCAGACAGCAGATAATAATACACAGGTAAATATGATTTTATTTATTTTATTATAAACTAACACCAGGTGTCTAACAGGGTTTTTTTCTCGATATATAATATAGTCCTGAATATGCATTATTTGAATGATTACACACGATTTTGTGCTTTGTGTATTAGGCTCACATTTGAAATTCGGGAGCAAAAATGTGTATGAAAATTGAGCTTTTTACTACAGTATAATACAATATAAACTTATCTACGTATGGGTTTATATATTATGGTCACCATTATAGTTCATTTATTCAATTATCCTATTCATTTAACTATTTGTCCTTTTCAAAATTCCCATATCAGGCCAAAGAACTACTTTACAAAAACAAATAAAGGCAAAAAGTGATTAACCTGTCACTACACATATTAAGCATACACATAAAAATGCTTTTACATTTTGTAAGTATTTTTAAAAATAGCAATGGCAGTTTGTCAAATACTTATTCTTTAGTCTTAGACCTTTCCATCAATATATAGTTTGTCATGGTTAGATTAAAATTCAACTATGAAATATTAAAGTGAATAATGAAATAACAAGTGTTTCACCTGTGGAATAGTGCACTCTAAAAAAGGATGTGTTATTTTTTAACACATTTTTTGTGTTATGCTGTTAAACACATAATGTGTCATTTTGTGTTAAATACATAAAAGGGACAACACATGTTGAGTTGAAAGTAACACAAGTTGAGTTAAAAGTAACACAAAATGTGTTGTTTTTAAATTAACACAAAGATGTGTCTAGTTAGGGACAACACATCTGTGTGTTGTCCCTAACTAGACACATCTTGTGTTATTTTTAGCACATCTGTTTTTAGAGTGTGGATGTTCTGAAAACAAATACATGTTAACCATATACAAGACAGAAAATATGCCTTATTTTTCTCAAAAATGTATTAAAATTTGTTTCAAAACTAATATAATAAAATTTGTGTAACTCTCAATATGTTGTCTTTAGAAATACTTATCTTTGGCTCATCTTACACAGGAGGCAGCAGCACAGGACAGATTTAAAGAACAAGAGGAAGTACAAAAACCTCTTGATGAAACCTCTCCAGCAGCCGAAACATCTGTCAACTCAGAAAAACTCAAGAGAATCCCATCAGTCACAATTTCCCTCCAGCCAGGTGAAATCTTTCACTTATTGGTCTATTAAAGTGTAATTGGGCTATGTTGTGCTTAATGAGCTAAAGGTGTATTTTGCCTTTCAGTTGTGCTTATGGAGTCGCTTAAACCAGGAGTACAGGTAAAAGATCTTGTGTGCATTAAATAACTAATCTTTGATGTTCTGAGATTAGTTGGAACTTTTGACTTGCTGTGTTACAACAAATCCGACATGTTTAAGGTTGCTGCTCCTGGGAGCAGACCAGTGGAGCAAGAGGAAAAGGAAAACAACGACCATGAAACGAGCAGAAAAAGACCAGGGCCGGATACTGACGGTGAGAAAGCATCAATTTTTCATCAGTTCTCTTGTCACCTTATAAACTTAGCATGTTTTAAAATGCACTTTTTTAACTTTTGACTCTGGTGTAGCTCTTTCTCAGCGGTCATTAAAGGAGAAGAAATTAAGGCTGAGCAGGGGAACTCCAGTAAATTATGCAGAACCAGAGCAAGGATGAAAGCCTGCATGTATGCATATTTCTGTGTTTGTTTTTGTACTGTTTTTTGCTTTTTATATCAAATTTACATTTATTTTTATTTATTTTTGCAGGCAATTGATAGAACAAATCTCAAGTTACTGTCATTTTTCAGCCAGCCATTTTGTCCTCTCCATTCTCCAAGTTCAGCCTCAAAATTTCTGGCATTTGATTCAGTTTTCCAAAATACCAATAGCAGACCTCACCACATCCCTGTCGAAATAAATTTATTTTCTCAAACAGAATACATACTGCAGGGTAGAGACGAGTGGGGTAAGCTGTGTCACTGAAAAAGATGTTAAAAAGTCTTATCATGAACCTGTTTGAACATCTGTTACTTACAAGCAGCTGTATATGATGGGTCCTCTTTATATACACTATACAGTCACATGACAAAACTTGCTAAATTTGGAAAGCGCATAAACCGACACATCTCACCTCACTTTCCACTAAGTCAAAATGAGATGAGGTTAGCAAGTTTCCACTTCTGTAACTGATCTGGACCTGATAAGAATTGCATATTTCAAAATGCCCTTCAGCTGAAGTTTCACTGATACTTTGATACTTCATTGGATAGATTTTCCAGCAATTTTTGGCTGGACCCAAACAGGAAGCCAGTAACTGCTTCTCACTGTCAATGAACTATCCAGCAGATATTCTTTCACTTTTGTTTCAGACCATATAGCATTATTAATACCATACATGTACCTGTTATGCTTTGTTGTTGTTTTTTTGCTTTGGTTGTTGCTAGTCTCACTACCAGTTTTTACCATTTTAATGTCCACGCTCAGTTTGTTTTCAGTCTCTCTTCTGTGTAAAAGCAGTCATCTATTTTTGTCACTGTCTAAGCACTATGCCCCGCTGCCTGTAGATGTGACAGAAAACCCTCTGCTTCCCCTTTTGCCTTTTTTTTGAGATAGCAAGCATATATTTTGTAATAGTGAATTTTCCACTTGCAGCATAGATACTTTGAGAGTGCAACAGGCGGAAGGATAAAACTGTGAATAAAAGATACTTATACTGATAAAGTACTTTTCTACTTTCTAGACCACTTCTTTGTACTACGTTTTTTTTAAAGGCAAAACAAAGGCAATTTGAGTGTCCTAGGGAATTGTTTGCCAAGCTTTCTAAAGCACTTTTAAAACAAGAGTATGTTTTGATATTTGTAAGCAAAAATGGTTGTAATCTAATGTCTACTGCAATAAATACAAATAAAAATGTAATTCTTGATGACTGTGTGAGAATACAATCAGGACAGAGAAGTACAAAACTCTCAGAGAAGTACATAAAGCTGGTTTAGGATGTGGGAAACATACAGTGTTACAGGAAAAAAAAACATACAGTGTTACAGGAAGAAGGTAAATTGTTTCATCATGGATACCACAACTCAGGGTTGCTTCTGGGTCATTTTAATCATTTAATTTTTAATATTTTATCACCACAATACAAAACCATCTCCCTTAGCCCACTGCATTTTAAATTTGTGAATAAGTTATTATACCTCACATTCTGTTTTCCAATTTTCTAATATGAATGTTGTACATAATTGATGGGAAAAAAAACTAGGTCTAAGACTTGGTTCACAGTGCTAAATGTTGCATGAATTTGTACATTTTACTTGGTTAATTATACTAAAAGAATTACAGTTTGTAATGTGTACAATGTGTACAGTTTTGTTTCCTCTTTCTGTAATAGTATATGCATAATGAAATTGTTTTGTCCTTTGTACTTCATGAGTTAATATGGATGTTTAGACATGCGAGGGTTAAGGTAGGTTTATCTTTTTGTCTGTCTTTATGTCATTCTCTTTTTTTCCAAAGAAGAGGGTGTTTAATCTGATGAAGGATTACAGGATCCTTATGTAAGGCTCACATAAACCAAACTGTCTGCGTCTATTTCCAATACAAGAGGACATCCGTGTCCCTATCTGTGTTCTCATTTACACACAAGTCTTCACAATCTGTTCTCAAGCAAACCTTGTTTAATTCTGCCTTTTCCATATTATTGTGTTTTATTCCTATTTGAGATAAATATGATTTTGGACTTTGTTTTCTTTTTATGAATACGTTTCACAGAACTGTAATTATATGAATAATGTTGATGGTGTATTTTACATGAAATTGTTCTCAGAAGTGAAGTTGCATAAGAAGTTTCTTGCAGTCACCCCCACACACAAAAGCCCCTGTAGAATAGTGTGTGAAGGTTATTGCGTGATTCGGATATTCAGCAAAATATTCAGATTTCAGATGTCATATGACTGGCATTTGTCTTTGGGTGTGCCTTGGCTTTATTCTTGCTGGCCGTGTGTATTGGCAGCCTTTAGGAAGTAATAATGTCTAAATAGACGTTTGCAACATTTTGGCCACTTCAAGCGCATGCGCGAGAGAGAGAGAGAGAGAGAGAGAGAGAGAGACTATTAACTTCCTCTTGGACATTCGGAGCGCAACATTCTCACTAAGCGAAACGCACAGGCGCATCATTGCGATGGAGGAACCGGTGTAAAGTCACTTCAAATATTTTCTCCATCAGTCGATTTGACAGGATTTTATAAATAAGCGATAATAGATTCACATCGAAGCGGTAAGTTCGCTTTAAACGTACATCTTTCATTTTGATTGCTGTAAACATTTACCCATGAACACATTTACTGCTTTTCAGTAATAGTTAATGACAGTTTTCAGCTGAACTTAAAAAAAACTTCCGTTTCCGTAAAAAAGATTTCGTAAAAGGTACCTTGAATTAAAAAGACATTTACTTCACTATAGATTATCCTATAGCCTAGTTTAAAAAGTGCGTTAAATTAATGTTTACTATTATATGTCTTTTTTGTGTTGGTTGTCAAAGTTTCTGTCTCTTTTTATTTTTTTTTATTTATTTATTAAATAAAAAATGTATTTATTTATTTATACATTTTTAATAATTCAGAAAGATTCTTATGCAATCACATAAATTAGTTTTTTTTTCTAAATCGTGTCATCATGGTGCAGCCGCTGTGGTATATGTTACACTGTAGTCTGTGTTTGAGGAACCCACATCACTTGAAATACCATCAGGTTTTATTTTTATTTATACTGTAACGTACTTCCGCAGCTACCTTATGTTTAACAGAACTTAACAATGTGAGGATCACATTTAAATATTTTGCTTCCTCCCTCCATCTTCTCATGTGAAATTACTCTGTACCGAAGCAAAACGCTCTTTACAAGTTACATAACAGTTCTTCTTTATTGGTTGCTGTGCTGTTGTTGCCTTGTTTAAGAAAATACAAAATACATTTCTTTTTTTTTTTAAAACATGCAGATGTCATAAATGGTGAAATATTAGGAGCCATGAGTCTTTTTCCTCGTGTTCCTTACCAGGGACAGGTGGAGGTAACTGGTCTGTGGACCTAAATAGTCTGCGGGTGGGATGGGTGAGACTGTCAAAAGGCAAATTTGAAAAATCTCCTCAGGGTAAAATCAGTTATCTATTCCTGTGTCGGAAGAAGGAAATGTACCGGGGATCAAACCGCTGGTTGAAAGGTTGAGATTATAGAACACAGTAAATGCTTGAGGAACTTGACCTTATACCAGAATAAGTCAGTGAAGCTAAACATAAGCAAAACCTGTAAAACACGTTCATGTGTGGACAAAAACAAGATGAGGGAAATTAGTTATTCTCTTCTTGTGTCATATAAATATATATCAAAGCAAATTACATCTACTGAAGGAGCCGACTAAGGCAACAGAAGCAGTTCTTCAATTACACATGTAGTTATTTGAAATCAATAGACAATAGTAATGGAGCCAGTCTATCCCGGTTACCTTCAGGACAAATAGACAGCCCAGGCATATTAAATATAGTATTAAACCATAAACACGTTTAGATACTTTTGTGTTAAAGGCAGGTCTGTGTGTTTTGGCCAGTAAAATATCTGCTTCGTGATGTGCGTGTGGGGGTTTTAGGGCCAGCTCATTTGAATCAGCTTTGAACATTAGGCCTTTACCAACCACAGTTTCCACTGACAGCTTCCGTGTGTGCATGTGTGATGAAGTTAAAGCCAAAACCACAGGCAAGTGAGAAAATAAAACTACAGCTTTGCAATGTGGAAGTTAAAGCAACAAACCAGTTCTGTACTACTGTTATTGGTCATCTTCATTTAAGCGTCCCTCGTAAAATAACGTAAAATCTCTCATACAGCATACTTTGATGATTATATTATACCGCATACTGTATTCAACCACATCATTTACAGATTACACACTCCCACAGTAGACTGGACTATACACATTGTATACACATTGTATTTTTATGCAACAGACATGGGAACTCACAGCAAATTTTGCTTTGCGTATTGTTTTCTGTTTAAAATAAGATGCACTGTTCATTAGGATAGATTTACTGTATATACATAAATGCGTTATTATTTATGTTCTCAGGGGTTCACCATGGGCTGTGTGGGGACCAAGCCAGACCATGATCCTATTGGCAAGGCAATGGGCAATGATGACAGCCGCAACCAATCCCCACATTATGTTAAAGATCCCACATCATGCAACAAAGATCAGGTCTGTAGGATTTTTAATGCAAAACGTTTTGTAGAAATGTTTTTTCGAGTTATTCCTAAGGACGACTTCTGCAGAACTTGAGATAAGCCAAATCATCAGAATTTGTAATTTGTTTCAGCAGATTTTGTATAGATTTGCGTTTTGAGAGACGTTTTAAAAGACATTACGTTTGGCCATCAAGATATTTGTATTAGAGCAAATTGCACAAACCATTTTTTTTATCTTGACCTGACCCTATAGTTTGTCGCCATTTCTCTTTACATATTTAAATATACACTCTTTGTGGTTTTGTTTCTGGCTGCCTGATTTACATAATGACTGCACAAATACTTTGATATGTTATTGTGAACTTATTTCTTCTGCTAAGTTTCTTAGCTGCTTTAAGTATGTTTCTGTTCATAAAAAAGAGAACTGAGATGTCTAGTTTGTTCTGGTCAGTTTTGAATAAGACCTCCTGTTTTCATTTTGCTCTTTATTTTCCGTTTGCAGAACAGAACCAACTCCAACCCAGGTGCTTCTGGGGCAGACTGTAAGTGACATTACAAACATACAAAATTATCTTTGGTTTGGCTTACAAAGCACAGGCTAACCAAATAACCACGTTGGTTCAGTTATAAAATTTTTGTTCTTGTATATGTAACAATACTGTACGTGTGTGAATGTTACAATATTCAGCTGTCGGAAACAGGCCTCACGAACGTATTCTACTGACAGACATAATCAAACTCTCAAAACATTGCTCACTTTAAACAGTGCATATACTCAGGATGGATCAAAGAACAATGATAACCTTAAGACAATAAATATTATTTAACTTTTATCAGTTAAGGTCATGGGTTCGACTTCCAAGGAACATATGAATTGATAAAAAGTGCAGGATTGTAAATAAACTGTTAATGGCTTTAAATAAAAGCATCAGATAAATGTAAAATAGCATAGATATGGTTACCTGAAACCATGCTGTATTCTAGTAACAAGCTGGTCTTGCTGCTAAATCGTATTAGGAAGGAGCGTGTATGTGTTATTTACACATAAGGTGTGATACCAGTTTCCATTTTATGTGCAGAATGTTTTGCGAATGTGTGATTGCAGCTTTGTTTATGCTGAACATTTTTGCCCTTAGGTTCAGAGAACATTGCCATAGCCCTGTATGACTATGAAGCTATGCATGAAGGTGACCTGGGCTTCAAGAAGGGAGACAGACTCAAAATCTTGCAGGAGTAAGTGGGAGACCTCTTATTTTGTGTAAGGAATTTACAATAAAAAGTCTTAATTGATTGATCGATTGACTGATTGATCGATCGATCTTTAGGTCTGGTGAATGGTGGAAAGCAGCTTTACTCAGCACTGGTCAGGAGGGCTTTATTCCTAGCAACTATGTTGCTAAAGATACCCTGGAAGCAGAAGAGTAAGTTCATATTACTGTTCATATTAGGAGACTAGAAGTGTCAAGAAGTTTTTTAACCTGAGCAAAGCTGACTTCATGAAGATGTACCCGTTCTAATATGTATGCATGTGTCATCAGATGGTTTTTCAAAGGAGTCAGTAGGAAGGACGCAGAGAGACAGCTGCTGGCCTCCGGTAACAAAACTGGATCCTTTATGATCAGAGACAGTGAGACCACCAAGGGTATGTTCTGTTCAGTCATTCATGTCAAAAATTTATTCACTTTTAGAAACAGATCTACTTGATGTTTATCCGCATCTAAAGATTTCATCTATAACCCCTCCCCTCAGGTAGCTTTTCCCTGTCTGTCAGGGACAGCGACGCATCAGGGGACACAGTAAAGCATTATAAGATCCGCACGCTAGATAACGGCGGTTTCTACATCTCCCCACGCATCACCTTCAACACCCTTCAGGATCTCATCAGCCACTACAAGAGTAAGTGCTGATTCTACAGAATTCTGCTTATCTCTCTCTATGGAATGACTCTATGGAAGTCATTTTCCTACAGCAGTACTATAGAAGCAAATAGAAATGGATTAATCTGATCATTTGTTTGTTTTTTCTACAGAACACAGTGATGGGCTGTGTCAGTGTCTCACCAGTGCCTGTCTGAGTCCCAAACCTCAGAAACCTTGGGAGAAAGATGCCTGGGAGATCCCACGTGAGTCCCTCAAACTGGACAAACGTTTGGGAGCCGGTCAGTTTGGAGAGGTCTGGATGGGTAAGATGCTTACTGTGTCTTCTTAATATTATGAATGTTGCAACCCAGCTAACAAAATATGTTCTAGAAACATTTTTTCAACATTCTCTTTAAGTTATGAAAATGTTCTGTTTGAATGTTTTCAAATGTTGAGAACAAGAATAACATTTTTATACCAAAGTATAATGTTTTTCAAATGTTTAACAATGATGTATAAAGTTTAAAATATTAAAAATATGAACATTATACATTTAAAAATGAATATCCTATTCTATATCTAAAGTAATACTGACAAACTATATATCAATGTTTTTAAATGTTGAGAACAAAAATAACATAAGAATACAATTTTTATACCAAAGTATAATGTTTTTAGAATGTTTAACAATGTTGTAGAAAGTTAAATGATAAAACACTCTTTTAACGTTACTCTAATGTTAAGTTTGTTGCTAACAATCAAAAAACCCTTACCAAATGTTAAAGTTTTAAGAATATTACCAATTAGCTGGGAATATGCATCTCCTTTTATCTGACTTTATCTGAGTTTTATGATATTCACATAATTTGCTCTAAGCAAAATACTTATGTGTCCAAATACTAGTTATGGCCGTGGTAAATCTCTCACACTTTCACTGCTAGCTAATTTGAATGCTATAAAAATAAAGAATACAAGTAATAATTGTCTCTGTTTCCTTCTTAGCAACATACAACAAGCACACAAAAGTAGCAGTGAAGACTATGAAACCTGGGAGCATGTCTGTGGAGGCTTTTCTCATGGAGGCTAATTTAATGAAAACCCTCCAGCACGACAGACTGGTCCGTCTCAATGCCGTTGTAACCAAAGAGGAGCCCATTTTTATTATTACAGAGTTCATGGAGAAAGGTGTGTTTGACTCCAATGTGCGTACAAGGAAAAGGGTTTAGGTATCTTTATTCACGATCTGTACATGTGTGTGTTTTCCAGGTAGTTTACTGGACTTCATTAAAAGCGATGAAGGAAATCGAGTCCAGTTGCCCAAGCTGATCGACTTCTCGGCACAGGTAAGATGGATTGAATTTCGGAAGGTCCCGTTTGTTCAGTTAACAGAAGACAGCATACATCTTCCCCATATGGAGTCACATTTTCCCTTGATGTGGAAGACTGGTTTGTCCTTGTAGACATGGTATTTTAATATGCAAATGTGATAACTGACAGAGGTGTGTATGTTATAGTGTTTTTCTAAGTGGGTGGAGTCTGGTACTAACATGATCTATTCCTTTGTCTATGTGACGCTGGTCGATAATAAGATAATATCGGTTTGTCCTTTTTACTGCGCAACCAAGTAAATCAGCTACGTTTTCGGATTCACATTTTAAGATCAAATAAGAGCTTAAAATGAAAGTTATATCTAAAAATATATTAGGAATAATGATAATGAAATAATGCAACATAGCTTTTAATTATGTTTGGTTCAAATTATTCCTTTTGAAAGCGTGCATGGCATGGCGCATTGCAAAAAGGTTGTGACACTGAATTGAAAAGAGGAAGTGAGTTGCACACTTAACAAGACAGTGAATCTGACTGATAAGGGAATATGCACACGCATAGACTCATTATAGTTTATCATACCACTACTGGTTATCAACCTGATGTTATTTTTGCACTCAGTGACACAAAACTGGTATATACGCATCATTAATGATCGTAAGAGAGGACACAACGTAAACATAATTATCTGTTCTAAACTGTTACTGCGCAAAATGATTTGCATCTTCTTCTCTCTCTTCCCCGACTATAGATAGCAGAAGGCATGGCTTACATCGAGCAGAGAAATTATATTCACCGAGACCTTCGTGCTGCCAACATCCTGGTCAATAAGAGTTTAGTGTGTAAGATTGCCGACTTCGGTCTCGCCCGTATCATAGAAGACAACGAATACACTGCCAGAGAAGGTTCGACTGTGAAAAAGCAGCCAACATAAATTAATACAAACAAATTTAAAATGATTTCTTTATTGTTGTGAGCAAAAGTGATAATCTTAATATATGGTTTGTGACCTAAGGTGCCAAGTTCCCTATTAAGTGGACTGCTCCAGAAGCCATAAACTATGGATCCTTCACCATCAAATCAGATGTGTGGTCCTTTGGCATTCTGCTGACTGAAATCATTAGCTATGGTCGCACACCATATCCAGGTCAGTGAACATCACTGTGCAGTGTGAAAAAAGTTTTTTTTGAGGAAGTGACCACATGACTTTCAGTTAGTTTAACTAAACTTTAACTTTACTGAACTGTATTTAAAGGAACTTCATTTGGTTGGAATTGCACAAGAGATTGTAAAATACAACATTAATTGTTCTTTTAGTTTTTTATTAGAATATCAGCATATCTTCATGATATCTATTAGCTTTATTTATTTGGTCATATAGAATACAGTTTTATTCTGTTTAAATTGAAAATGCATGTACATTTTTTTTTATAAAATAAATTTTTGTAGTAACAGGATGTTGAAGGCAATTAGGAAGATGTATAAAATCACACCCTGAATCTTTTTAATCTATGTTTAGGCATGACAAATCCAGAGGTGATCCGCGCTCTGGAGAGAGGTTATCGAATGCAGCGTCTGGACTCCTGTCCTCAAGAGCTCTATGACATTATGTTAGAATGCTGGAAGAATAAGCCTGAGGACAGACCCACCTTTGAGTACCTGCAGAGCGTACTGGAGGACTTTTATACTGCCACTGAGAGCCAATATCAGCAACAGCCCTAACACACACACACACACACACACACATCATTTTATGTATATGCCTTGTACCAGAAGCTTACCGATATATATTGAAACATGCCATATTACGTTGACTTTATATATGTAGTGAAGATGTGAAGATGAGATAAGATGTGAAAGGTTTGTGTTATTTAAGTAACAATGAAATTAACTGTTTAATACATACAATGCATCTCTTAGCAGCAGTTTTATTCCTATCATGTACAACAGTTTGCATTGCTGTGTGTTTACTTTTATTTGAAATTGTTTTCTTGAAAACCTGTTTTTATTTTGTTTTAAAGGCTGATGTTATGTGTTCTGGAATAGAGAGTAAGGGCATTACCTACATTAGGTTTTCTATTAGTTGCGAATGAAGAAATGTATGTCAATGTATTTGTTCGGGAAAAAACATCAATATTGAACCATTCTCCTAATGCTACAGATACTGTTTTTATTTAGAAAATAAATTAAATCTGTCAAGAGCTTTATTTGAAAGGAATGTCTTTAACACTGTAATTTTATGCATTTGTAAGTTTTTCATTTGTTCAGATTTTTGGTTTATTTTGGCATTTCTCTTAGCCAGAAGCTATTTACCGGTTGATACTTGTCATTATGTATTCATACATTTTTTTGTTGATATCTGGTAGTTTTTTGTGCAATAACAATAAAGAATTTTGTTTCTGCAGCATTTTTTTGGCTTTGTAAACATTATTTCTGAGTGTCAATCATAATGTTATGATTTGTGATATTTCAGTTCATTTTTAAAACGCATTTACAACTAATTGGTTGGAAATGTTATCTGAAAAAACAGTCAGTAACTAATAAATCTGTTAAATGTAAAAATTACTTTATTTACACGTATTTTCATTATAACCTATAAACTCATATTATAACGTAATGAATTTGTATTACTGTGAATGAATTCAGTGTGCATTAAGCAGACCTCCTTCGGTTTGGGTTTTTTATTTATATACAGAAAGACACCGTTAGATACAGTAAGAAATAAAAAAAAAAACGCATTAAGTAAAATGACAGCAACCTCGTGACGCACTGTAAGTCTTCTCGTGACGTCTACAGTGACACGTGTATTCAAGATGGCGGCGGTGATGGTAAGTGTCGATGCTAAAGCTTCTTTTGTTTCTTTATTTCACAAAATGTTTGCCTCCGTACTGGTGAAGATGGTTTATTTCAACCACTGTATTTTATATTTCCCCGTGCGAGTGTGTCATATGATGGGGTTTCTTTCTTTAGAACTGTGAGGGATGGTTAAAAACAACCGGCTAGCCTAAATAGGTAGCAGGCGGCTAATTGTCGACTGTTTGCTTGGAGTTTATGTTCGAATTTAGCATTAAATGTAATACAGACAACTCTCTTTTCTTTGGCATCTGCGACTGTGTTTCGCTGTAAACTTCACAACATTAATATCAGGCACTCTTGCGAGATGGTATGTGTGTGTTTGTGGCGAATGTGTTCCACTCGTAATACATGCAGAGACGACGGGAAAAGTGGTAAATCTACCGTTGCAGTCACGGTATATGATTATCTGCTAATATGTGTTGATTTTACCGGGTGACAGTGTTGCGATTGTGTCTATTGACACAAGTTTAATGGAATTGTTATGGCTTTGTACGAAGCGCTTGGGTACTGCTCGTATCTATAATGTCTATCAACTATACTGTTCATTTAGATGTTGGATTTTTAGTTTTATGCACATGTTTTGAATTAAGCATCGTTTTACCTGTTGGTTTATGGGTTAATCATTTCCTAATTTATTGATCTTAGATTAGTATTGATGTGATGAAACTTTGAGTTTTATATTTTGCAATTGATAATGTTTTTTCAACAGCAAATATTAGTTTTTAGTTTTAAGTTCTTCCAATATATAAAACTTTATCATTGTGAACTGAAAGTTTGCAAAACAGTACACCTACACTACCAGTCAAAAGTTTGATGTAACAATGTTTATTTAGGTTTTTCGCTTTCTATAAGTAAACAAGTAGAATGGTAGTAAACTCATCAAAACCATGCAATTATTATGAAATAAGTGTGTGAATTATGTTGTCACTTAAAGCATCCAAAATAAATAAACACTATGTTATATTTGATCATCTTCAAAAGTCTGAATGAAAAGATTTGTAAGATCATGAGAAACATATTTGACAGTGCATCATTGATTCTGTAGGTGACTGTTCCATCAATTGGCCCATAATTTACACAGCCCTTCCTTATTGTTGAATCTTGCACATTGAATTTTTTAATGTAAATCTTGCAAGTTAGCAATATCATAACATTGCTATGTAACTAAAGACATGTGGCATTTGTTTTTGTAGGAGATGTGGGCACTACTGCTAGTGTCCATGTTGCCTTTAGCAACGCCCTTTTATGTACCAGGGGTTGCACCCATGAATTTCCACCAGAACAGCCCTGTTGAAATAAAGGTGAGGCTTTTTAAAAGTTCTTCTATCCACTTATGTATATATGTTTCTTGTTTTATTTATTACATATACCTATTTTAAATTATCAGGCTGTAAAACTGACAAGCTCTAGGACCCAGCTGCCCTACGAATACTATTCACTTCCTTTCTGTAAGCCTGACAACATTGTGTACAAAGCAGAAAACCTTGGTAAGTTGTGATTTGTGAGGATTTAAACTATTATATCTTATCTATATAAAAAAGGAAGTCTTATGACGTGCTTCTTACTCTGATGGTGACCAGGTGAGGTTTTGCGAGGGGACCGTATCGTCAACACGCTGTACACGGTTCTCATGAACGTGGACAAGAAGTGTGAGGTATTGTGTAAAAAGCCAGAAAGTCCCATCAAACTCAATGTGGAGGAGAGTAAGCTGCTAGCCGAGCGCATCCAAGAAGAATACTACATTCACCTGTAAGTGCTTTTGCTGATAAAACAAAGAGCTGCTTAAATGTAAACTATAGTGTAAATTATAAAGCGACCATCTCTACAGTAAATTTATGCATGCATAAGTTTTGTGCTGTTAAGAGTGCTATTATTTAACATGTGTACATGTGAACAGCATTGCAGATAATCTTCCTGTGGCCACGCGGCTGGAGTTTTACCCAAACAAAGATGAAGGAACGGAGGAAGAACAGAGGAAGGACGCTATGAGAGACATTCAGTTCGAGCACGGCTACAGGCTCGGCTTCACTGAAAACAACAAGGTGCTGAAAAGCATCTTGTCCTATTAGCATCAGACACTGTGCAATACATTTCCTGTCATTTATTTATTTAGATAACACAGTTGTGCCTGTGGTCTATGTATGTCTATAAAGAAAGCAAGAAGTCATTGTTTATTTCGAATTGATATGTTGACATGCAGTTTGTTTTTTTAACCCGCCCATGCAGTTCTATCTACACAACCACCTGTCATTCATTCTGTACTACCACAAAGAAAAGGTGGAGGAGGATGAAGAACACAATTACCGGGTTGTACGTTTTGAAGTGATGCCAAAGAGTGTAAGATTAGAAGGTAAGAATCTGTGTTATTAGTTTTGAGTTATCAAGTTTTGAACTTGGAATCAGAGTCAGTATTCAAAGCGCAGTGTAATATATAAGTAAAATTATATATTAGGTGATTACACTGTGCTTTCTTTAGTTTGTTTGACTACAGTAACAAGGATGTTTTTAAAATTATGCATGCCAAATTTCAATGCAAAATATTTTAAAATTCTGGCGACAGAATTCTCATTGTAACTCTGTGCCACATATGTCCTTATATTCCTGCTCTGTTGAGTGATTTCATTCATTTTTTTCCCTTCTAGATATAAAAGCAGACGTAAGAAGTACATGTACATTACCAGAAACCATTGCCCCTGTCCCTCAGGAGATCGACCCAACCAAAGAGAACAACATCCTCTTCACATACTCTGTGCGCTGGGAGGTGAGACACAACCCATTGCACGCATGTCCGTCTGTGGTTCACATGTTTACGTTTTGCTTCATAAAAACCTGCATTCTTTTATTATTGTGTAGGAGAGCGAAATAAAATGGGCGTCTCGCTGGGACACGTATCTTACCATGAGTGATGTACAGATCCATTGGTTCTCCATCATTAACTCTGTAGTTGTGGTGTTCTTCCTATCAGGTAAGTTTGATTTTTCACGTAAATGCTTTACAGTGCACTGGTGTCATGTTTTGTGTGGTCTAAGTAGGTGTTTGTATGCAGGTATCCTCAGTATGATCATCATCAGGACTTTGAGGAAAGACATTGCCAACTACAACAGAGAAGATGACATTGTAAGATGCTGCGTGCTGATTGGTTACTTTATTTCTGATGTATAATGAGATATAATGACGACTCTCTTTTTTGTAATAGGAGGACACGATGGAGGAATCTGGTTGGAAGAACGTCCATGGTGATGTTTTCCGGCCCCCGCAGTATCCCATGATTCTTAGCTCCGTTTTGGGCTCTGGTATCCAGCTCTTCTGCATGATTCTCATTGTGATCTGTGAGTATTACACTTAACATACGAGACACTAAATATATGAATAAGACTGCAGTTTCAGAATAACTAATCTAAGTTAAATGTTTCTTTAGACACTCCTACACGTAATCAAATTGTGCATGTGTTTTGTAGTTGTGGCCATGCTGGGTATGTTGTCTCCATCCAGTCGAGGAGCTCTGATGACGACAGCCTGCTTCCTTTTCATGTTCATGGGGTAGATGCACAATAAAGTCAGCTTTACATTTTTAGATTTACAAACATGGCCACATTCAAATTGGTCTGTTGTTTGTTGTGCAGATTGTTTGGAGGATACTTTGCAGGTCGACTCTACCGCACTCTTAAAGGCCACAGATGGAAGAAAGGAGCTTTCTGTGTGAGTATAAAGATAAATATTTTTATCTTAAGTATTAACCCAGTTTTTATGTTAATAAACATATGTGTGTGTTCCTGTAGACTGCGACGCTGTACCCGGCTGTTGTCTTCAGCATCTGTTTTGTGTTGAACTGTTTTATCTGGGGAGAACACTCTTCTGGTGCTGTAAGTATTTCTTTAGACAGGAAGTCACATGCACAAGCTATACAGTAGTAGTACGAACACAACTTTTTTTGTGTATGTTTTTTCATATACTTACTGCTATTGTTTTCACTTGCAGGTTCCTTTCACTACAATGCTGGCTCTGTTGTGCATGTGGTTTGGTATTTCTATGCCTCTTGTATATCTGGGCTACTATTTTGGTTTCCGGAAACAGCCCTATGACAATCCGGTTCGCACCAATCAGATCCCCCGGCAGGTCCCTGAGCAGCGCTGGTACATGAACAAGTTTGTCGGGTATGTGTTTCCTTCTCATGTTGGATGTGACATGAGTTCGTCAGACTCTGATATCAATGCATGCTAATGTGATTTTTTTTGTTCTCTCCCTTTAGCATCCTAATGGCGGGAATTTTGCCTTTTGGCGCCATGTTTATCGAGCTCTTTTTCATCTTTAGTGTAAGTCAAACCCATAATACAGACACATAAAGCTGAAGTATACAGTACATACTGGCTGTATCAGATTGTATCAGTTTGTTCCGTCTTAGCCAATGTGCTGGTTAGCCCCACCCACTCTGAAATCTCATTGGTCCAGAATTGGCTGTTATTGAGCATTACACACTATTTTGCTAATTAGAACGCATGTACATTGTTGTCTTGTTAATTGATGTTTTGAAGTTGTGACGCGATGCATATTTTAACTCATTGTTGCATGTTTTTCTCTCTTGTAGGCTATTTGGGAAAACCAGTTTTATTACCTGTTTGGCTTCCTCTTCCTCGTCTTCATCATTCTTGTGGTTTCATGTTCTCAGATCAGCATTGTCATGGTGTATTTCCAGCTATGCGCAGAGGTAGGCATGTCTATGGGGCTAAAAGGAACAGAGCCATGCTCATTTTTTAGCCTTTTTAATAAGTTCAACACTACTATGTCAGTTGATTTGTTTTGTTGTACCCATTGATCCATGCAAGGTTTCTTCAACCTTTGATCGCTGTCCACACAAATAATTCTTTAGTCTTATAGGAAGATAAAAATGGCAAACATTAAAGATAACAATAAAAGCAACGGTCAGGCAATTTAAATGATGTAAATACTGAGTGTGCCGAGTTATCTTTCAAATGATGAAATTATTTCACCAGACAGAATAGAGTTCAGTGTTTGTCTTTAGATGTTGTGCAAACGTGTCAATCATTCTGGCTCCTCCCCCTGCAGGACTATCGGTGGTGGTGGAGGACGTTTCTTGTGTCTGGAGGCTCTGCCTTTTATGTCCTAGTCTATGCTGTTTTCTATTTTGTGAACAAGGTAACGGTCTTTATTTTAACTTGTTACTTTACATTTTCATTCATTGTTGTGTCATTTTCTTAAATGTGTAGTCTAAAAAAAACTGCAAACACAAAAACTTGTCGTTTACATACATGTTTCTCTTCCTTCCTCAGCTGGACATTGTGGAGTTCATTCCTTCTCTGCTGTATTTTGGTTACACAGCCTTAATGGTTTTGTCTTTCTGGCTGCTAACGGGGACGATCGGCTTCTACGCTGCTTACGTGTTCATACGAAAAATTTATGCCGCAGTCAAAATCGACTGAGATACCTCCTTTGGTTTTGTTTCCTATTTTTTTTGTTGTGTGAGGCAAGCACTGATGTGTGTGTGAATTGCTGACATGTGAGGCGCAGCAGCGCCCCTCTGTGGATTGGAGGAAGGAACGGCAATGTGTTTTGTACACAGTAGTCAAACCTTTTCTGTCCTGCCGTCCTGCAGGGAAACATCATGAACAGTTCAACTTTTAATGTCTGTATATCTTTTTGCACACACAACATGGGCCAAAGTGTGTCTATTGACCTTTCTCCTTAATTTTTTTGGGTGGGGATGTTGGATTTTTTTTTGGACTGGGTCTCGTGCTTTTGAAGAGATTAAGGGTTAGTTGCATATATTATCATTTTACAAATTTACTGTGTGTCCTCTTTTAATATAACGTTTAATTTGAACCTGTCATGTCTTTGAATCAGAACTGAGTTCTTGAATGCCTGTTGTTTTGAGGACTGTGTATGTGTGCGAGTGTGTGATGAGTCAGCTGGAAGTGAGGTCACTCTGTGGTCATTATATTATGTTGGCATGGGTTGATATTATCAGATGTACAACTTGGCAAGTACATTAAAAACAAGTACAGTTCCATGTTTCCTAACACTTGCATGGTCAGTACACACCTGTCTCTTTGTTGTTTTTGGCTGTTTGAGAGAAATCGTTTTCATTGTCACACAATTAAATTGATATTTGATTTTAGCAGGTCCAAGTCTTTAATTCACATCTACAATTCAACTACTTTGACAGTAATTTTCCCACAAGTTTCTCCCTATAACGGCTCTGTTATGGATCTGGTAACTTTCAGCAGTTTCTGTGCAATGGGCAGCAGGTAGCAGTGTACTTACCTTTGGTTGCAGTCAGTGTAAAGGAATTACTTTTAAAGATAATACATTATTTTACATTACACAATTTTTAATTACCTAGTGTTTGTTTATATAGGTTGGTTGAGTAGCATTTCTAAAAGACAAATGCATATAAAACATCGAGGCTCTAACCTGAATTTTTTTTTTAAGTGGCATTGATCACATTCCGATCTGTTTTTGTGTCTGTTTAAGTAAGCTACATTGGCTACACATCAGTGTCTGGTGTCTTTATGTATCTGTCATAGGTGGTACCAGGCACGTGTCAAGCACACCGTTGGTTCCGTTGTTTGGAGGTTCCTCATATACAAAAATCATAACCAATTCTTTAATCTCCAATATCTGATACTCTTGTCTTAAAAGTAGAACAGCTATCATGGGTTAATATGAAGTTTCTGAGCTGTTTTGTATATCTTTTACATAGGCCTTTGTCTTGTATGGTTCTTGGTTTGGTCAGTAGGTTCTTTACAGGTGACTGAATAAATGGAAGGATTACAGAATATATTTTCTACAGATATACTTTTTTGCTTGTATGTTTATGGTGTAAATAGAATGCTTTATATTGTTGCATTTTAGGTTTTTGTGAGGCTCTGTATGTCCAGATTATGTCTTTGTTTTTGGGCTAAAGCATGATTTGTTTATGAATATTTCTTACTCCCCGTTCTTTAAGAATGTTCATTTATAGTGTATAAAACAATAAAAGTGCCAATATGTCAAAATTTGAAACACTGTCCAGAAGAGGTTTTGTTCTGAACTTTCTGAAGCGAATCACGTATCGGCACATTACGTACGTCCGTCTTCTCTAATTTGGCTGTTCTGCGCTTTCTCAGAGACGTTGGAGTCTTAACTTTCTTGGAATACAACACACGACTGTAAAACCTCAAATTCCTCCAGATTTAAGTCATTTTTACATGAGAAATTATGGTACGTTATGCATTTGTTGGTTTGGTATCTGTGGCAGTTTTAGGCCTAAAACAACTCTTTAAGAACTGAAAGTATAGGTTTGAGATGCGGTGGTATAATTAAGACTGTCTGTTGCTAGCTTTTTTATTACTTGGAATTGTGCCTGCCTTGTCTTTTCATTTGTGCACTGTGGTGCGGTTTCCTGTTCTGTCTGTATGGTATGTGAATGGCAGTTTTCAGACACAAGCGGTCCGTCCTTCTCGCACCCTCTCCCGTGTGTCGGCTTCAGACAGCAAATCGAACGCCTGAAAGAAGACACCAGAAATACGAAACCGTGGGTTTGTCTTTTAATCATTTTAACATAACACATAAGTCAAATGGTACAATGTACTGTACAATAAGTAAATAGGTTTGTTGTAATGTCATCTCTTTGGATCAACCAATATACAAATCTGTCAACTTTACTGACTGCAGGTGAACTGTAACTACAAGCGCGCTGGTTGTCTCTGTTATACATTTACTTAACAATTCATTCTGTCAATAATCATTTTTGAAAATAGTGTAAGAACGAATCCATTCCATTTTTTCACCTTTTTCCCAGAAGTCGTGGTAATAAGCAAGTACTAAAAAGAAAACAACTATGTTGCTAAACAAGTTACATAGAAAGCTTGGAATGCAGTACTTACATGAAGCTAAAATATATAAAACTACAAGTGGATTTTGTCCTATGCGAACAGTACCCATTTTCTTACTATAAGCCGAAAGAGCATTATTTATTTAATAGTATTTCTTTTTTTAAAAATCAGATTTTGTTGTTTTATATTTGGTTGGTTACCTTTTAGCACTTCCCTCAATGTTTTTTATAGGAACCAACAAGTATTTGGGCAATAAAGGACAAGTGCATCCCTATCAGGTACAAAAGAGGAAAATATCATTTAAACTTTACCATGTAAAGTCTTTCTGCACCACAATGTTTATAACGCTGCAGGTTAAAAAATACCCTGATAACTTGCCAGAAAACGAAATCTAATATGAGATTCTGAGCTCCACCTATTCAGGCAGTTAATATGTAAAACTTCATTTAAACCAAAAGTGCTTTTGGGGGGCAGGAGGGATTTCTAGTAAACCAGTTAAACCTGCCAACTTGTTATTATACTGTTGATCAAAATGAAATGAAAAAAGTGTAGTAGTTTGTAGCAATGCTGGTGGGTTTCTATCAAGTTTCACACTTTTCCCAAGTAATTATTTATGAGCATGTGTTACTATACATGGTCTATTTTAAGATTACACGATTTCCTCAAATGTATGAAAAGACAAAGTGGGGCCAATGCAGCTAATATTAGTGAAAATCTATCAAAAAATACTGTTACTCTTTTGGAAAAGGAAGAAAAACAGTTACATAAAGAAGAATAAACTCTACACATCAAACTAATGGCACATACAAGATCAAATACAAAATTAAAAACATACAAACATACAAGGCTGAAAAATACTCTTTTTAAAGGTTTAAAAGTGCTAGAATTCAGATCAGCTCACAGAAAACCCGGGGAGGATAAACTCATAAATTGCCAAATGCCTGATTATTTTCTGTTAAACATATCTCCTAATTCTTTAAAATAAATTAGAAATATATGCATTAATAGCTTTTAAACAAGTTCAAGCCAAATTTTGTTGAAACGCTTCAAAATATTTAATATTAATTTAAAAATCAATATTTTATACTATCGTAATGTCAAAAGTTTTACCCCTTTCAATATAATTGTGATTTTTTTTAAAAAGGTTTTCTGGACATGTAAAATAATGGGTAAAAAAATCCTATCCATAAACATTTTAAACACCTAAAAACACAGGACGAAAATAAATGTATATTCGATATTAGAACAGGGCGTAGGAACAACTCCGTTAAAATGTTTTTGGCATTCTTATTATTTTTAAAAGATCATAATACATGTCCTTTAATTATTTCTTGGCCAGCAATTGTGCAAAAAGAAGTTTGTTCTCCCCAGGGTTTTGGTATGAAAAACAAATAAATGAGGTGATGCGTTGTGTTGTTTTGAGGTCCTGTTTCAACAAACAGAAAATAATATAATGACAAAACGACTAGGCAATATCCCAATCAAACGTCCAATGCTTTGAATGTCAAAGAGCAGGCTGGTGACGACTTTGTTCTAGAAACTGTCTCTTTTCAGACCCTTTTCACAAAATGTTCATTTGAATCAAAGCAGCTGAAGAACAGAGAGAAAACGGACAAACGGTTCACGTGTACTACTGTGCATGATTTCTGCTAACAGATCAGTTTGAAATGTTTCCAGAGTGGTCTACAGTTGCTGGCAACCATAGCACAAAAGCAGCATAATATTGTTTTGTCTTTCTTTAGTTTTGCGATGTGGCCTCGTAATTTTTTACTTTTCTATATTGTCTTTCGTGTTTGTAATAAATTCACATTCACTAAACACACAGAGGTGGACAAACCTAACAGACACTTGTCACTGAATAAGGGACGACTTGGAGAAAAATTCTGTTTGTATCAGGCACGGCTTTCACTGCTTATGCATTGATCAGCTTTCCCCTACTATTCATCCTTACGCATGGCCATTGGTTACGAATGATTATTTGGTAAACACTTGTGCAGTCAACTTGCTGGAAAATGGCAACTTATATTATATGGAAAAAAATCTAGGTTTAAGCGATAAACACTGATGGAGCAAATGCTTATGGAGAAGGTCATAGAAACTGTACCACCAAAACACACCGACAGACAGCAACCAGTCAGGACTGATCGAATACTGTAGATGAACAATACAAAACCTGGATCACATTATGTTCTAAAGAAAAGATTAACGACTAGTCTGTTCTACTGGATTACACCACTATTCGTCCTAAAACATTTAGGTAAAATTCTACCTAAATCCTTTTTCTTTGAAAGCTATAGGGAAAAGCTAATACTTCATCCATTTTTTTTAATCAGTATTATGCAAGATACATAATCATGTAAACCTGCTAGACATTTAAAAAAAACTCCATCAGCAATTTTGATACAACTATCTAAATTACAAAATGTACTGACAAAAAGCAATTATAATATATATTTTTGATGTGGTACTTCGTACACTGCAAAAAATATTCTTGTTTTTGTTTAGTCTTTTTTTTCCATTCACATATACCAGGGTTATCATTACAATAAAACCTGCCTAAATACAATATATATTTTTTCTTTAATACACATGTTGTGATCTGGTGGGCAGGATGTGGAAGTGAGATATCGTTTCAATGGAGACTTAAAATTAGGAGTAAACCTTGAAAGACTCTGAAATATCCAAGTAACTTTAAAAACTCTTTTAAAAACGCAGAGTTGTTTGAACGTGTGTCTGTGTGTGTCTCATGTCTCTTCAGGAAGCGTGGAGCTTGAGTGGGTAAAGGGAGGGGATTTCAGTGGGTCACCATGGCAACCCAAAAAAGTCAAGTGCCTTTTGCTGTAAACAAAGTGCTTCTTTAGAGAAAAACTGTAAACCTGTGAATTTTGTTTTAGTTCTGTCAGTGGTCACATTGTACCAAATGATCAAACTGTGCAGTTTTCTGCCTTTTTAGTCTCTCTGTTTCTCCCTCAGATAAGCTAGTTAATGAGCTCACCAATATAAATGAATTTGCATTTCCTTTAAAAAATAACAAAGAAGAGTTGGAAGAACACTTAATTTTTTTAGATGATATCTTTTTCATCTAATGAGGTACAACGTATTAATCGATTTTTAACTGCTTTAAAGTTTTACAGACATTAAGTCTTTCGATATAATAGTGAATTGGCTATTACCCAGCTGAAAAAAAACAGCAGACCCGTTGATCTAAGTTTAAGATGGTCTTCCAGCCTTAAAAAATGCTCAAAACATCTTTAAACCAGCCAACAGACCAGGATGAAAGACCATCAAACCAACCTACCCTGGCTTAAGCAGTATTTTCAGCAGGGCAGCATTCAAACCTGCCGAGTCTTTTAACCGATTTGAACTTTTGTGCCATTTAGCCAGAACAAACTACATTTGAGACTCAATTCACTCCAGAATTCCTTCACTAATACTTCCACACCTGGCAATGAAGACGGTTTTAGTTTAAGGGCAAACAACTATTATCTGTTTTTACACTAAGAAGAATAGAGACAATATATATCAAGTCAGAAAAAAGAAATTCTCATATCACTTCAAACTAGTCTTTCAGAGTCTCAAAGACAGATCATCCTTTCTACATTAATCTTTCCCATTTTCTACTAGTATTATTACTTTATAAAGTATGCAGTACCACGCCATAAGGCCTACTGATGCTGCTGTCTAACTACTACATTGGAGGAAAGGGGATGGTGGGAGAGGTTCAAAACGGGGTATTTCAAAAATTATAGCTAAAATTCAGACAGCCTAAATAAAAGCTCCATGTTATTTCCTATGCTTATGTTTCTCCAGGCTCATTACAAAGCTGTTGTGCGCTTTTGTTAAGGCTTCTGTGTGTTTAAGTGTTCTCCACCCCACCCCAGGCCCTATGGTGGGCCAGGTTGGGATGAGAAACCTCATTGAAAGGCCTGGTGAAATCGAGGCAAAGTGGTCGTACTGAGGCTAGAGCTAAATACTGGTGGGAGTGGGTGCAGAGGCCCAAGACCGAGACCCCCACCGGAGCCTGGTTGCTCCTGAGGTTGAGGTTGCAACGAGGTAAGAGGCACTGCAGCGTGTGGTTCGATGGCATGCAAAGATGCCGACGACGATGAGGAAGACGAAGAAACGGCCGAGGAGGTTGAGTAACCCATGACCAGTCCTCCTGAACTCATGGGGGCACTGTAGGGTTGCAGATTGAGTGGAAGAAAGCCCAGCAGGTGAGAGAAGTCCATGTTAGCAGCACACAAAGACTCGGCGATGACAGCGGGGTTCTTGGACATGAGGGGGTCCCCGCAAAGGTCATCTGACAATCCCGGTGGAGGTTCCAAGCCCTCCTTGTTGGACGAAGCTGCAGAGTGGGAGTCAGCTGAGGCAGACGGAGCAACTGGGAGCCCACTCTGAAGATCCATCAAAAAACTCTCCATCTCCACCTTCAGTGGCTTCTCCAGCAGGTATGAGGTAGATCCAAGCTGGTACTTGGGCGGTGGCTGCGGGTGCTGTTGCTGCTGGTTCTGCAGGGAAGGCTGCTGCTGGTGCGAGGGTGGAGGCGGGGAGTGGTGGTGATGGTGAGGGTGGTGATGGTGATGATGATGGGGGTGATGGTGGTGCAAGGATGAGGGAGGTTCCATATGGCAGCCCATCCCCATGGCAGTGGACAAAGAACCAGGAACCAGTGAATGATGGTGGCCCACAGCTGGATTGGACATGGCCTGGAGATGATGAGGGTTGTACATGCCCATGGGAAAAGGGGTGGCACCGGGAAAAGGCTTTGCCATCATCGAGTCCTTGGTAGGTCCCATACTACACATCATAGGACTTAATTCTTCTTTCACAGCACAAGTCGGAGAACCAGACCCCAGTAAACCCAACATATCCGGTGGTTCCGTCTTGATCTTCAGCAGCTCCTGCGAGTGGCTCTTCTTGACGTGCCGCGTCAGATGGTCCTTCCGCCCGAAACGCTGGGCACAGTACTGGCACAGGAAGTCTTTGCGGCCCGTGTGTACCACCATGTGTCGGCGAACATCCTTTCGTGTGTAGAAACGACGATCGCAGTGGTCGCAGGGGTGTTTCTTTTCCTTGGTGCCACCTGAAGACTTGCCCGAGTGGCTCTTCAGGTGCTCCAGGAGTGCAGGCGTGCTCTCGTAGCTTTGCAAGCAAACCTTACATGTAAGATCGCCGGCGGTGGCTGAGTGCATGGCCATGTGGCGCTTGTAGCCCAGCTTCGTGTTATAGTGTTTGCCACACTCTTCGCACTTAAAGGCCTCCTTGTTGGGGTCGTGAGTCTGCAGGTGGTTTTTGAGGTGATCTTTACGGTGAAACATCTTCTCACAAAATGAGCACTGGTGAGTCTTCTGCGGGGAGTGTGTGGCCATATGCCTACAGAGGAGACAATGACTGCATTTTAACTTTATATAACCGACACACAACAGTAACAGCCTCTAAGCAATAACATTTTTATTTTGGTTTGAAAATAATTTATACTTTATATGCAGTTCCAGATCTGGAGATGCAGATGTGACCTACCTAAAGAGCTTATATTTGGAGCTGAAGGCCTTGAGACAGTGAGGCTGGGAACAGTGGAAGGGTTTCTCTCCGGTATGACAGAATGAGTGGAGCCGAAGCTTATCCTGCGAACTGAAGAGGGTACCGCACACCAAACACTCGTTCCCACTGCCTCTTCCCTCCCTCTCTCTCTCGCTCAATAGCTCTCTTTCTGTCCTCCCTGCAGTGGGACCTCCGAACACTTTGGTGGCGGCTCGTCGATCCTCGTCCTCCAGCGTCAGTGTGGCAATGTGGTGTGGGGCATCGGCTGCAGCTGCTGCCATGGCAGCCCTAGGGAGGCGTTGCCATTGAAACGCGGCCGTGGCTGCCCTGCCCTGTAGGCTCCGGTTCGATATCGAGGCGGCGTTTCACGGGGTGCACTCCTAGATCGTCAACTGTCTGTAACCAACAAAATGACATGTTTTATAGCAAGGTAAACTACATATTTTTGCCATAAGTGGCGATAAGTATGCCATTGTTTTTTGTTTTGCTACACACAGGGAGACAGTGCTTACCCTTTTCTGTGCTGAAAAAGTGTCTCCCAAAAGAAATTTAAGTGCTTGTCTGTCTTTCTCTTTTACCTTTACGCTCTCATCCGGTCCCACCTGCCATGACTGGGGCCGAGTAGGTGGCAACAGTGCTCATCCTTGTCTTTATCCTTTCATAAAAAAAAATAAAACAGAGAGTGATAAGTGTTTGTACAAAGTAAACATGGAACTGTATCACATTGTCCCTGTATTGGGTTGACACAGTATTTTCGTTCATAAGTATGTTTTTTATACATGCAAGAAACTTAATGAACTTTTGAATTAATCCACAAATAATTTAATTATTTAAATGATGTTTAGATATTTTACTTACTACTGTGTTATTGTCATTTTCGATAAATGTAAAAAATTATGCTAATATGTTACCAAGAAATATTAATTATAATAATTATGTATTTATTATTTTAGATTTATTTTGAATTGCCCACAGTAACAAAATTGTGCAAATTAATTATCACAATAAATTTTATTATCGAATACCAGCACAAGTCTAGTTTAGAGTATTCAAAAATATAAATATAAAAATATTGGTTTATATTTTTGTCTTTCATCGTTTTTAATTTCGTTTTAATTCATCGTTTTAAACTTTACTAATAAAAGCCAAGAAGTTTGTTTTCTTGGTATCAGTTTTGTTGATGTTTGCTTCTAAAAGATTTCACTTTATTTAAAGCTTGATGTTTTACATTTTTATGATGACATGGTAAAAAAATATTTTAATACATCATCATTAAAATAATGTAAAGTGCTTTTCTTTAAAAAGATGGGATACTGCCACTTATATTTTTGCCAAACTGAACAATAAAGCATTGGTTTGACATTGAAAGCTTGCTTCTATGTATATACAACAAGCTCTCTAACATGTTTACTTTGTCACTATGCTAGCTAGGGGGCAGTAACGTACAAAACTGTAGTTAAACTGAGCAATAACAGCAGTTGGCATTTCACAAGCAAAAGCACCAGTCAGTAATGATGCCAGTGTCACTGGTCTTGTTATATCACAAACAGAAACACCTTTCTCCTTTTGCTTACTGGTGTAATGCATAACAAAATGCAGAAAGTAAACTTTGTGTGTCTGTGCATGTTCTGGCATGCATGTGTGTACATGCAGTATGTTGTGAAACCCTTTAAGGTTCTTGTAATCCTAAAGCAAACAGACGCAAAGCTGCCTTTAGGTATAGCAAATAATTAGCCATCAAACTGCAAAGCATCACATGGTTTTTGAAAATGGATGAGTCAATATTGTCCATTGATGATTTATAATATCATAAATTATAGTGCTGATTTACACATGATCTTTTGGGCATAATCTCAAATGTTTAAAAATTAAGAAATTAAGATGAATTCCAGCGAATGTTTAGGAACATTCATATAAACTACATACATAGTACTACATACACATACACATATACACATATAGACATATACACATATACACATATATTTACATAGCTATTTGTCATGTCGCAAACACTATCCTGACAGAAAATTGCATTGTGTTTGAAGGAAAGCCTTAGTGTGTCTTGAGCTGATTTGAATGCAAGAATTGTGTTAACAGCCCCTTAAAATTGCTCACCTTTAAAAACGTGACTATAGACCCCTGTGTTGTGTTTCATTCTGCTGTGTTCCGTCCAGCTGTTCCTAAACACAAAACCATGTTCAATGTAAACGCCCCCTAAAAAACCTGTCTAATTGGTGTCTAGTGGACCCTAATTGGACAAGGCTTTCCTCTATAAAACTAACTAGTTCAATGAGCTCACTTTAAAACAAAAAAGTATAGTTTTGCATATCCCTATTATTATGGAGTGCTGTCTACCAAATATCTTGAGTACCTTATTGCTTTTGTAAAATCGTTACCACAAAATACAATTATTAAAACCTAAAAATACATATGAAAAGCCTTTCTTCCACTGAAAAAGATAGTCCCTGACAGACTGTGAAATATGTTTACATTGCTAATGTAAATAAAGCATTTGCTATTGACCAGTCAGAATCAAGGACTGGAACAAACTGTTGTATAAATGACATCAGAACAGATTACCATTTACACTAGAAACACATGTGACCGTATCACATTCGTAAACACCTCCAAATGTGGTTTAAGTACTCAGATCACAAAACACTTTAGACCCCATTTGCACCGCTATTTACCCCGTCCGCTTGTGATCAAATCACCCAAGACGGATCTCAATACCAGGTGTAAACGGGGTCTAAGTGTGTGTGGTATAATTGTGTGTGCGTGATTATCCATATGTATGTGAATAAGAGGAAGTGACAGCTGTGCGGTGCTGCCGCAGTCGTCACGCAGCGGGGTGGGTGCAGGGGGGTGACAATACTCCATTCAGCTGCTCCAGGGAGCCCTGCTCTATTGTAATGTTTGTTCACTGCACACATTCCACATACGCACATACATCCCATCCGTCACGCCGGGAACCAGCACGTTTACACACAAACGCTCCAAAAACAACTTCCCCCTCCAAATCTGACTCTATATATAAACTACAAATAAAATCCTGTCATACGGTCATCTTTCATTCACCTACCATGACATTTAGTTATAAACCTGTATGCTATTCTGTGAAACCCAAGGAGAATTTTACACATCTTTATGCATCTGACGTCCATGTTTTTGTAGTTTTACTACAATACTGTGGCTACTGTAGTAAAAACATGGTTTATCTGCAGAAACAATGGCATTTTTGTCAATTAAGAATAAAAAACATAATTTGCTTTCTTACAAAGCTGTTGTTTATATAATTTCATAAGAATATAAATATAACGCATGTCCTATCGACGACTAGTTTTATGGTGTGTTTGTTGTTTTTTGGAGCATGAACTGTCATTCTGGAGTGGCATTAGGATGAATAACAAAAAATCTTGCAAAAAAAACAACAACTCTTTACATTCATGTGTAAGCAGGTGAATAACAGCTGATGTTTTTGATGGGTTTATAAACATCTTGAGAAAGCCACACAAAATACATGAGCCGAATACTGCACAGGAGGAGAAACTGGCCATGCATATTGCCTGTGCGACTGTGTCTGATGTTTTGTTTTGAGATTAAAGGGTTTTCACATTCCTCTAGCCTGGAGGTCAAAGGTCACCGTGTACACCATGATGTCTCCTGTGTGCATGTTTAACCCCTTCTGTCCAAAGGTAGAAAGCAAGAGAAGAACTTATTCAAGGCCACAGACACAGGAAAAGCAAGGCACATTATGATCCATTACAGTGTGCTTATGCGTACATGTTATTTTTATATATATAACTATACATAACTTTGATAATCTATAGTGTTCTTAGTATTATATATATATATACTATAATATTTACTATGGTATGGTTCGAAACACTGTTTTACTACAATTTACTATAATTTTACTACAGTTTACTATAGGAAATACTAAAGTATGTGGAAAGGTAAAGGTAAAGAAAAATAAATTACTGTTGAAGTCTAATTTGACTAAATATTTACTTGTTTATTTATTAGATTGTCAAAACATTGATCACAGCAATGTCATTAAAGCCTGCACATGCCCAAACGTTTATTCTAAACATGATATATTCACCTGATTTATTAATAACCAAATCATAAGGGTGGACAGGGTGAACGTTACCATTTTATCTTCAAGATTTATAGCTTACAGTATATTAGCATTAGAGATATTACTTTATCTACTTAGATATAGTATTAACTGCTGTTTGTAAGCAATCTACTCAATTACTTGAGCATGTTATACACAGCCGATGTTAGGACTGCCTACTTTAGTTCTTGACTGAAGTTTAAAAATGCAAATGCTTGCAAAATAAAACTATCCAATCAGAGAGTCTATCAAAAGGTCGGTGAGTGCATTTTGTATGCTTAACTTCCTTCAGGAGGAGGGACTTACAAACAAGAAAACGGATCTGATTTGATCTGCCTAACAAACTTCTACTTAGCTCATCAAAACAAAACAGGATTACTTCACTTTCATCACATAATAAAACTTAAAATATCATATTCGACATTTATCAAACACGCAAATGCAGAGATAAAACTAGTTAAGCATACAACATTCACACCAGCTAAAAAACTCAGCAAATATCACACATTCAACCAATAAACTTTTTTTACAAAGTAAACAACAAATGCACTTGCAGGCTATTTAAATCCAGGCCCTGAATTATTTTAGCGTCATGTTTGTGAGGGTTTTATGAACAGAGAAGCACACCACTCACAACCTGTTCCGGAAAAAAGAAGTTCAGTTACCAAAAATAGCTCATGAGTTCACTGTACTGAGCTAAAGTGACAACAGCCGCGCCGGAGAGAGCGAGAGATGATAGACCGTGAGAGCATACGAGCGAGATTACGAGAGCGTGTTGGTTAAGCAAAGCAACAGATGGCATGAAGAGGGAAAAGCATTTGAGAAAGGAAGGAGAAAGAGCGAGAGAGAGAAAAATGAAAGAGAGGGAGGAGCTTCTGGTCAGTGATGGTTACACCGGCTCCACAGTGTGACTAGTCATGCTTTACTGGCCACATTGACCAGGGATGACAGGCAGGGGAAGGGGGGCAAGTGCAACAGGAGATTCCAGATATGCGACCTGCAGGGGATCAAGAGAGTGTGTGTGTATCTTATCTTCACGTTCAGGAGCTTAAACACAAACAATGACGACTTTTAACCTGAGGGCTGAAGAGTAACCACAATGCACGGCCTTGTGAGAGTTATTTCGGAAATGTGATCAACAGCAGCGAAGTGGACTGTTTTTAAAGTGAGAGTTCACCCAAAAAATGTCACTTTAAACCTGTATGACTTTCTTTCTTCTGCAGAACACGAAAGAAGATATTTTGAAGAACGTTGAAGAATGACTTCCATTATATAGATTTCTCAAAATACCTCTTTTTTGTGCTCCACAGAAGCACAAATTTTGAAAAAAGTAATGACACATTTCTTTATATTTGGGTGAACTATCGCACTCTTCAACATCACACTCTTTTGACCCCCCCACCCACACACACAGACGTGTTTGGAGTGACGGACGGGTTTCACTTCCTCTCACAGTGTACGTTTGGTGAGTGCGGAAGGCCGCCCACGCCCAACCACCTTCAACCCTACCACTATCACACCCCTCCACTGACACAGAGGTAAAACCCTGCCAAACCCTCAAATCCCTGACAGTTACACAGCCCTGGCTCTGGCTACCAACACGGGATGTGGCCACAATCTGCACCTACCCCGCCTCCCTCCACATTAAACACATCCACCAGCCTCGGCAAAAAGACAGGGAAACGTAGCTAAACTTAGCCCGCTGTGGTTGACCGTTAAAACAGGGCAGCTCACCTCCTCTGTGTTTGGCCCATTATTACGACAGATTTGATTGGTGCGTGGGAATAATCGGTCAGGGAGGTGTTAAAGTGTGCGATACCAAAAACGGACTGTGTTAAAATAATATGGACACAATTGAATATAATTGCCACAGACAACTAATAAAAGTGTCTTTGGGAAGTTTACACAACACCATTTTCAAAAAAACCCTGAAAACGTTGTGTTTTGGTCATTTATTTACATTTATTTAAATAAAAGCGCAAACTTTTAAATATGGGTTCAAAAGTGCGAGCTTGTGATGACGATACCATTATTGTTACTGTGTAACACAAATTTGTGAAAATGGTGATGTTGTGCACATGCGTATTACATGTTCAGTCGGCATGCGTACAGTTGCAAAGCGTTTCTTTACAAAGTGAACTACTGCCAACTACTGGCCTGGCATCCACAATAATGTGTTTTTATGTATTGTTTTTGCAGAAAACAGTGTGAAGGGAGATTGCTGTGACAACATTGTCATTTTAATGTACAACTTAAGTATTATCACAATTGTGTTTATAAGTACAATGTGTTTTTGCTCAACAGTGTTTTTTTTTTTTAAGAGTATGGTCCTCGAAATTAGGTTGAAAGAAATGGTTCATCTCAAATCACACCACACAGGATTTTGTAAATGATGAGTGATTCCTCAATGACAGACCAAATTCTGTTAAAGAATCACCAGCCTTAGAAATGGAGAAAACAAGAAAAGAAGTAAAGGGAAAAAAAGCTCACACTTGCACTCTGAAACTATTTACAGTCCAAAGCCAACCTGGGTTACAAAATCATGTCATTTTAAACCTATATAACTCTTTCTTTTGCAGAAAACAAAAGAAGATATTTTTATATTTATTTATTTTTATTTTTTTATATGTTTCAAACTCCGACAAACTGAGACTTTTTAAAAATATCTTCTTTTGTGTTACACATAGGAAAGAGTCACATACTAGTTTTGAACAACATGAGAGTGATTAAATTATTGCAGAAGTGGTTAACCTAACCCTTTAAAACTGAGAGACAGGGGACAAAAGAAGACCAATTAGAATATGAACAAGCTTCACAAACAAAAGCCAACTGTATACCAAGTATAGATTCCCTCCCTACTGTAATCTGTGGCCGGTTTTATGAGAAAAACAGGGCGATATAAAATGTAAAGGTGTTTTGCTTAAAAATTTTGGCTATCAGAAGTTGTATATAACAGGAAATCACATGTGCATGGTTAAAGACAGCACTGAGAAGTGACTTTCTAATTGAAACATAACTAAGACACTGATAAGACACAAGTAAATGAGCAGGTTTTATTTACAGGTTTTATCTTGTTATTTACAGATACAAATGGGTTTACATTGCAGGTTTATGTGAATGATGTGTGTGTGTTGAGGTGAGTCAGGGGAAACCCCTTCTGGCAGGGAGTCCTGGTGGTGACACAGAGCATGAGGCATCCTGCCAAGCGGCATCATGCCAACTCTCTCTCTCTCTCTCTCTCTCTCTCTCTCTCTCTCTCTCTCTCTCTCTCTCTCTCTCTCTCTCTCTCTCTCTCTCTCTCTCTCTCTCTCTCTCTCTCTCTCTCTCTCTCTCTCTCTCTCTCTCTCTCTCTCTCTCTCTCTCTCTCTCTCTCTCCTCTCTCTCTCTCTCTCTCTCTCTACTCTCTCTCTCTCTCTCTCTCTCTCTCTGACCTCTCTCTCTCTCTCTCTCTCTTCTCTCTCTAATGAAATCTGTCTTTGCTCTACAATCTATACTCTCTAACATTACTCCATCTCTCAATACTCTCACAAAAACTTAAGTCAGTCAAAAAGCAAAACAAATTGGTGATTGTACATTAACACACATTCAAAACTCTTTAAAGACAGAGAGTTTTGCAAAGCACTCAAGTAAAATGCAAATAAAATACACACAATTTAGAAAAACAGATCACAATATACAAATATCACAATATTAGCCACAAAATCAAAATAATTCTGTATTAACAGAGCCCAGCTTGTTTCCACATCTAAATCTAAACTCTAAACAACAAGCCTGTAATTTCTGTATATAATTCAAACATTTTTATGAGCTCATTTTACTTAAAACGCTAACTGAAAATTCTGAAAAAGGCTTTTGCTACATCGCCTCTCTAAAATAACTATTAAAACTGTAATACCTCACCAAAAATATACATTTACCTTAATTTGTTACCTAAAAAGATACCGTTGAATATAGAGTTTCTCTCTATATTTACAAATCAGGCAAAATATTTAGAATTGTGTGCAGATTTTTCTTTACTAGGTTTAAAATATCTAATACTAAAGGCACTTTACTACCATTGCATGACAGTCACAGCAGATACTTTTTTAAGTGTAGTTACTGTAAAACAACTAAAAATAAGTGCCTGTAATAACGTGATGCCTAATCTGAAGCTTTCAACCATAAACTTTCTCACCACGTAAAAGTAAACAATAAAATATACACAAACATAACCAAACCTCAATGCAGAAATCTGTAATCAAATAAAATAAAGATTTTCTTATATACTATACTATTTCTCAATCTACAATCTCCCTTCATTCTGTTTCCTTTTCATACGCATTCAGCAACAAAACCATCTCTAAGTGGGGCTTCGTCAGCAATCCTTAAAACAACAGTCATTGTCCCGCCTGCCCTTTTGTTTACAGATATCAGCCAAACTTTACAATAGACCACACCGTCTCATCCTGTCTGTCAACCAGATCGGCTTATTTTTTGTTTACAGCAGGAGGAAGTCCAGCTCTCACTCCGCTGGCCGGTCTGTATTTAGAAAGATGTGCAGTAGAGGAGATGTGGAGAGGAGGAGGGGAGAGCAAAAGTTGTAAAAATAACATTCCTGCATAAACAGGGTCTGAAAATGGTCGCCGAGCAGAACGCATTCCTCACATTTCTTTTGAAACGTGATCAGGTTTAGCATCTCACTACCGGACGTTCCCTCAGAGAAATGACAGCCGGGTGCTAGACATGTATGTATGTGTTGTGAAATATCTATCAGACAACCAAAACAGCTTTTACACAAATTATTTTGGTTTTCAAAACAACAGTTTTAGTATACAATAACTATACAACACACCTCTTCCGACGCATCCACGGTAAACAAAAAATGCTGTTCCACGTGTGTAAGATTTTGTTTAATCCAACAAGACAAATACAGGGACATTGATGTGTTTCTGTAGCTCATTTGGTGAGGCCCTATCAGCGTATCAGGGATTCAATTCCTATGGAACGGATAAACTGATAACAAATTGCATCATGTGTTGCTTAGGATGAAACTGTCTGCCAAATCTGGACGTTTTACCTAGACCAAAAGTACAAATGTAAACAGGTAACCCCAGAAGAAACTTTCATTGCTCAAATGTTGCTTTTTCATTACTTTTAAAGGGATTTGATTTAGTTTTCAATCGTTTTTCATTTAGGTATCAACTCAGTCTCCTAAAATTGCTTTAGGAAAGAAACAAATGAGACACAAATGAAAAACTAATGTAGATTGAATACATAAAATAGTCTGGATTTGGGTGAGTTTACTGAAAAAAAACCCTTTTGATTGCAGATTTCATCTGCAAACTTCATAAAGTAAATCTTAGTTTAGTTTGTGACGTTGTTAAGACCTCTCTAAACTCTAATGAAGACTCTTATGAGATTTCTACATCTTTTTCTCAAGATCAATCTGAGATTCAGATTCAAACAGAAGTTTCCATTTGATCTTGTTTAGGATAAATAATTAAAAAAATAAATAAATAAATAAAGATATTAAAGAGATCTGTGATTCTTTCCCATGGGACTGCAGGGGAATCAAACTTGATTTTGAAACTCAAGTTTAACTTCAGAAACACACAAATTTGATTGCGGGTTCGACTGTAGCTGTAGGGTCAGGGGCTTCACCAGAGGCATCTGAAGATATTTGATGACTTGTCAGAGAAGAACAAGCGTGAATTGTAATGTGATGGGGCGGAGTTCTGCACGGCATTCTGGAATCTCACTTTCCATCGGCTTCTCTAATGACAGATAGAGATCAACTGTGCGTTACAGCTCCCCTCGTCGCTCACACACAAAGACGTGCGTATTGATGTAGGTAACAAAGCTCTGGTGCATGAGTTCGCTGTACCGATGTGCGATGAAAATCCTGCGTGTGGATAAAGAGAAAGAAAAAGGGTCGTATAGAGAAAGAGAGATGTGTGTGTGTGTGTCGGGGGGAGGACTCCCCGTAGGCCGTGAGGTGAAAGACGCTGCAGCAGAGCAGTTATTCATTAAGACGCGGCTCTCTCTTCCTCTATTCTCTCATTCCCTGGAGCTAAAAACACTTGTTCTCACTTCAATGGCCGTCCAACCCGGGGTGGTCTTCCAGCCCACTACCTACACCCACCAATCAACACCACAAATGCTGGATTGCATGCGTTTGCGTAGATAAATTCGTTTCTATGTAAAACTAAGAAGGAAACTTTTGATACTAAAGACAAATGGGAAGAAAGTAGATACAGACCAAAACATATAAAGTTTGGTATAAACTTTAGTAAACTGATAAATGGCACTAATGGGTCTCTAAAGAACAATTTAACAATACTACACAAATGCGTGATTAACAGAAACAACAGTATTTAAAGGTAAAGTAACTTATTTTAGCTCTAATCTAGTTTGACAAACCTTAAAAAAACAATGAAACACTTAAAGAACATAAATATTAATAGTGGCATAAGTAAAATATAATCAAATGTAATAATTATTTATGCAATTTATTGCTCAAAAACATTTTATTTTAATCATGTTAAAAAGCAAATAAAAACAATATTTGTTTGCCAAATGAAAAAAAAAATCTGTATACCGGTTATTGGATGATAAAAAAAATCTGTATATTGGTTATTGGATAATAAACATGAAAGTAATCTTTAACGGTTTTAAAAAGCAAGATCTGACAATCTTTAGCAGAAAGACAGGTAAACACTACAAAGTTACTTACACAAGTGTGTGTGTGTGTACAAGAAAGAGTGTAAAGGGCACAGAGGGTGAGAATATCTTTCTGTTAGTCTGCGCGTGACTTTGTGTGTGTGTGTGGCTTGCTTGCTATGTACAGAAAGGGCTTGGGTTTCAGATGAATGGTGAAATAGTTAACAGACTGCTGCCTCAGTCCGTCCTGCTCAATTCAACATTAACTCATACACACCCTAACAAACACACACACACAGTGTGTACAGGCAAACATGGTAGTTCGCTGCACATATATTATATGTACAAAATATTATCTCTTTTATTCTAAATAGTACTTTTTAGTGGTTTCACTACTTTTTGGCCTTGTTGTGGATAGTTGTGCTATAACTTTTCCGATACTTCCTGAAAAAATAGGCTTAAAACCAGAATATCATAGAGAACTGTTAGTGGACAGTGAAGAAATATCGCAGATGAGATCTCTTTAATATCTCAGTTATTTCTCCTTGATATCAGTAAGAAAGATCTCAGATATAAGAGCCATAAATCTCATGCATAAATGTCTTCATTAGAGTTTCAGAAGAGATCTTAACAATGTCACAAACTGAAATCAGACTGCCAAGTCTGCATTCAAATCTATATTGTTAAGATTTAAATATTTAACATGTCTTATCAAATTCAAATTTACGCGTACAAATCCCAGAATTATTATTAAATATTGTCAATTTAAATTTCAATACAGCATATATTTACACTGATTGACAGCTCTTTCTCTTTCTGTTTCTCTAAATGTCTACCTGATAATATTTTGGTTTTTACTCAATCTCATGAGGGGGCACTTGTTGTGTTCTGTACTGAAAACGTCACCAGCTGAGACACTGATATCAAAACCTGAGATGAAAGCGATATAAATCAAGAACACTGGGTACTACATTAGGCACAATCTGTAGTCTATGATATAACAGATCTTTGCAAAACTGAGACAAGAACAAACTGCTACAGAAAAATGCTTGTTATCTCCTTATGACAACAACCCACAGCAATGACATCAGTGACGACAGGTGCCAACACATTCTGGTCTAAAGCCTCATCATAATGGACCTGCATGTACTTAAAGCAATAGCTATACATCAAACCTTCCATCTCTATATCTGTAGATATGAGTGCTGTGTGTACAAAAGAGCTTTAACAGTGTACAGTACACATCATCATTTTTAACAATCAGTAAATCCAGATATATCTGATAGCACATGATCACTCATTTCTGTAATCACTCATCACTCAAATCACTCAAAACGTCGCATGAAATCTTGACGCATGAAGTTCTGAGACTTTTCTTTAATGTTAACAAACTTTCATCTCAACTTTGGCTACATTCGTGAACTTTCAGAAGTGAATCATTTAGACAATCAGAGATGTAGCTGCGTAAATGGGAGGAAAGTCCCTGAAAAACACAGATAAATCTACACTTTAACAAAAGCTTTATAATATAATATAAACACAAATCTACAAACGTTTCAGTTTTCCCCGCCAACATCACATAACTGCAAGACTATGGAATTGCTTGTTTGGAGGATTCAGTCCACAGAAAGAATGTATCTGTCCTATGAGACATGCCATAACTTCTGAGCATTAGTCAAAACGTTTCTCGGCCGTGTGGTTTTGAGGAATGAAGTGGAGACAGGTCCTGAAAAGATTCCCACTCTTACTACCTGGACATGACCCAGAAACATCAGACGGACATCGAGTCTGTCCAAAGACCTGCAGGTTACAGCAGGTGATGTATGCAGGACCACTTCAATATTTATTCATAGCTGTTGCACATGGACGCAAGAGTGCATGGAGCTGGAACCGCACCAGGAACAGAATGAAGAGAGCTTAAAATCTCAACATTACAAGGGTTATTCCTGGGTGAAACTAGCTGAAATATGCCCTGACGTTTGTCAACCTATAATGCTTTTTCCGGTTTTCATTTTTAGCACTGTGTACATATTTATTTACCACTTGGTGATAGATAAACCAGAAACTAAAATGAGATGCAAAACTGCACTTCCAAATATACAGCACACCAAACGCACATGTTCCAAAAACAGCCCTAACTATTTTATCAGCATTAAAGATACAAGATGAAAATAAAAACAATAACTGAAGCAGAAAGTGATCACATTAAAATACTGGACCTTATTTACACTCTTAAAAATAAAGGTGCTACGAAAGGTTCTTTACAGCGATGCCATAGAAGAACCATTTTGGTTTCCCAAAGAACCATTCAGTCAGAGGTTCTTAAAATAATTATTTCTTTCTAATCATTCTTTTATTCATTGTCTAAGAACCTTTTTGAACAACAAAAACTGTTAAACAGAAAGATTATTTGGATATTAAAGGCTCTTTAGAAAAATAGTTCTACTATGGCATCGTGAAGCACCTTTATTTTTAAGGTAGATTTAACAAGAGCAATGGGTCTCAAGTATATAAATACTAGAAACATTAGTGTACTTGTATTAGAAACAAGTGTTTCATTCAAAAAATGAAACAAGAACCGGAGCAACCAGCACTAAAAGAGCTTTATATAAAAGTGCAAGCATCTGTCTTACAGGCCAGGTGATGAAAACTGGAGGTAAATTCAGACTACTGGGATGAGCGATGAAGCTGAACAGACACAAATGGCTGAAAGTGATGATGAGACTGACTAATGCTTTCCACATCCCACAACAAACATTTCAACTCAAGTCTGTAAAGGTGGCTGAGAGTGAATAAGAGGAAACTAGCGGGGCAAGAAGAAGAGGAAGTTCAAACAGAGCACAGTAAGAAAACAAAGAGGTCAAGAAGTGACTGTTTTACAACGTTTTCAACATTAGAATTTTTGACACACAACATACTAGATCACGGTTAATTGAAAACCATGGATAAATGAGTTTAATTTGGGGCTGGATAAGCATATAATCACTTTTATAAGAGGAGTGTAAATATGCATTCTGTCCCAGCTCTCCCTGTAACATCAGCTGAGCAGTAGTTTTAATGTTTACTTCTGAAAACACTGTGTGTAAATAAATAACCATTTGATTCTCTATTTATTTATGGGAATTTTATCGGAATTTCAATTTTGTCCTATTCTACGGCACCTTTAATATACCTCCTGTGTTTTAGCATTTATGGGCAAAAAGAAAACTTTTACTGCAAATACTTTAAACCCTTATATAATTTATCCAAATGACAACTAAAAATTCTTACAAATTCTTTTAGCCTCGGTTATAATAAATATTTTATATTTACTATATCATTCAAAAGTTTACAGTCAATTACTTATTCATTAACATCTGGGGAGCTTTTTTCTCTTTATTCAGTCCATTTCAAAACCATTTTTATTAAATAAAATAACTTTACATAACTTTAAACAAAATAACTAATATGTTTGTACAGATATATTTCGTCTACAAAACTAATTTCAGACACTTAAGAACGCAACTTAAGATCAAAAGGTTTGCAAGTTCAAAGAAACAAGATTTTATTTGAAGTCACATTAAACTTTTGAACAGCAGTGTCTCTAATATAAAGTATTATATATTATATTATATTATAAATTATATATATGGTACCTAAAATAGATATTTTAACTGCACATATTAATTTCTACTTCCATTTTAATAACAGTAACATTTATTATGTGTAACACAACCACGCTAAAATCACTAATCCCGAACTCGACAATATTACATCCCAAACATTGTCCTCATTGATTTTATTAGTGACAGAACGAAAAAGCGAACATCTGACTGTGATTAAACAGAAGAGAGTGTTTCGCTTCATTGAAAGTGACCCAGTCTACAATTACAGCCATACAGACAATCCAGTAGGTTTATGCTATACACCGAAAGTGCACGGACAGGGAATTTTCTCTCCCGCCAGCATCCGGAGGTGAGAGATGTGCTGCGAGTCAGCTGCTCGCTAAATGAGGGCATCGGACCACATGGTCGGTGAGAAATATCCCAGCCGCCACCCGATTGGTCAGTCCCAGGCAGGGGAGGGAGGGGCCCTGAGCAAGCGGGCGAGGAGGAGTCATGTGATCAAATCTAACAGAGCGCTTGATAATAGGACCCCCACTCGCAGCGGGACGAGAAGAACGAGAGAGAGAGAGAGAGAGAGAGAGAGAGAGAGATAGCAAGAGAAAGGAAGAGAGAGAGTGGCCTGGACGAGAACCAAAAAACCCCTCTACCACACACAGGCTGTGTATTGTTGCCTATTCACTGGACTCCATCTCGGGCCACTTTATCATTCAATTAGGACAGCTTTCACACCACACAGCAGAGAAAAGCGGCCTTCAATCAAACTGAAAACCTCACGCTGCCACTGGAGGGCATACAGAAAGAGAGACACAGCTCTCTCTCCACTTTCATTTCTCACTCTCTCTCTCCTTCTGTTGTTGTTGTTCTGGACTGTGCGAGGACCAGAGAGGGAGGGAGAGAGAAAGAGAGGAAGAAAGCAAGCAACAGAGGTCATTTGTTAACACCGGAGCTTCTCTCTCCCTCTCTTTTTTATTTCTTTTCCTTTGTTCTCTCTTTTTTTACTCTTCTCACTCATCCACTTCGGGGGGGATCCAGCGATTACAGTTTAGCAGTGTTGCCACTGGAGTGAGCTGTAGTTAGTTCAGATCGAGGGATGAGAGAGATGAGAGAGAGCACATTTTTCTGGATTATCAGAGAGAGATTAAATGCTAACATAACTACAGTATCATATAGACACTGACACATTCGAGTTGTGTGTATGTGGCTGCTGCTTCAGCTATAGATACTTTTGAATTTGTAAAGTTTAAAGGAATATAACTTTTAAAACACTTATTTGATCAACAAAAAAGATTTTTTCACACAACAATAATGTGACTAATTTGTTTTTATAATTTGTTTAACAATTGCTTATTGTTTTTAAAATGCAACAATATTTTCATTATAATTTTTTTAGGTCAAAACAAAATCTTTTAAAAGACGTTTAAAAAAACTAGTGAAATAAATCAAGGCACGTTTCTAGGACTAATGTGATGAATAACAAAATCAAAAAATTGTATTTCAATATACATAAAGTGGCTGTAGCTGAAGATACGCTCTATATCTGTAATACATGCTGTTTTTTAATGTTCAACGAATGTCAATTAATTTTTTTAATTAAAACACCACATTTTGCCTTTTACTGTTTGTTCTTTGAATGTAAATGCAGTGATGATTTGCCAATATTGTTAGTAAAACAAATTTGCCAATAAAGTTCTTTAAAACTGAACTATAACTGAGAAAGACAGAGAAAAAGAAAAATGAAAAAGAGCATTAATGTACCCAATTGTAAACTTGCTGTAAACTTAGTAGTTGTAAACAGTTGTAAATTTGCTCCTTGTGTTTAGTAATATACATGAAATATACATAAATGGTCACATAATGACACATGATTCCGTTTTCTGTTTCTTATTTGCCATCTTCCATGACTCATTTTTAACATTTTATTATTTGGATACACCTAAAAGAGTAAAATGGATTGTGTGGACCACACACCTGTCTGACCACATACGAGACAGCAACCAACTTACTCTCATATTCTGCCAGGAGTCACTTTACAGCACTAAATCACCAGAAACAAATCTACAACCATCTTCTTTAGAGAACACGGTAAGATTCAGTGATGATCAGACACTTAAAAACTATGATGCTTACTGATCTGACACACACAAACACTTAACCACATTAAGGATGAGTTACTAAACTTTACGAAGTAAAAAAGACAGTAGCGATTGTCACCTGTGACACAGATCACAATGACAGACTACAGTAGCAAAGACCAGAAGTTCACTATTATATCATACATAAAGCCTGAATATAAATCACAAGATGAACTAGTTCTGCTTGGATTCTGACTGAAAAATGTTGACCAGCACAGCATTGGGATGCTTAACTGTTGTGTATCACTGCCACAGTAACGGGTAAAATGATAAAAGTTATTAATATCCACAATGACCGAAATTACTGCAGACATGCTCGGTTTAGATTTTCTGTTAATCTCTCTCATACAATGTCCTGCCTTAATGTTTTACAGGTTAAAAATTAAATAAGTACAATATAAGTAAATTAATTTTAAGGAAGTTTATATTATTTACATACTGAAGTAACTAAGATTTTAAATAACTATTTGGTTTACAGAATAACAGTTTTTCCTGCTAATACATGAAAATTCAAAGTTTGTATTTCTGCTGTTCAGTCCAATACACGACCAATTTAAGATAGACTGCAGCTGAGGCTTTCAGAGATTAAACCCTCTTTTGGAGTAAAAAAAACTCTTTTGTCTTGTTTTTTAACTTGAGTGCTTTTCATATTTAATCAATTTTGTGAATACAACTCATATAAAACTAACTATACATAAATCATACATGAATCATGTCATCATCAAGCTTTCCTTTTCCTTTCTGTGACTGAGCCATCTAATCACACGCAATGACTTCTGGATTCTCTGCACATGACTGTACGTCTGTATATACTGCGGTACCCGCCTGAGATACCATTATTCACATCCTTCATGACTTTTTTGCTTATTTGTCTTGTCCTTCACTTATCCTTTAGTAGTATTTTGTTAAGGCAAGCCCTTCCTTTAAAGCACAAATTACATTTTATACAAAGCACAATACTGTTAACTTTACAGAGTCTGGGTTTTCATTTTCATAATGATCAAGAGCAGATCATGAAGTAAAGAAGTAAATCTAATTATGTTACAAAGTAAATATCATAATAAGAATATTTATTTCGGTATAATCAAATTGTTCATTATGCAATTTTTGTATCTTTTTTTAAGCAAATCATTACTGTCAATGATTAAGGAATGAATATGTCCACCAACAATCGGATGAATTCCTACAGTTTATGGATAAAATAAAGATAAAATAGTTTCTTTCATGATAAACTTTTGAATTTGGTTTCCTACTACAATTCCAATATAAAATAAAAAAATTTACAGCTTCGTTGGCTTAAGTTAATTTTTAAACACCCACAAAAACTATTATAAAATGTTTTACACAGCAAAGAAAAACATGCACAAGTGATGCAGTCAGGATCACAGGTGTTAATGACTGTATCTCGAAATAAAACATTTAAAAAAATGTATGTTTCCTGAATAAAGACAATAAATCCACAACAAAGGTAGCAGAGAGACAGTAAGAGAGCAATAAGTCACTCAGATAGGAAGAAGAACCATCTTTGGGGTGGAAAAATGAACGAGGGAGATGTGAAAGACGAGAAGGAGGGGTTGCAACATAAGTGCTGTTCAGTGATGGATAGACTCGGGGCTTGAAAAGCCACACCTGGCTAGCCGTTTCAGAGGGAGAACTTTACTCGTGTACGATGGCACCACACGCTTCAAACATCTAGCGTCTTCTTACTATCTAAAGGCAGCGCATACTGCATGTGCAGTCAGAATGTATACCAGCCAGAAAAACACTCTTGTGTATGTGCGTGTTAAACATGTGAACGAGTCCCTGGTTTCACTGTGGCATGTGTGCATTTCTGCAATGCTGTCAGGACTACTTGTGTGTTTGTAAACACAATTTTATGGCTTCTACTTTGTTAGTTTTTTCTGTTAAATACAAAAGGATCATTTGCTCTGAGGATGATCACAGACTTTGTTTAATGTAATTCTCCACTCAGTTTAAATTTTATTCATTAAAAATTTTATTTCTGGTCCTTTTTTACCAAGCTTCTGATTATGTACAGGTTATATTTACAGAGCAGAAAAGCTAAAGAAATGATACTGGAAATTATTATTAATGAGTTTAAATAATAAGTTATAGATTAATGAGATTGTTAGTAAACAATTAGCTGTATTGCTTTGTATTTTCTTCAAGTCTTGCGTAAGAAAAATTTATTTAACATGTTGTAATTGCCTTCATTTATTTTAATTTTGGGTTTTTGCTGAAGCATTCAGAAGGCTATTAATAAGGCAAATTTTCTCAATGCGAATGCAGAGAAAACAAATTTCCACAGCAGTCCAAATAGCAGAAAACTATCATTTTAATTTTTTACAACAATCTTTAAAAAAGTTTTGTAATGCTTATTAATAAATATAAGTTTTTATGAACGTTTCTATGTTTATTGCCTACATCTAAAGCAACAAACATTGAAGTTTTTTGCATTGAAATGGACATTGAATTCTAAAATTCATTCCATTGTTGTCTGTTATGCAACACAAATTAAACACAACATAATTATACAAAAATCACTGACCTCTTGATTGTGAAGAAATTCTACATTTACAAAAATCTACAGACGTATCCAACCTGACAACTGAACGAAAGATTCGACTGACAGTTGTCATGTATCAAACCCTGATAAGAATCAATCTTTGGTGTTTAGACACCTTGTGGAGTTATACTGCCCTAGTGAACTTGGCCTTGATTTTATCTCTCTTGCTCTCCTCCTTTTTTATGGGGTGACAGAGTGACCAGGGCAGTCCCGACTCAACAGCTACTGTTCATGAAACACTGAACTGCCACATAAAAACTCCCTAGTGTCTGTTTCACATATGGAAACACAAATACATACATTTGCTCACGATTGCAAAAAGCCAAACAGACATGCTGCTTAAATTATACTACTGAATAATAGCTAGGCTTTATTAATGTAAACCAGATCTCATCCTCAGCATCTTCCCTGTTCTCTCCTCACTGCTGTAAGTGGAGAATATGAGGACTCATATGAGAGCTGATCTCCATTCTACACTGGGTATTAAGTAGCGTTTGTGCTCTCCAAAGCCTGTCCTACCTATTAACCCCTCTGATGTGCTTTCTCATGATAATCAGCCTGTTACCCACCAAGGAGCATGGAATTGTGGGATGTTTTCAGAGGAGAAACCCCCCTTGATGCTCACTCTCTAACTCACACACTGAATCAAGCATGTAGGCTGTTTTTTAGAGAACACATGAACAGTAGTTCACCAAGACTGTCGAGGACTTGTTTATTTAAACCTTCCCACAAAGGTTTAAATGTCCTGCTATACCAGAAACAACACCGGAAAACAAACAACCTACATCTCTCTAAAAAGACTAGACTTTAAATTTTTAGGATGCTGTTGATAAGCTTTCAAATAATAAGCAAATGAATTTTGTTTAGATGCTCTAAAAACAATCCTTATGAAAACTGACCATGGTTTAACTACAAATAAAATAGTAAAATCTATAGTTTTAACCGATATGATTACTAAAGTTAAACCACACAAATGAACAATGGTTTTGTTACAATAATCACAGTTTAACCATATTTGCAGTAAAACTGTGGTTGTACAAAAGATAATCAATGGACAAAAACATAGTTGTGCCAACCATGTTTTTTGCACAATGATTACCATTTGCACAACTACTTTTACAATAATAAAACCATGGTTACTTAACATGAGGGACCATTTTCAAAGCACATTTTTAAAGAATAATTTGACCATCAAACAAAAACTAGAGAAATTTTCTTTTTCATTTGATTAAAATTCTAGTGCTTTCATACCAACTTACACATTTAAGGTGCACACTTTGACATGAAAAACAAGGATATTAAATGCTTTGTTTTCCTCAACCAAAAGCCTTCTGAAGATCACTGCCGATCACAAATGCCAAAAACTAAACATTCTCTCACACAATGTGTGTTTCAACATGCAAGAGACGGTAATGTCAATAACAAAAGCATTGTCTCGTGACAATCTCACTTCCATTTCCTTATTATGTAGCTCGAGGCAGTGGAAGTGGAGGGCCATGATGAAGCACAACCTCCAAACATGAAGAACTCATCATTATCAGTCATATCTGCTATAAAAGATCTCTTACCCTATCTGGCCAAAGCAAAAACGTTTTCATTAAATTATTGTCAAATACATCTAAATTACTTTAATAAACAAGTGCTTTAATAAACAAACAAAAGCAAATTCTATAAAAACTGTATTCAGCTGCTTGACTAAAAGCATTTAATCTATATTGCATGTTTCTGCTATTGAAAAAGATGCACAGTGCACAGGTGTCTGAGCATGTGACTAAGTGTTGCAATGACCTTTATACTGGTGGCTGAACTGAAAATTGGTCACGGTTATGCTTATAAAGTTTCCAAAAATGCATTAAATGACAAACATATCGATGAGCTCTCTGACGGTTTAATTCAACATTTCAGTGGGTGACAACAGCACCTAAAGTATGAAGTTTGCTGATGCCTCAATGATCTGAACATGCAATTCATGTTTATTTCTCAACAATGTGATTCTTACCAATGTGACTTTTAACATTAAACATAAAGCTTACTGTAACATTCAGCTGTAAATGAAAGTTAAAATAAGCTAGTCTATTGCCTCAGTCGTACCCCACACCTTGACACTGCTTGATACTAGAGTTTGTTAAGTACCTTTTCATAGAAACATACACACAAACAGTTTTCACAGAAGATGGCAAAAGATACAAAAGTCACAATCCGCCCAGGAACATCCGATCAGTAGCAAACACATGACGAGCTATTGCAGCATGAAGCTCGAGCATGAAACAGCAGAAGAAAAACTGAACGAAAACAGTTGTATTAACAGCTCCGGGTTTCCTCAAATCAAACACTGAATTATACATACGTTGACAAATGCAAGAGATAAACAGGAGAAACTGGAAACACAAACGTATTTGTGTAAAGTTCAAATGTTACAAACTGAACGGGAACGTTTCTTTAACTAGTGTGTCTCTGGCACAGCACAGACATATGCTCCCTGTGAACCATAAATACTCAGAAATTACTTAAAATTCAACAAATCGCACCAAAACAACACGGAACATCAATCGGCACAGTAGAGTCCGTGATCGATCAAATGCATTTTGTTTACAAACCGAAAGTTCTGCATCCGTCGCGTATTTATCGATGAAGTTTCCGAGCGAACGCGTAATTAAAAATTAAATACCCGGAGCCTCAACATTGTTTTACAAAATATGCCAAAAATAAAAGACGTCGGCTCGAGAGCACACAGCAACAGCGTTTTAACAACGAAACACTCGTAATCTTCCTCATCGATCACCGGGGTGTATAGTCGTATTAATTATCGCTATCTCATTAAAAAAACATGCACACATCAGAACGTGCAGCTACATTATGAGGACTTGCAGAAAAAAACGAGCAGTTGCCCACCAAAAACTTTCCAGCACCGCATTAGTCAATTTCACAAGGAACCCCGTAACATTCCAGTACCGACTAAGCGCAAACCTACCGTGGGAGCTTCACGCCACCGTTCCCGGTCTTTCTCCTCTTGATCTGTTGTTTTATTATTTTTTCCTATTTTTTTCTCTAATTTTTCTTTTTTCGGGGCCTGAGTGTCTCGCGCTCCTCAGGCTGCAGCAGCAGAGTTATGGGGCGCGCGAGCATTGTGGGAGTGTGACGTCAGGCCACTTTCACAAACTTTTTACAGGGGCTGGTAAACTGTTGTGTGTGTTGTGTGTTTTTCGGGGGTTGTGTTTTGCACAACGTTATGATTGATGATGGATAGTGGCGGGACTGATGAGTGTCGTAACTGAATGATTATCGAAAGCAAAGGGAATTAGATAGCCGATAGCGTTTTTAAATAATTGAATGCAACATGTTTAATGCAAGGTGACAAGTCAAGATGCACTCTCTCTTTCCAGCTCTTTTATACTGCGCTGTTTTGTCATACATTGCGAACTACTTTCGCTAGTTTTTGATAAATCTTCATTTATGCGTTATATTACTAAATAATATAACAATATAACACTAAATAATTAAACGCTTGTTTAATTGATTAATTAAATGAGTTGAATTAAGGAAAATGAAGTAAGGCAGTCAATAGTTTGCATGAAAGATTTGTAGGGATTTTATAAATTGTATTTCTTATTAATGATCAATTAAATAAATGCTAGTTTAGTAGTGTACTTTTTTGAATAATTGTTTTTTTCATGTTTATGCTTAGATTTGCAAATAAATAAATAAATAAATAACAAAGTTTATTTACAAAGTTTTTAAATCTATTTAAGATACAAAATATACGCAAATCTATTAGACGGCAATGCCATTATGCAAAACAAACTTTAAATGGCTTTTTTGGTATTCTGCTGCACTAAATCAGTTTTCAAATGATTACTATTTATATATTTGTATATATTGGTCTATTGACCCTAGGTAGTTGTGTTTTGAAGAGTGCTTGATTTTAGAAGGATGATGAGCTGATTCCACGTGTAGTTTCCCAATGGTCCCATTTCACCTTGTGTTTTTTTAGGTTGGGGGATTACTTCCAGGGCATACCAGCCCGTTTCCTCACCACCCCAACCCCCTCCTCCGACCAGCGGATGGATGTGTGTGAGACAGAACGTGTAGGGGGTGGGGGAGCAAGGGTCTTCAATAAGCCACTCAGCATGTTCAGTGCTAAAGAGCGAAACGTTTTTCAGTTTTTATATACATATAAATAACCCAAAAAATATCCAAGAAGCCCTCCTGCCACCTGAGTGTAATTAAACGTTTTCAGCACTATTTTTGCTAAACAGTATTTGTTGGAGAAATAACTAAAAAAAGTTTGATGAAAAATGTCTGGACACCTATTCATCATTTAGAGTGATAATATCAGGTAGTTTTGAAACGGAATTGTTGCGGCTTTCTTGAGCTGGAGGGGGAAGTTCATAAGAGAGAGAGAGAGAGAGGGTTTGGATGCCTAAACGCCCGGAAGAGATGTTTAACTAAACGAACTTACAATGTCTGGATATAAAAACAATTTTGCTCAGTTTTTATTTGGATAAACATTTAACCTTGACAATCACGTAGCCTATGTATTATTAATTGATACTTCATTCTTCGATTTCAGAATAAACCAATAAATACCCGAAAACACCGTTTCTTACTTTATTAATGAAATAAAAATATATAAGCTATTTGTCTATAAAAACAAAATAACTAGGCGCTTAATAGAAGTTTTTAATTGCAAATAAAAATGATTTTCGTTGGAAATTAAATAGATTTTAACATCTCAGAGATATATAAAGAATAAAAGATTGATTTGTCTTTGTTATTTGTTTGTAATAAGATCATTTACATTAACACTGCAGACCTGATAAATAAACTTGACATAGTTTGTACACCCTGTTAAATTTAGACAACAAAAACATATTTAAAAAGACATCAGGGTGCAGTCAAGAAGGAAATATCAAAGGGGAAAACCCAAAAGACAATACATGATGTGGTAAAAGATGATTAAAGGTTAAAAATGTGGGTTTTATACAAATGAAAAAAGAAATAAAAAGTGATCTCTCCTTGATCAAAGAGCAAGAATTCTAAAAACAAAGTTTGAAACATATCCTTTGGTTAGTTTTATTTTTTGTTAAACAATTGTGTTGCAATGGCCATGAATTATTTTGTAATTATTAAATAAATAATTTAACAGCAAGAAGTAATTACAGCTAGTCATCATCAGGAATGGGAATATATGATTATCATATAACCTAATAAACTTTTTTATTTTTAGAAAATGTGATACTTTAGCATAAAGAAAAAAACTGAGCAGAGCAGAAATTCATGCTATATTTAGTAATACTATTTATATATATTGCTAACATAGTGTATGTGTTCTAATAAATTGTACTGTTGTATTAAAGATGTGTTCTTTATTAAGGCATAAAATGTGTATTTTATCACAATAAAAAATCCATATCTATGAAAGGTACAGACTTTTTATCCACTGTCTCTATAAATCTTGTTTGGTGATGATCATTGCTAACAGGAGTGTGTATAGGCAATAGGTTTATTTAAAGCATAGCTGGTCTTAGTTCAGTGGTCAGATCCAACTTCTCCAAACACCACACAGACGGATGTAAAGAGAAGGTTAGACAAACTTCTCACGCTGTAAAGTTAAGGTGAGTGGGTGGTGTTGAGTGAGTTTAGGAACAGATGTAGTTTATACAAACAAAATCACTGAAATTTCTACATAAGAGCAGATTAAATCTGCTACGTGAATAATAAACACCATTTAGTACATGAAATTACATAAACAGACAGAGGAAAATCAAACAAACATAAAAGTGTAGCCTTTAAAATTCTATTCTGTCTTTATTCACACAATTTATGTATAATATAGTTCCTTAATTAATACTGTTATGTTAAAAATAAATGGATCTCGAGAAGTGCTTCCTATGCCTCACAGGGATGAAGAAAGGTGCTGTGGAGCATCCTCCTCCTAAAATGTATGAAAATAGTATTTAGATATTGTTCCTTAGCCTGTTGAAATGACTTCTTCCTTACATTCTCATGTATTATGCATGTATCTGACAAAGAAATTAATTCATAATTCCAATAAATAAGTGTATTGTGAGCTACAGGTCTAGGTTAACCTTCACTTAACTGTTATGTGATATTGTGAATTTCTTTAAAACTGTAAAACATAATTGAATTAAAAAACATTGTTTGGCAAATTTTATTATCTTTGTTTAATATAGAATTTATCAATCAACCAATAAGTTATCAAAGTTTAATACAGATGTGCCTGGACTTTATCACAAAACCTCAATTTACAGTAACAATTAAACATCATAAAGCAAATAGATAAATAGCATAAATTCAGCAGACAGCAAATCAATATGCCAGTAACAGTAACCATTTAATGTATTCATACTTCAATTAATGCTTGGAGCTCCCAAATCAGAAACATTGGTCAATATAAAATTAAATAAATAAAATGTTTATCAGACTCTGTTAGGCTTTGTAGATTATGCAAATTCAGAGTAATTTTCTGTATGCTTCTGTTTTTTTCCCTGTATGATGGATAAAATGTATTTGCTTTTATCTAAAGTGAAATTACAAAGGGATTATCAATTACTTAAGGAAAACTAAACATTTTTCACCGCCATGGCAGTTTGAAAACACTAAATAAATACACTAAAGCCACATGCAGAACATCAATCCGACTTGATTAAGTCCAGAAGGATGTAGTTGAAAAATCAAAGAGCTCATTTAATTTGGGTAGTGCCCACTAACATTAAGTCTCTCTCGCTCTCCATCACACACACAAACAAGTTTTAAATCAAGCACAAACAAAGACCATTCTAAAGGAAGCACCAAAAATATATAATCTGGTTGTTTGTTTATTTATTTATTTGTTTTTTTGTACTTTGTGGTTGTGCTCCATTCAGGTTGATTACACGGAGTGGTGGTCTGTCATTTAGTCACTCCAGATCGATTTTAAAGTGCTCTGTGAAACACCACACACCAGTAAAACCTCTCCTCTCTCCACCTCAAAAGTGCTTGTAAAAAAACCTATTATGGGGAACAAGGGGAGAGTGAGTTTCAAAGCAAAGTCGGCCCTTCATTCCTCCTCGACCAGCTCCTAATTACTCTCTGATTAACCATGGGACCCACAAAGCCGATATTTGCCTCTTTATACGAATGCCATGATGACAGGAACCAGAAACGAGAGAAACACACACATGCACACTAAAATAAACCCAAAAGAGTGTTTGAAGGGCATCGAGGGAACATCTGTGGCTGTTTACGAGTAAGTAGCCAGTAGTCAAATCTCTAACAGGTTTGGGTGTCATCCTGATTTCTTCTCTTCTCTCATTTTGTCTCCTGCCTCTCCACAATCCGTCTCTTATTTTTTTTAATGAAGTCTAACACGTCCACTCGGTTAAGCCTGTCATCTCCCAGCAAAATCATGAACAGCTCTTAAAAAAAGTCATTGATGACAACAATGGCAATTAAGCAGAGGCGATTTGTACACATCTGGAGTGGATTTCAGTCCTTGGCACACAAAATGAGCTCTTCGGCTGCTTTCTCCCCCTCAATGCTGCTGAATTGGGGACTGCAGTGGGTTAAAGGGAGCATGTTTTTTATGTGTTTGGTTAAAAGCAGATGGTTGGTTTATGTTAGCTCAGGAAGGCGATAAACAGCTTAGACGTACTGTCAAACCACCAATACAGTGAACACTGAAAGTTGTGTCTTTGAAAAGAGATGATCTGGATGATTCCTCAGTATAATCTGCTGCTTTTTGTCCACTGCAGTTTTCTGTTATGCAAAAGTAGAAATTGCATAAATAATTTAATAAATAAAATACTTATAATTAGAAAAACATCAACATTAAAATAAAGTTATTACAACACAGGTTTATAATTTGACACACCAAAATGTTTTGATGCATAGGCAATGGTTTTTTACAATTTTAGGTTGTAAGAAGTTTTTAATTTACTGAAAAGTTTAAGAAGCACTAATCAAAAATAAAATAAAGACCTAAAGGAGCAAGAAAGAGAGAGAGAGAGGTATACTCACTTAACTATATTTTTAAAACATAAGAAAATCTCACTTTGGGGATGTCCTCATTAGTACACTATAAAATAGGTTAAATAGGCAAAAAGTTATTTTTAAGGGTTCGAGTATCTGTAAGGTAGGAAACAGTGAGCTCTTAGGTAAGGGCAGTATCCTGCAGTATCACCCGTCAGTGCTGTGGCTCTGTTCATGACTGATAAGACATTTGGGTGGACCCTGCAATGCTCTGCATACACACACATAGCATAGATAATGTGACATTTATTTGATATGAAGTGTTTTTAATCATTGCATGTGATTAGAGTTTCAAAGGCATAGAATCTTCACTAAAATGTCCTGAATGACAGTGTCATTAAAATAGAAAGGAATGAGTTAGCCACAATTTATTACGTAAATTTGGATGGTGGTCCTAGGTTTTTCACACACTCTTTACAGCGATGCCATAGAAGATATTTTTAGTTCCCCAAAGAACCATTTACGCAATAGTTCCTAAAAGAACCATATCTTTCTTACTTTTTCCAAGTGTAAAGAATGTTTTTTCAACTATTTGTAAAACAGAAAAGTTCTGTGGATGTTAGGGTTCCTTATGGAACCATTCAGCCGAAAACATTTGTTTGCTGTAAGTTGCTGTTCCTCTCTCTCATCATAAAAGCTAAGTGCACGCTGTGCTTGAGAACACAACGAGAAGCGATTGTTTTAACCTCTATCTCGTGGCATTTGAAGATTTGATTCGCTTCCTCACCTAAAGGAAGTTTCAGAAGTGCGCAGTTAGAGAGCAAAGGCTCAGTCTTGCTCTGGTGTATTATCATCACAGTCATCTCTAACAATGAAAAACAGTGTCTGGTGTGTGAGTGTGTGTGCACATGTGAAGTTTTCAATGAATGGGGGATGGGTTAGGTCATTAGAGAGAACAGGGATAAATGGAAGGCAGTAGACAGAGGAAAAAGAGAAACGTGATGACAGAGTGCAGAAGGAAACCCTGAGAGATATAATGAGTGAATGAAGGTATATATAAGTGTTGCAGAGCACTGTGGTTTTAGAAGGATACTGACCCAACAAATAATCTGTGGTTGTTTTAAAAGTGTGTTACTTTACAAATAACATTTTGCATGTTGACTGTGCTTTCTTCTCCATACAATAAGCAATGAATGGGGACTGTGGTCTGTCATAATAAACTCTTTTTCTTTATCTACTTGCTCAGCAAACCCCCTTTTGGTCATTCAACAATTTTGATCCATTAACCAAACCCTTTTCAATGGTCAATTATCATGTTTCCTGCAGAATTGTACAAAGTCACTTCACCCAAACTCATCAGCATTTGATTTATCTGGCTGGTTGTGGTACCAGGAAACTTTACTGTGTTTTCACATATACATTGGTAAGACTTACATACCGTATGTGGATACAATAGCAGTACCACAAACACATTCCTGCTCAAATCTTAATGAATCAGTGCATGCCAGAGTTAATTATTATGTTTGTGTTATTATTATAATGTGGAGTGCGTAAATTCACACAAAAGAAAGGGTGGCATGTCAACATGTTGCAGGCACATGTTGCTTGTAATGATGGTCTTTATAAAAGTGCTTTAGATAAGGCATAAACTCTGTTTCATCTAAATTTGTTTATCATCATAGAGAAGAACACGTATGGACCAGCTGATGTTTCCACGGCCAGCACATGCCCAGGAAATGTTGTATACCCTTAGTTGTGTTATCAGAGCAATTCTCCAAGCTTTATCCAGCTCTATAAACATAAAAATACCACCACCTACAAATTACAAACACACATTTTAAAAGCTTTAAAGCTATGTTCCCACTCCTGAAAATAAACGGAGAGGCCAACGCCTCTTGACATTGTGTGTACTACATGTGAAATGGTCCGTAGCAGAAACATGTACATTTATTCTCTTTTAATTATAAATTGAATATCTTTTCAATAATATGGATTGAGATACATTGCAGCTGTAAAGGCTTAACGCTCTCACTCTGATTATAACATGTGACATCAATTTAATCAAATTAATGACTCACATATGAAACACTTTAGAGTAAATAACAGACTCTTCTGACAGAAATGAATGAGTCTGTTTACTTAGGGTGACTTAGCTCATTGTGAGAATACAAAAGCACCCGCTGAACAGCAAAACAAATAGTTATCTCATACTCATCTAAACTTGGTTGAAACGTTCAAGTTATAGTTATTTTGTTTAGTGTAAAATCAAAGAACCAGCAATACGAAATCCCACACTTTCAGTACCATGCAAAGGCAACTATAGACTATTAAAGGAAAAGTTTCCTTCAAAATAAAAAATCTGTCATCATTTTTTCATCATCACATCGTTCAAAGTCTGCATATGACTCTTTCTTCTGAATTCTATTAAAATAATTATATTTTTAAAAATGTCTCTTGTGTCCATACAATGGAAATCAATGGGGGTCAATGTTTTTTGGTTACCAACATTCATCAAAATTATTTTGTGTTCAGAAGAATGAAAGTCACACAGGTTTGAAATGACACGAGGGTAAATAAATGAAACTATTTCATTTTGGGGTGGGCAGTCACTTTAATGAATAATGGCTTAAAATATTTATTTACCAAAAGCATGTAGATAAAGAAAATGCACTGAAGAGAAATTTACCATTTTTTAGCAGAATTGAAAACTTGTTTGAGTGCTATTGTATGCAAAAACATTAAAATAAAGCACAGTCATTCATCTGACAGACTTCTAAACAGAATAAAAAAATTCCCCAAAAATGTTTTAGTATAACTTTAACCTTTTAATTTTATACCTTACCTTTCAGTTGGTGTTAGTAAATGTTCTCAGCGCTTTCAGAGCTCTCCGGCAGGTGAAGGGTTAACTGTATTCTCGCGTTGCATTGTGGGAGCGCGGATGCTCAGCGATGGCGGCGACACCAAAGAACTTGAAACTTTTCATTGTAACTTATTTACATGTGTCATTGTTTTCAGCGAGCACATTTATCCACGCTACAGAAGTGACGTGGGATGAGAATGGATATATTCTCTATTGTCCATGCATGGGTAACGAGAGCAGTCACTGATCTGAGACATTTAGACACACTTGTGTGTTCAGTGAGATGTAGAAGAGGATATATGAAAGAAAGACAGTCATATTAAATGCATTTAGATCCATAGTGCTGTACGATTAAAAGCGGTTTATATATATATATATATATATATCTGTGTTGGAATAGAAATGCATTTATCCGATGTGTTCTTCCTTAGGTCGGTTTGGAAATCAAGCGGATCATTTTCTCGGGTCTTTGGCTTTTGCCAAAATGCTGAACCGAACACTAGCGGTTCCGCCGTGGATTGTTTACCGACATCACGCGCCCCCTTTCACAAACGTAAACGTCACACGTCTCTGACACAGGACAAGCACAAGCACATTTCATTTGTTTGTTTAGTCATTTCTCATTTCTCATTTCTCACATTAGTAGATATGATATGGTTCTCTGTCCCTCTGAAACAGGTGCATATCCCTTATAGTGATTACTTCCAGTTGGAGCCCCTAAAGCAATACCACCGGGTGATCAGTCTGGAGGACTTCATGAAGTATTTGGCTCCCAAACATTGGCCCCAGGGTCAGAGAGTTGCCTATTGCTTTGAGTCTGCAGCACACAGGAGCCCTGACAAAAAGACCTGTCCAATGAAGGTAACATGTGTTTAGTATGTTTATGCGATGGTTTCAGACCAGTTCTTGTACCAACCTGGAAAACTTTTTAAACCTCACTGAAGGAATGTCTATCTATGCTGGACTCTTATTGGCTGCCTTTTTACTCATTATTTGGTCCAAGTAATCCATTTTAAAAATATTAACTATACTAAACACTACTAAATCTGAAAATATATTATTAAAGGGGAGAGAATCACTGTATAGAACTATATATGTATAAATGTGTCACCTCTGATGATATTGCTTCTACAAACAAAATCTTTAAGCTACTTGGTGTCTATCAAACCAATGTATGGCCCATTCTACAGAAACACTGCCATCTACTGGAATTTTAATGCAAGTGTTTTTTGCTTCACACCACAATGCAATTACATGATAGATATACACCTATGGTAATGACCTGTTGATTCTGCTACAGGATGGAAATCCCTTTGGCCCCTTCTGGGACCATATTGGGGTGGACTTTGACCACTCCATACTGTTTGGAGGTCTGTCATTCAGCTCCTATTACCAGCCACACTGGACGACAAGGTATGCTGTGATTTAAACACTCAAATAAACATAAGTAAAATCAGCTGCTTTAAATCACAACTATTTTTCTTTTTTGTGTTAGGTATCCCCCATCAGAACATCCAGTTATAGCTCTTCCAGGAGCCCCAGCACAGTTCCCGGTACTGGAGGAGCATGTGGGTCTGCAGCAGTATGTGGTGTGGTCTGACAAGATGGTACAAGAAGGAGAGAATCAAATCAACACTTTACTAACCAGACCTTTTGTGGGAATCCATTTGAGGATTGGCTCAGACTGGGTTAGTTTGTGTGATTGTAGTTATTTATGCATTTCAGATCCAATAAGTTTCAATGCCAAATGCAAAATTTCAGTTTTGTATTTTAAATAAATTAAATCAAACTATTAACAATCATGTATCCTCTTTCAAATCATTATTTTCGGCTTTCGACACAGAAAAACGCATGCAAGCTGTTGCAGTCAGGTGATGCTGGTCCTCACTTAATGGCGTCTCCACAGTGTGTTGGGTATGACCGTCAAAATGCCCAGCAGCTGACCATGACCATGTGTTTGCCGGAGCTGTCTGAAATCCAGCGTGCAGTCAAACTTTGGGTAAAGAAGACCAATGCTCAGTCAGTATATATAGCCACTGACTCAGAAACACACAGTGCAGAGATTCAGAAACTCTTCAAGGGCAAGGTGAGGCTTATGCTCACAATTTAAGATTTCAAACATCTGAACATGAGAACAGAATGCAATGACGATGAAATGGTGTTTTGCTGTTTGTACAGGTGAAAGTGGTCAGTTTGCAGCCGGACACTGCTCAAGTTGACCTGTATATCCTCGGCCAGGCTGATCACTTTATAGGAAACTGTGTTTCATCCTTCTCAGCCTTTGTTAAAAGGGAAAGAGATATTCATGGGAGACCCTCATCATTCTTTGGAATGGACTACCCAGGAAAGAAGAAACGAAAAGAAGAGCTCTAACTTAAATCAAGAGAGTGTTACATGTCTGTTACTGTGAACAAGAACAGACGAGGATGATATATGTGATTGATTTCAATTTGAAATTGGTAAAATTTTAATTTAGCAGTATTTGATACCAAACAGTATTTAAATGAAAGGAGAATAAAGTGAACTTTACTAGACTACATTATCGTCATACAACATTTGCAAAACCTCCATGCTGCTTTAGTCAGACTTTATCCAACTACTACTTTTACTGTGTGTCACGAAAATTTAATTGGTCCACTACATCTTTCTCCCAGATAGATAGTTGTACATTGATTGACTGACTGTTTGTGTTTTTTGAGGATGGTAACTTACCCCAATGAGTAACTGATCCTGTCAAGCCTAATTATAGCGGAGAGAAGTTCAGAATTTGCACTTTTAAGTTGAAGGCCATTTAAAACCTCAAGAGATGCCAGATGTAGCACGTCTGTTATTTCTAAATATGAATATGTTTGACTGTAAAATGATCTTAATTTTCTTACATTTTTAATAATGTATGAAAAAGAATGTTGAAAATAATGTTGATCGTCATATCGACTTGCATCTTAGGTAGAAGTTCATCTTTTCGAAGTCTGTGTAAAATGCGAATTGCAAATGCAAAACTGTTTATAAAGTATTTTAAACTGTTAAGTAATTTGTACAACTTCAAATAGAACATTCCTGAAACTAGTTTCGTTTTTTAATAGAGAAAATTAAAATGAGCCTGACTGACTGCTGACTGCATGCATTGATTTGCTTGAGTTGTATGTTTTCTTGAATCAGTAATCGAAAATAAATGTTTTTTTAAATTTTGTAACGTGTATTATGCCTTTAACGACATATATTTTACACATTGTCAAGTTTAAAAACTCAACAAAATTTGTATGAAAGCTAATGTGTCATGAGCGTAAAGCTAAAATATTGTATGGTATTGTTTCGGAAATGTGGTACCGATGGCGTAACACCACAGCAGCAGTAGCGGTACTGTACATGCATCCCGGCCTGCAGGGGGATCAGCAGCTCTCTCCCTCTCCCTTCCCGTCGGTGTTGCCAGATCCGCAGATCTGGCAACCCTCCCTTCCATACGGATCTGTTAGAGGCAGACATGGCTGACGGAGTTTGTGCTCTGAGATACGGGTAATTTTGTGTATCTGTAACGCTTGATAGATTTGACAGTTACGTGCATCTGATGGATATGAAAACGTCGGTGATGTTTAAGGTTAAATCGCTCAGGATGGCAGAGGTGAGCGGGATTATTCATGTATATGCTAAGCGTCATCTTGCAAATAAAGCGGTTTGTTTGCTGTTGCCAGGCCGCTTGTTTCAAGTCTCCGAGGAACTCAGTCCTTATTGATCTGTCAAATATTAGAGCTGTTTTAATTTTAAACCGTATTTAAACATAATATATGAATATATATATGAAACAATACCATTGTTTAACCAAAGCGATCGTTCTTGCCCCATATTTATGTCCTGTGATTTGTTTATTTGTTTTCTTTTCTTGCATGACAACCGAGATTGAGAAATTAGTCCAGATTTACGTAATTACAGACAGATATGTGAGATTAAATGATTTCAGAGGATCTGATGTGAATGATCTGTTAGTTTAGTAGCTGCTACAGCTAATGTAGCTGATGGATTGATTTATTTGAGATATTATAGATATTATTCTATTTAGTCTTAAATGTATACGTTGGCTGCTTGTAAAGATTTTACATTACTGGATAGTGTAGTATTATTCAAAGGCAACATTAAACTGTTTCACCCAATATATATATATATATATAAAAATATAGTCATGATAGCGTTTCATTGTACTTACCTTTAAGAGTAGCTATGTTTTTACTGCAGTAACCATTCCTTTTAAGACTATGGTAGTACAAATGGTAATCAATCCACCAAAAACATGTTAACTGTATTTTTTTAAATAAAATTTTCAGTTTTTAATTTTAAGTAAGTAAGTAAAACGGGTAATTGTATATAATATATACAATGAATGATTGTTCATAATAGTTTTGTTGCTGAAAGCAGTTTGTGTAAACATAGCCAATTTGCTCATTTATTGATTTCCTCAAACATATTTATAATGTAATAATGTGACTTGAACCTGAATATATTTTGCCATTTAGCCACTTTTGAAGTTGTAACATTGTCACATTGTTAGATTATCATATTTTATGTGTATTTTATCAGTTTACAGTACTGTCATTTCACAGTATCATGTGTTTTTTTCAGACTCTGATACTGGCAGTATCATCACTGTGAAGTAATACTAGATGTATTAAGGCAGCACATGCACCAAAATAATCCAGAAGCTGTCAAAATGTCCAAAAGCAAGAGCTCAGAATCTGTGAAGGTGGTGGTGCGCTGTCGCCCCATGAACGAGAAAGAGCGAGTCGCCAACTTTGAGCGCGTGGTATCTGTGGATGTGAAGCTAGGACAGGTGGCCGTACGGAACCCTCGAGGTGCGTCCTCCCACGACCACCCTAAAGTCTTCACCTTTGATTCCGTTTACGACTGGAGCTCCAAACAGATGGAGCTATACGACGAGACATTTCGGCCATTGGTGGACTCTGTACTTTTTGGCTTCAATGGGACCATTTTTGCATATGGCCAGACTGGTACCGGAAAGACTTACACGATGGAAGGGGTGCGAAACGACCCCGATAGGAGGGGCGTCATTCCCAATTCCTTTGAACACATTTTTACACACATCTCCCGCTCGCAAAATCAGCAGTACTTGGTCAGGGCTTCATACTTGGAGATTTATCAAGAGGAGATCAGGGACCTTTTATCGAAGGACCAGTCTCGTCGTCTGGAACTGAAAGAGAGGCCTGATACGGGCGTCTATGTTAAAGACCTCTCTTCATTTGTCACCAAAAGTGTTCGTGAGATTGAACACGTTATGAATGTGGGGAATCAGAACCGCTCTGTTGGTGCCACCAATATGAACGAGCACAGCTCTCGCTCTCATGCGATCTTTGTTATTACTATCGAGTGTAGTGAGCTGGGCCCTGATGGAGAAAACCACATTCGGGTTGGGAAGCTCAACCTTGTCGACCTCGCTGGAAGTGAAAGACAGAACAAAACGGGTGCTCAGGGTGAGCGCTTGAAAGAGGCCACTAAAATCAACCTCTCCTTGTCTGCTTTGGGTAACGTCATCTCCGCCTTGGTGGATGGAAGAAGCACCCACATCCCTTACCGTGACTCCAAGCTTACAAGACTTTTGCAAGATTCCTTGGGCGGAAATGCCAGAACGGTCATGGTTGCCAATATCGGACCAGCCTCTTACAATGTAGAGGAAACTCTGACAACTCTACGCTATGCCAACCGTGCTAAAAACATCAAGAACAAGCCCCGGGTCAATGAAGACCCCAAGGACGCTCTGCTTCGAGAGTTTCAGGAGGAAATTGCGAGGTTGAAGGAACAGCTGGAAAAAAGATCAGGGAGGAAGAGGAGAAAAAGGAGGAGACGGAGGGTTGGAGAAGGAGGAGAGGAGTTGGAGGATGGGGATGAGGAGGATGAAGATGATGATGACGAGGAAGGAATTGATGTGGATAAGGGCAATGTGGATTATTGGCGGGAGCAACAGGATAAGCTGGAGAAGGAAAGGAAGGCCATCATGGAGGACCACAGCCTGGTGGCCGAGGAGAAACAGCGGCTGCTTAAGGAGAAAGAGAAGAAGATGGATGATCTTCGCAAGGAGAAGGATGCGACGGAGATGCTGTCAGCCAAAGTTAAAGTGAGGAAGACTCGAATATGTGTGGCATTACCAAATCCTAATATGTTAGTTTTGTTAGGGTATACCTCTGTCTTATCTGTTTTTAGGCCATGGAGAGCAAGCTGTTGGTTGGAGGGAAGAACATTGTTGATCACACCAATGAGCAGCAGAAGATTCTGGAGCTGAAGAGACAAGAGATTGCAGAACAGGTAATGTTTCCAAACACTGTAGATGTGCTGGATACAGACTGTCTTCAGCATGTCAAGGTTGTTTCAAAGTAGACAGGCTATTTGAGCTTACTTATAGTTTGAGATGTGGATATTTTTGGAAACCTAATTTCCAGTGATGGCCAAAGTGCTGATCAAAGCATTCATTCTTATTTTCTCCCAACACAGCAGTCTGATCTAGTCAGACTATTTTTACACACCTTAAAGGGATAGGTCACCCAAAAATTAAAAAATTGTCATCATTTATTCACCCTAATGCCATTCAAAACCTCTATGACTTACTTTTCTTTGAGAATACAAAAGAAGATATTTTGAGAAATGTCTCAGTGATTTTGTGTTCATATAATGGAAGTCAATGTCAGTGTTGTTTGGTTACCACCGTTCTTCAAGTTTTGAATGACACGAAGGTAAATAAATAACAGAATTCTTTTCAAAAGTTTTTTCATACATGTATAATGTATGTGTGCGTTTGTGTGTTTGAGGACAGAAAAGACGAGAAAGAGAGATGCAGCAGCATTTGGACTGTCGTGATGAGGAGACGCTCGAGCTGAAGGAGACATACAGCTCACTGCAACAGGAGGTTGACATCAAGACCAAGAAACTTAAAAAGGTATGAAAGTCTTAAGAAATGTTTTACTTGGGTGTAAGAATACGTTATATTACAGAAATATTAGAAGTTTCAGATTATTAAGGTACTGGTGCACGTGTTTAAATGTATTTGTGGCTCCAGCTGTATTCATTTGAGTTATTACTCAGGAATCTCCATCCTTTTTTCTTAACTTTTCCTATCTAAATCTGTGGAGGGCCAATGTAGGGCCTGCAGAGTTTAGCTGCATCCCAAATGTGCCAAAACCTTTTAATATCATCCTCTAGGGTAGGGATGGGCAAACTTGGTCCTGGAGGGCCGCTGTCCTGCAGAGTTTAGCTCCAACCCCAATTAAACACACCTGAACCAGCTAATCAAGGTCTAATTAGGCATACAAGAAACTTTGAGGCAAGCTGGAGCTAAACTTTGCAGGACAGTGGCCCTCCAGGACCGAGTTTGGACACCCCTGCTCTAGGGTTACTTAGTTAGGTATGTTTTAAAAGTGTTGGAGGATATGAGCAGGATTGGACACTGCTGGTTTAAAGCATATGCCTCATCTATTCCTATAAAAGTCTTCATATTTCATTTTCTTTGCTTTTTCTTTCAAGCTGTTTTCCAAGCTGCAGTCAGTAAAGGAGGAGATTCAGGACGCCCATGATGAGCATGTTAAATACCGACAGGAGCTGGAGCAGACGCAGAATGAACTCACCAGAGAACTTAAACTCAAGTATGTAAACTGTAAACGCATTATTAGCATTTATTCAATGAATGTTCTCTCCACTCCCTCTCTTTGCTTTTACCTTTAATGAACAGCTTTTACATAGTTTCACAACATCGTCTCTAGAACTGTAATTTGTCATATGTGGATGCAGTGCTTAATTCCTGGTTAAGACATAATGTGGAGGCTGAATTAAGAGTTGCTGACAGAATTAAAAATTGCTGACAGATTGCCTGGAAACCTGGACTAAGCAGATACTACATCACACATGTCAAGAGTTTAATACTCCACATACTCAAGACTCTAGCGAGGTGTCCATTAGTGGGAAAGATATATTTGACAGGCTGCTTTTAAGTTAGGAATAATGTACAGCCAGACAATTGGATGCACAGAATAAATCCCAACAGGATGATCAGAACCCTGACGTGAAGCAGAGGGATCTTTTATTACACTAAAGGGGTTTGTTTTGTAATAGCAACCGACTGGTTGTACATTATCCTGCTTACTACATGGCTTGCCACATACTGTACGTAAAATATTAATTTAAAATATTTTACGAGCTCATTTGTAACAAATATAAACCTTTTGAAAAAACGTTACCTTGTCGGCTTTAGACACGACTGTCAGCCAAGAAGTGACATTCAAACAAGACTTGTAATGCCCCTACTGGCCAATCAGAATCAAGCATTCTTGAATGTCTTGAACTCGTGTAATGTGTGCTGTTAACAAATTCAGTTTTAACATTTGTCTTCTACCCACCAGACATCTGATTATAGAGAACTTCATTCCACTGGAGGAGAAGAACAAGATTGTGACGAGGGCCATTTTTGATGAGGAAGACGACACCTGGAAAATGACGCCCATCACCCGTATTCAAAAGTATGATATATATCTTTACTAAAGTCGAGTCAGTGTAGAGATTTATAAATGAATTGGATTTAACAATCAATTCTGAACAAATTGAATTTTGTGTAGACTTAACTGTAGAAATCTAAACCGAAGTCTAAATTGTTGTTTTCTCTCCGTGTGTTTCTTTATCAGTGATCAGCAGATGATGAAAAGGCCAGTTTCGGCAGTCGGGTACAGCCGGCCACTGAGTCAGCACGCCCGCATGGCGATGTTGATGCGACCTGATGTCAGATACAAGGTATGCTGACACAGTTCCCATAATCCACAGCACAACACAAAAGCTTTAGTTACAGGTTCCTCATTGTAAGCAGGACAGAGTATTTATATAGTACATCAGGGGTATTCAAACACAATCTGAGAAGGTCCAGCCACACAAATTTCCTAAGTTGGAAAGGTCCGGGTAGACGTAATTTATCAGTGACTAATACAGCACAGTAACAAATAAAGGACTATTATTAAATATATTACACAAAGCCATTCTGACACATTTTTAGGAACTACAAACAACTTTATTTATACTTTTCTGTCCATTCATCTTTGAAATTGCGATTTTTCGCTATCAACTTTTCTTCTCTTTGAACAAGCCATAATCACGTTCGCGAAGTCTGAAACCGGCACAGTCTCTCTCTCCTTTTGCGTCTGCCTTCCCGCTTGCTCACCGTTGCAACTTCTTGCTTGTGAAATATATTTGCATATGTGATGTATTTTGCATAAATACACGCGGTTGGATAAGATGTAGAACTTGTCACTGTAATCATTTTATCATAAAATCATATGATTGGATCGGATACGAACGCGTCACTGGCAGAGAGCGAGAGGCTGCACTGGGTGTTACGGCTGTCTTTAAATGATTTATTATACTTAATATTGCTTAATGCTGTTTGGTCCGCATTATCCCTTTGCTGGGTCTGGACACGGACCGTGGTCCGCCATTTGAATATGACTGTAGTACATTTTGTAAACATAGTACTTAGTATACTTATAGTAGTATAAGAAAAAAACAGCAAAAGCATCTCAAACTTTCTCTGCCATCTTCTCATTCGTTTTCATATTTTATCTTCTCTGTTCGTCTTCCAGGCTGAGAATATCTTGTTGTTGGAGTTGGACTTGCCCACACGAACCACAAAAGACTACGAGGGGCCGGTTATAGCGCCTACAGTAGCTGCGGCTCTGGAAGATGCTCTGAGGGAGGAGGACGAGATCCAGGTGGATGCGTCTGGCTTCCATTCCAGCCTGGGCCTATGTGCCTCTGCAGCAGGATTCTCCAAGAAACCAAAATCAGGGTGAGAATTTGTTTCTTCTTTTGTTACATCCTGTTGCTTGCTTTTCTCTTTGTCCAAGTCATTTTGGTAACACTTATCTTTTTCTAATGTATGTTTTTTTTGCCCCACAATCCTCTCACAGCCGCCCGAAAACTGGAAAGAAGGTGAGCACCCCCACTTCAGCTCACAGCCCCTCATCTGGCTCAGGGTCCCCTCTGTACCCGCAGTCCCGCGGGCTCGTCCCCAAATGAAACCGCCTCTCTGTGAAACCCTCACCCATCCCCATGTCGGCCATTTGCGACAATGGTCTTACTTTTGGAAGACCAAAAGACTCATTGGACAGTTATAAAGCAAGTCACGTATCAATCACCTTTAAAGAAGAAGATCCACCTGATTGTACCATATTTAAATGCTTGAAACTTATACATACCAACAATGCAGAACTAGGAAAAAAAGGTCATTTGAGATATCAAGAGCTTTGTAAACTACCTTGTTTTTGGATGTCGCTTTGGCATTCCATTTGTAGTGCATAAAAAAGTTAAAGAACTCACCGCACAATGTAATTTCATGGATTTGGCGTGCCCTCACGAGAAGTGTTGTTTAGTTTGTATTTAAGTGTTTGTGTGTGGGTAAGATCATTAGAAAGGTTGAGACAATAGATGGTCTGGACATCATGTCCATATATGTTACATACATGTCATTAATGGGAAATTGTCTTGCTGGGTGCTAGAATGTGTACTTTTTCAGTTCACATGCTCACATAAAAGTAATATGGATCTGAGAAGAAAGCTCATTGGGAAGAAGCCCAGAGAAATGTTCCTCAATAGGCTGTTTGCAGTCAGCGCTGTATCCAGTAGATGCTGTTTTTTCTGTGTTGGGAGAGGTTAAAGGTCATTATGTTCCAACAGTTTCAGGGTTCCAAGGTGCCTTAGATTCTCGTTTAGTAAGGAAGTATTTACAACTCCTATTGGTCTGAGAGTCCCTTGACCTGATTGCTAAATATTCAAACCTGTGAACTCCGATCTGTGCGATAGCTGGCACTTTTAAACACGGGCGCTTTTACAAAAGACTCCGTTCAACAGAAAATACAACTTGAAAATGTTACATAAAACTTCTACATGTATTTGCCCTCCTTTAACTTTCTCCTGATGGTAATACCATTGCCTGCTGCTACTGTAGGGTTCCATTAGCCCTCGTGACAAAGCATACAGTTTATGTTTATTAAGACGTTTAGGTAAATATTTCTGCATATCTGCAATAAAATTGCAGCTGTATTAAAAAATAAATACAGTCTTAGAGAAACATTTAAAAGACTAATTTATTACCATTCTAGTCAACTTTATAAGCAATTGTAGATGCATTTTTAATGGTCTTAATTTCTTTGCTTAGATTTGTATTGTTTATTTTTGAATGTATTATTTAAAGTTCTGTACAAATTTATTTTTGCATATGAGATTTAAGTATCATTTTCACTAGATTCAGATAATTACTTCTGTGTTAACCAGAATATGTCATCCAATATTAAACACAGCTTGTTTTCCAAATCCTGATGCTGATATTTTCATAGTGGCTGGCCATGAAATTGGCTCTTAAGTTTTGAACATTTGTAATAAATTTTGAATTTTATAATTGAACTTGTATGTAATTAATATTCACGTTTGACTCCTCCAGACTATACTCATATCGCATATTTCATTAAAGGTAAAATATTGTTTAGCATGACATAAATACACTGAAAACATTATAGGCTACAAATGAAAATGCTGCAGTCCAGCAATCAAATATACTTCATGTTTGTTTGTGTGATTATGCTTATTCCAGTTTAGAATGCAGAATTTATTAATGTATTAAACCATTTTGTAATTAAAGGATGATTGTTCTATTTGGTGTAAGCTCTGAACTGTTTACTGATTTCCCCCATTCTGCTAATAGCTCACTACAATCACAATGAAGTTATAAATTAAGACAATGAACTTACACAGTTAAGTTATAATGAAAAGCTATGGTAAGCTGAGTTTCAATCATATGATGTGCACATGCACAAATTCCTAAAGAACAGTGCAATATATAAATGTGATAAAAATTTAATATGAAAAACTACAATATATGAAAGCAGAATATGATACAAAATAAACAGTAACAATGTTTTTTCCAGTGTGCAAACTCAAACTTTATTGAATGATCTACTACCTACAAGCACACAGTCTTTTTAAGCAAAACCTGATAGATATGCTTGTACTTCAGATGAGCAAAAGAATTTATAGATGATGATAATATCCTGGATTCTAGGGCATCTAAGCATTGATCTCATCATAAAGAAAGAAAGAGTAGCAACTGCTCTCAAAACTCAGTGAAACTCAGAATGCTCAGAATCTTACATTACACAAGGGTTTTTATCTTCACGGTGATGTACAAAAAGCAGATTTTTGTTTTTGGTCTAAAATATAAATGTCATAATGTTTTGGTCTTTTCTGCCTAAAACTGTAAAAAATAACATCAAATTAAAATTTGTCCTACAGTATTCCTGAGAAGGGTCATTCATTCTAAGCACAATGATTTGAAAATTTCTAATTGCAATTTTTAGATTTGTAGCATGTAGGTGAGAAAACCAAAGTGCTTTATGTTTCTGACGAAAATAATCCGTGATTAGCAATAAATACAATTTCACTTTTTATTCCACATAAATCTTTACGATTAAATTGTAAATCTTGTCATACCACGCAACGATAATGTATACCGCTGTTTCTATCAATCTAAAGGCTGTGGCCAATAATGATATCTGCCTTCATACGAGAGTGGAATATAAGACGATGACATCACACGTATCAAATATAACTCTACCGGCAACGGTAATTAAATTTACGTGATGTGATACGACGCACGCTCTACCAGAATGTGGATGCAGTACACATGCAGACACCGTTAGTTACTTTAGAAGAAGAGGAAAAGTAAGAGTTCAGTGAAGGGCAAACTTTGGGGTCTTGTGTAAAGCTTTAGAAAAATATTCAACTCTTCAGTCCACCATATCAATCTATATAACGCCATCTTCCACGCAAACCCGCGCAATTCCCACAGGGGTTGGTGCATTGTAGGGCATATGCTTTATTATCTCAACTAGGGAAACGTTGAAATAATACATATGAGCTCAGGCGATGCTGATCTAGCTCGGTCCTTCAGTTTCATTTCTGTACATCTTCAATCCAGTGGCTTTGCTAATCAAAGGGATATGGATATCATGATGTCATGAATCGAGGATTTCATTGTCATGCTAATCCAGTTGGAGAGGTTTGAAGGAGGAAGAAGAGGAAGCCTTTTCTTTATGCCTAATCGCCTTAGCGCTACACCGCACCTATTATGTCTCATTACGTCTCATTATGCCTCATTTCTCCCTGTAATACAGCAGATACATCTTCAGTGGCTCAGGTAATGGGAGTCTCAGAATCCTCTCTCTCAGAACGTTAACAGGAGGTTCGGCGCGGGCCGCCCCGCCTCTGCTTTTCTCATCTTCGGCACTGCCGCCTCCCTCCTCGTCCTCCTCGGGCAGGTCCTCTCTCACTCTGCGACAACCTCTTTCCTCTTCCTCCTCCACCTCCTCTTCATCCTCCTCCACTCCTCCGGGGTAGTTGCAGTCGTCCATGGCGGTGGGGATCATGGAGTCGTGGAGAACCACAGAGTTGACGCACTGCCTGTAGAAACGACGACAGAAGCGGCGGCGTTCGAAACGGGGGCCGTAGCGGTGCATGGCACGAGCCCCTGGGAAAGACACGCGTCTCTTGGTACGTCCTTCCATAGCTATGGGCTGACGCAGAGTGTGACGGATAGCGATCCGGGACAGGTCTTGCAATGCCCGTACCTCAAAAATAGCTGGAAGAATGAAGAAAATGTTTAGCTATTTAGCTTTTTGGAAAATTCATTTAATTAAACTATTGTTTAGCATTTTATTTTATTTTATTTTATTTTATAATTTATTTTTTCATCAAAAGTCACAATTACTAGGTAGAGAATAAAGGCCTTTCTCCAAAAATGTTATAAACAAAATAAAAAAATGGAAATTTGTTTATCATAAATGTCCTACGTCTAACTAGGACCCTATTGTTACATCAAACTATTATCATATAGCTATAATTATCATGTTTCACAAGAAAGACAGTGCAGCTCTGAAATGTATTTGAGATGGGAATAATATGAGAACATTTTGCTTTCGAGCATGCAAATGTTTTACAGAGAATATCAAATTCGCATCGAACTCGTTTTGAACAGTGTTGGTGTGAAAAACCATTTGCAATTATTATTTGATTAGTGTCATTCATTTGTATTGGATGTCATGGAAGAAGTCACACAGACAGCCGACTTCTTAGTGCACTTACGTAAAGGAACGCATTTAGGTCTGCCATTGACATTCTGCTTGGGCTGAACCAGTGGAGCGAAGGTCACAGCAATGATTTTCTTGGTCTCCCATGAGCTCTGACCTGTGCGGGTGATCTTGGTTAACTGCAACAGAGAGCAGATGAGATAATAAGCAGTCAAGTGAGTAAAAACCACAGTATTTATACATCATCCCATGTTAAAACTACTTTTTCATGTGTGTGAACAAATACCAACCTTTTCTTCAAGTGGCAGGACTAAGATCCCGCCAACCTTCAACAGGTTCTTCATGTAGTTCTCATACTCTTTTTGGACTCCTGCACCGCAGTAAACCCTGTCATACTGTCTGCTCTCCGGTGGGATCTCCAGACAGTTCCCCACAACAAATGTGGGCTCACAAAACTCGAACCTGAAGCCATAAACACAAAACTGATGATAAACACAAATTACTGACAATTACAATATTGAAGTTGTAACACAAGCTTACTTGTCAAAGCTGTCGCTGTTTTTGATAAAGTAGTCAAGTTTCTGATAGGCATATTCGACCACATCAGCGTGTAGTTCAACTCCATGATTCACACCAAACGGACCTGCAGGAAGCAACAATTTGATCTATTTTGTGATGTCACTGGAAGTAAAATCAAAATGCACAAAAGCAGAGCAAGAATAAACACACATGTGTTATAACAACATACTTTTACATTTTTTTAACCTTTTATATTTTAGGCATTTTCTAATTTTCTAAAAATTACATTAACATTTTTAGTAATGTATATTGTTATGAAAATTTGCCAAATATTTATTCTTGAGCCTTTCCATCAATATATAGTTTGTCATGATTAAATTAGAGTTCAACTATGAAATATTAAAGTGAATTGTGAAATAACCCAAGTTTTCCACCTCTGGAATAGTGACAGTTAACAGGTTTTATGACTAAAACAAGGAAAGAAATTCTCACCCAGTATAAGGCCCACCATGGTGCTGAGATAACCCGTCCCACTGCCCAGGTTAAGAAAAGACAATCCAGGCTGCAGGTCCAAAGCCTCCATGACCTCAGAGTAGATACATGGAGCGGACAGGTGGAGGTTCCCATGCCTCCACGCCAGGTCTTTATAAGCACTGTCACGATACTCCTCCAGATAATAATCAGCTCTGTCGATGGCTCTGAAGGCCCTTTCCACCAGATCTGAACGGATGTAGTGGGCTTCCTTAAGGTTGTCAATCAACTCATCGTTGTCCTCACCTGCACTGACGGCTCCGCCCATGGTGAGAGAAGATGAGCAGATGAGCTTCAGACCTGAGGTGTGTCTATCACTGTCTAAAGAAAGCAAAAACTTTTAGGAACAGTTTACAGTTAAAAAATAAGCGTAAATAATGAGACTATATGTATTGGTTGAGCTGTAATACATAACCTGCTTCAACACATCATGTTTTTTCCAATATTGCTATAAGAAGTTTGTCATAGGGATGATCCTTTTTAATTCCTTTTTTTTGTTTCATTTACATGTTACATGTGAAATATTTAGAGTTAGGGTTTTGTTTATTCCTAACCTCTAGTATTACATTTCAGTGAATGTCTATGTGATCTGACCTAACATTTTCCCTGGTGGATGATAAAACAGACAGAAAAACACACCCACAGCCTTATCTAGGGACCAGGACATCAAGGGTGGGTGCTTTTGGCATTGTGCAGTAAGCAATCATACTAAAGACCATAGCAACTTCCTAGTAAGTAGCAACCACTCAATTTCACTTTTGCATTAGCAAGCAGCATCTACATTTTCTTTAGAAAAATAAATATGTAGTGTAAAATACTGCAAGATATGTGTGGCATTGCCTGCTAAAGGATTAGTACTACATTTTCTACACTGGAAATGCTTTAAAATAAAAGTTTTTGAATAAGATTTTAGTTTTATTATAATTATTATAATTGTATTATATTATTATAAGCATGAGCATTCTCCAACAGGTAAAATGACAAAGTTTTGGCTCTGTGTAGGCTAAAATTAGCCAAACATAGTGCACTCTTTAGTTAATTATGCTTTAACAAGCAAGTAAAACAAGACTAGAAAAATTAGTTGGTAAAGATTACAATTTTGAATAATAATATCTTGTCTGCATTTACAGTTATCCTGACACTGTGGAACTGATAACTCGGTTTCAGAAAAAAATCTAGCGCAAACTTTATCTACTAATGAAAGAACATTCTGTGTTTTTGTTATGTAAAATGTCCACTTTGAGGTCAACATAGAGTATATTGACACAATATAAAAAGCCAATATCTTGTTATTGCATTTGCGATGCATTGTTTACTACAACTCTAAGCATGTACATTAGAGCAATAATAAAAGTTCGAGTGTTTTTCAAAATATCAAAATTTACTACTCCTTAAATCCAACATAGCTATTAGAAAAAAGAGAGAAACCACAACAGTTGTAGTGGTTTAAAGAGCATGTTTTATTTACTCTTAAATGACACCCCAACAGATTACTAGGTGAGAAGAGAATAATTAAGACAGCTAAATCATTTATGAGTCACAGCATGTCAGCAAACAGCACAAGAATAACCTCACTGTAATCTAACTTGCCTTGAGCTATTTCTCTTTCACTCTCTATTTTTAGAGGTTAGACAATGCCAAGTAAAAGTGGCACAACAATGTTGTGTCCCAACAGCTCAAACCCTTGGCGGAAGCTCCATTTAGAGCAGCTAGTATTGTTTGTTTGTCTTGGCAGACAGCACACTGTCTGACTCACTGTAGGTCAACTTAAAGCACCTTGCAACAACTCAATATGCAGCATGAAGAATATACAGTACATGTCAAAAGTTTGTAAACATTTACTGACTTATTTTTTCCCACATTTTAGAATAGTAGTAAACTCAAAATCATGAAATAGGCCTAAAACAAATGTAACTGTGGGACTTAAATTGTGAGTAAAAGCATCCAAAATAAATGAACACTGTGTTGAATTTTACCATCTTCAAACTCATTTTCTCATTCGGTTTCTTGATGTCTCAACCTGGAAATCTTTTTAAACACCAATGAAGACATTTTAATGCTGGACTCTGCTTATTAATTATTTGCTGTGAGTAATCAATTTCAAAAATATTTCTAAATAACATTTTAATTTTCTAATGAAAAAAATTAATATGTTGGCACAGTTATATTGTTGTCTTCAAAAGTCATTTCAAACATTGAAATGTACACCTTAAGATTAAGACTAAGAAACATTTTTATTTGTAAACAACTTTCGACTGGTATTCGTTTGCTTAAACTCAGCAATAGCTCACCCAAAAATAAACATTTGAGAAATGTATAACTTAAGTAAATGTGGGTCAGTGTTGTTTGGTTACCAACATTCTTCAATATTTCTTTTCTTGTGTTCTGCAGGACAAAGGAAGTCATACAGGTCTGAAAATACTTTGTTTCAGATTATGATGTTCACATTTTTACAAAAGCTTTTCAAGCATCTACTCTCAGCAAAAACGTACATTATAATAAATCTGCCGTAATACGCTTGTCATTTAATCTAACAGATGGACTATTGGGGTCGTGTGGACACTCGTCTATTTTTAACGAACAAACGTTGAGCATGATGTGACACAACAACACACACGGCGCAACATGTCTGTCTGTCTGTCTTTACAAAACGTTATATATCCCTCAAATCAGTAGCAAAACACAAGCATATCGTCATACAGCGCTAATCGCAAACACAAAACAACAGTGTGAACGCTTTCGCGGATATACAAAATAAACAACACACATCAAAAGATTCCGCTGTTGCAATACAAACATGTTATCAAACGCATATACACATACACACCACGCCCACAATCAAACATTTAACAACAGTTAAACACGAGAAGCTCTGCGACCACCGACGTAAACAAAAGACTCTCTCTCTCTCTCTTTGCCACACTGGCACTCAAACGCTACGCATCTGTCTTACCGTGTGAATACGGAACACGGCGATTGTCACATACAGACCGACGACGTCCATCGATCACATTAACGCGTGTTGTGAATTTCGCAGTGGCATGTTTCGATTAGCGAACAATAACGGCAAACTCGCCTGAGAAAAATTGGACGCGATGTAAACATAAACCAGCTGACGCGCTGACGTCAGACGCACAACGTCAAACGCACGGGCTGGTGTATGCATAATTATTTAGGAAGCACCTGTAGAGTATTTAACTTATGATATTATCTCGAGCTAAAAAAGCATTTCTTTACATATTCCTGTGATTAGTAATGGAGCTCACAGGAAAAATACTGTAGTATACTTTTACTATTGTAAAGTACTAAATTACAGTACCAGTGAAAAGTTTACACACAATTAACAAAAATGTTCCTCGTGATCTTGAAAATCATCCTGAAGGTGTATATTTCAATGTTTAAATTAACATTTGTAGGCAAAATTATAATTGCGCAAACATATTAATTTCTTATATATATATATTTATATTTCATTAGATATATAAAATTATATTATATATATATATATATATATATATATATATATATATATATATATATATATATATATATATAAATGGACATTCTATCGTTGTTAAAAAAGCTTCCCAAGTTGGATGAAAAAATGTCAAGAGTATGATTTTACAAATTCTAGTCAAAGGGTGAAGAAGATCAAATATACCATAGTGTTCATTTATTTTGAATGTTTTTAGTCACATCATAACAATTATGTTATTTTATGGTCTTAAGGAGTTTACTACAATTCTAAAATGTGAAGAAAAGTACAGCTAAGTGTTTCCAAACTTTTGACTGGTAATGTATACTAACATTAACTAAAATAAATAATAGTATTTACAACGTTTTTTATGTGGAAGGTAGCGTTTTTAAGTATATTGTAAAAAATGGGTGTTTTAAATTCAAAATAAACAATGTATGTTCCTTTGTGTCAAAATACGTATTGTTTTAATGTGTATTTTCGTTCTACCTGCTGTTTTTGTTCATTGGGAACTGTGTCTTACTTTGTGGGTTGTTGTCTGTCTTCTTTTGCACAATGAGCAAATGACCTGTTAACCATTAAAACAAAAGCAATGAAGGCGGCATTTCATCCTAGTTCCAAAGGTCGATGTCACGGGAAGTCACGGGAGGTGCATGTAAATAAATATCTCTCAGGAATGAGTAAACAGGAATTGTTTGTTTGTTTGTGGTAGTGCTCTTATACCTCCAGCAGAGGGCAGCATGTAGAAGGCTTTGATGCACCTGTACGTCATTCACACTGCTGGCAGTCTGTAAAAAGAGGATTTAAAAGTCTTACGGGAAAATACAAATGACTATGCAAGTTGCATTTCCATCATTTTAAACAAAAAAATAAACCATTGACTTTTGTACTATATTTGGTAACACTAAATAAGGCAATACGGTTAAATTTGTTAACATTATTAGTTAACATGAACTAACAGTGAACAATACTTAAAAAACAGTATTTATTAACCTTAGTTCATATTAATTTCAACATTACTAATACATTTTTCAAATCAGTTGTATCTGTTCATATTGGCATTGTATTGGCATTAACTTACAGTAACACAAAAATGACGAATAAATACTGCAAAACTATATTGCTCATTGTTAGTTTGTGTTAACAAATACAACCTTATTGTAAAGTGTTAGTAATATTTATAAAACTTATTTTAATCACAAGTCTTCATACGCAAAACATTTAGTCAGGTGTGTTCAAACGTTTTACCAGAACCATACAAACAAACACACACAGACACATATTACGTAGTAAATGTATACTCAAAAAGATCACCATTATTTACTCTTTATTTATGTTTGCAATATATAACACTAATATGAACGATACTTCCACAAAACAGACATTGTTGTTCTCTTATAACACTGATATCAATGAGCACAGGTACAAGGGTACACAAACACGGTCACAATCCAAAACCAGCTACACACTTTATTTCCAAAGTCACCTCAAATCCCGCACAGCCATAGCTTGTCCTGCTCTACAGTAAATAAAAACCTAAGGAAACTAGCAATGCTACAAAAGTGACAAAAACATGTTGTCTATTACTGTGGAAGTGCTTATTTTTTGGAAGTACCGTTTTAGTCATTTTCTAAAGGAGAACAATTATGTAGCTACAAAATCACCAGTAAAAATAGCTGATCTCTGTAAAAAGGACTCAAGAGGACAAGCCCTGGCCGTGGGTTAAAATACATTTTTTGTCATTTACTTGGAAATATTCTTTCATACAACAACACTGTTCTTTATTACAAATGTACAGAATCCCATTGTTGTCAGAATAATGCCCTGTGCATAAATGCTTTATCTGGTATCGATATCGACTATCTCAGATTTAATGAAATGACCCATCATACAATTTCATACCTGAATCAAAATCACAGTTTCTTAAGTGTTTGGGAAGAATAGTTTTACATATTGTCATCTATTCATTTTACGCTGAACATCAATTTTGATATTATCTGCTTACGGTGTTCACTGCTTTGCTGTATTAGTCAAAGGAAAGAAAGAAAAAAGAAACTTTGCCGTCCTGAGTGGGATTTAAACAGGACCCAGTCCTTAAATGTAAACACACCCTTTCCTGCAGTGAACAGAAGCGAGAAAGGCACACATGAGAAACCACAGAGCTACAGTACCTACAGAATGAGGGCCGTTTTGGTTATATCAGCTTAATGGGACAAACAGTATCATTTCAACAAGGCTTCCGAATTGGATGTTATTACAGTCCAAATGTTTCCTCTCATAAAAGGATAGATGACATAGGAACACATTATATCTGACCTGTCAAGTCAAGGTTAGTCTTGGAAAAGCTAAATGTTAAAAGGGTTCTAACTTACAACACTTTCTTATCAGTAATTTAGTGTCGTTTCAGAGAATTGTTCTCCTAAACAAAACCATCAGTAAATTTGGATAGATTTATGTTTATGCAAAGAAAAAATAATGCCAATAGGGTACAAAAGTAAAACATTCAAAATTGATTATCATTGAGTATCATTCCAAAGTTGTTCTTACCAATTTTAGATACTTAAACAAAATACTGATGAAGAACGTATTTGGTTTCATGGGGTGTAAATACATATACTATACACTTGCTACACTGCTCCAGTGAACATGCTACATTATTAGACAGATTTAACATATTCAACCTCACTTTAACATTCATAACTGCTCATCATCACCGACAGCGGATGTTTCAAAAGCATGCACCAGGAGGAATAATTCACACATGCTTAAAGTATCTCATGTCAGGAGTAATAAGCAGATATAAATGTTTCCTTTTCCACACAACCCCTCCTTAGATAACAGTAGTGAGACTATATGACATTTGTGATGACTATATTATTTAACAGAAGGAAGAATTCTAATGTTGCAAGATTAGATAGATGAAACATATCAAGATTCCTCTTTGTGCTAAAGAAGTGAATTTGAAATGCAACTCACACATCTTTCCTGTGGAAAGGTTATAAAGAACGAGGCGAATGAGTCCAGGAGAGGATCTGACATTCTACGAAAATGGACAAAGATTTATGCAACCAGCGTTCCGCTTCATTCTCTCGTGTGAGGGCAAACCAATGACAATCTCTGAGCGGTAAATGTCTTCTGTTCAAACTAAGGGCACGATCTAAACTAAGTAATCTGGTATTATAGTTCGTATTATACAGACAATTCAGGGTTTCGTTGAGGTGACGAACATAAACTTCATAGCCGTAATAAGAAGGCTGTCGATGTTAAATAAAACATGAAAACGAACCCCTGTGGACATATCAAAGGGCATTTGACATTTCAGACAAGATACAGATTTACATAAAACATCAACAAACAAGTAAAAGACATTTGCAAGATTTTGTCCCAATTCTTTTGGTGCAATGATAGCTTTCTGTTAGCCAACAGCCATTTGTACTTATTCTAAAATAAATAAAATGAAATAAATAAACACACACACGCACATATGCACATGGAAAACCTTTGGGCTGAAAGGTCATTAGTTGGCATTTAAGATTTTGAGATTTGGAATAGTGCACACATGTTCTGTCTATCACAATATTGCGACTGCAATTGCAAATTAACAATAGGTTGCAGGGTCTCGTTCTAGTAAAATGATACACAAACTCTATTAGCAAAATAGAGGCACAATGTTCATTTCACGATTGACTGTTATGATTTTTGTAACGATTGGCATTTTACACTCGCCTAGTGTGACGTGTCCCACCAGAACTGCACAACACCATACAACACCATACTAAAGACAGATCCACAGAGGAAAACTTTCAGCACACTACAATTACAGTCTCATTAAACACTAAGACTAAGCTTTAAACCATTGTCCCATTAATGTGGCTGACATACATACACAGGCCCAATGAGTCTGAGACCAAAATACGCCTGAAAAATAGGAAACTCTACAAACATCCTTGAATCTTTTGCTTTAGAAATAGGTACGTTTAGATTTTATAAAACACATTGTATCCTGTAACCACAGTAAACTGGGTCTTTGTTTTTTTTTATGTCTTCTATCGATAGTAGTACTCACAGCTTTTGGAAAGATATTGTTTCTATTATAAGAGAAAGAGTTAACAACTACACTGAAAAAATATATGTATGTTTATATACTATATATAGTTTTTTGTCTTCTTTTTTTCTTTTAAATACAGAATGAATATATCGTGTAGGTATGGCCATCATGGCAAAGGAATAAAGGCATCTGTCACAACCCTCACTTACGCCACGGGGTCACATGACCCAAGGGAAGTGAGGTCGCTGGATGGGCGGAGTCGTTAACAAAAGCACTGGTCAGTGGCACTTTGTGCATTGAAGAAATAAAAATCTAGTGTAAGGCTACACGGGTGTATGCTTGTCTGATACTAGCCGAGTAAGGACATGGTGGTTCCAGAGTTTCCTTCAAGATGGTTGGTATTCACCTCCCATTGCCCCGCGGCAAAAATGCCCACCCACTTCCCATGATCCAAAAGGTCTCTAAAGATAATCATTTTAGCAGAGAGCAAAAATAATCCATTTGCGATTCATAAGGGTCATTCAGGGGTGACAGTTTTTGGCCACTACAGAGAGCTCGAGGAGATAAAAATAACAGCACAAGAGGATCCGCACAAGACCGTTTCCTCTTATGAACTTCTTCCTGTTAAGATTGACGGGGTAAGAGTCAAAGCCGCATGTTCCACCGTACTGGAATTGCTTTTCTTCTCTTTACATTCCTATAGGAAATAATGCTGGTATAAGGAATACCCTCCATAATCATCATATTTAAATCTCTTGTCCAAACATGTTTTTTGTCTTTATTTTTATATCGCCAAAGGTTCTTCAAGACTACTAAGACTTCACAAACACACAGAGACGTTACAAAATAAATATACATTACAACCATGTCACAGTTTATAATTTCATAAATATTAAATAAATAATAAATAGAGATGATAATTCTCCCTTAGCAGTAGTTTGGAAATTTGGATCAAAACAAAATGCAAAAAGAAATGTATGAATAGATAGATAGATAGATAGATAGATAGATAGATAGATAGATAGATAGATAGATAGATAGATAGATAGATAGATAGATAGATAGAAAAAAGTTACAAAATTATCAAAACATTGTTGGTTAAAAATATTTGCACATAAAAACTTTTAAAAACTCTATAGTCAAATGAATAGAAGGCATAAAAAATTAGTAGTGTTTTTCTCTTTCCAAATGCGGCAAAGTCACATGACTGTATGACTTTTTATAAGGGCATTTTCTCTAGTGAATATTTAAATAAGTCAATTCAAATAAATAATATAGTTAAAATTAAATTATTAAACAAAATATAAATAAATTACAGTAAGAGTCTGGACAAATGTAGTATAATTTACGTATCAGTACCAATCCCTCATCTTGTCAGATGTTGAATTGACTGAAATGAAGTGCAACTCATTGTTCATATGTAAAGACATGACTACATTGAGTCCTACAGTGTAAGTACTACAAATAAAGGAGATCAGTGCACCTGTATCTAGCTTTAAAACAAAAGAATAAATAAAATGGATAAAATAGTGTTGAAGTCAACCACATGGCATTTGAAGTGATATGGTTGAACACGCACTAGCACTCATAAAGAAGAGAGAATATGTTAGTATGACATTCTCCCACAACTTTTTCTCTCAAAACCATTGCCTTCATCTTGGGAAAAAGATGGAAGGACGAGGAAATGCATATGTGTATCCTGCTCGGCCTCTCTACATTCGAGTTGCAGGAAGCCTTGCATGAAACGAAGATCACACATTACTTGTAACGCTGCATTTCTTGTTTTCAATGAGCAATGTCCTCAAAATTTCACCTTTTGAGATGGATGCTGAAGTTTTGGAGCTTTTTCCATGCCTCCTGATTTCTTCTTAAAAACATCTTCAATTGCTTTTCACCAGATGAACTAAAAAAAAAAAAAAACTCCAAAGCATATTTGATTTGTTTCTCTCCTTGTCTTTGTAAATCAACTGAAGGATTTGGTTCCGTTCTTTCTATCCTTCCCTTCCAATCCAGCAGCTCTTGTGGATTTTGGTCCGTATAGTAATATATATTATATACCTCTTTAATATCTCGTCACAGAATGCTCCCTGGGTTGAAGGTTTAGATTGTTGTTCAAAAAAACCTGAATGCCCTTTTTGTGTCATTTGTATGCTTCTCTCATGGCTCGATGCCTCTTCTTTTCTAGTCACACCTTGATGCCTTTCACCGCCTTGTTGATGGTCTCCAGAAGGGCCTTGTTCTCTGGATTCTGGTAGCAGTCTTTATTAGTGTACATGTCGGTCAGGGTGCTCACGTAGCTCTCGAAATTCTGCTCTGTGATTGGCTCCTGCTGCAATGTAAATCGGAGCCCCAGTTTGAGACGTGTGGGTATAAATGCATCTAATTCATGTTGATTTCTACAACATGAACGTTTATAGAAATTTCACTGTATTGCCAGTGTTGGGTAAGTTACTTCCAAAAAGTTACACTTTCAACTTTGTATTTAAATGACTCACTAATTACAGCATCTAAAATGTAATTGCATTACTCATTACTACAGTACATAAAAGTTGGTTTCAAACATTTTGAATTCTGTTACGATTAACTTTGAATTGAAAAAATTTAATTGCTTGCAATAAGCTGTAAACATAAGCTGTTTTCAATGCATAAATTTTTATATGAATTTTAACTCATTTTTAACAGTTTTTTAATATTTTTTACATTTTTAAATTCAATATTGTTTAATATAAAAAATATTTTAATTACAATAATTAATTAACCTGATAACTGTCACTGCACATATTGAATAATTAATTTTTAAATATTTTTTTTTAAACATTTTTAAGTCTTTTTAATTTTTTTTAAAAACCATTATATTTATACTTTTTAATGTTTATTGTTATGAAAATGTGTCAAATATTTCATATTTAGTCTTACACCTTTCCATTATTCCAGCAATATATATTAGATTAGAATTCAACTATATTAAAATGAATAGGAAAATAACCTGTTTCTCCTAAGGAACGGTGACAGTTAACAGGTTAAGTAATCTGGTCATTTCATTTGTGTGTGTAATAACTCACCATGTGAGGCAGGCGAATGTTGGCTAGGCTGCGTATAAGAGCTTGACTAAGTCCAGAGAGCTCCATGAACAACGCCTCGTTCTGTTCTTCGATTATCTTATTCTCCTGCTCAATGTTTTTCAGGTTATTTTCCATGGATACGATCTACAGCATCACAAAGAGATCAGATGAAACTTAACCACTTTCCCATCCCATGTTTGCAGTGTTAAAAATCAGATTGGATGTGACTAACAAATTACTGTGGTGGTAAGTTGATACCAAAGTCTTTTGTTGAGGGTGATAAAATGACACGCCATCATCTTCTGTCAGTTTTAAAAGCTGTATGTCTAACCTGTGTTTGAAGGTTGACCATATCTGCCTCCATCTCATTGTTAGATTCATTGAGCTCATTAATTTCTTTATTGAGTTGCTTGATGTCTTCATCATTGTCTAACACTGCAAAGAAACCGAGAGGAAAGAGTCTTAATGATATTGATTTAACTCTATTAAAGATGTCCACAAATGGATGTAGAGTCTTACCATCGCTGGCTCTGAACTTAGTGCTGAGATACTCTTCTCCAGGAAACTTTGCTTTCTTCTTATTGAGGGATGCTCTCGGGCAGCCTGAGAGACTGAAGGCAAATAAACTTCATCATCATCATTATCAAAAACTAAACACAATACATTTGAAAAGCTTGTTCTCTTTGAAGGCCAACCATAATTTTTGATGCACTAGTGGCACAAAGAGACATGTATCATTTTCAAGCCATGAAAGGATTTTATTAAAAGTGTGTGTTTAATTTGAATTAGTTTTTTAAACCTTTTTAAACCTTTTTTTTATTTTATTATTATTTTATTATTTGTGGGTATTTTTTTAAATAACATGAACATAATTTTTTTATTATTATGAAAATTTGTCAAATATTCATTCTCAAGACCTTTCCATCAATATATAGTTTGTCATAATTAGTATTTACCTTTGAAATATTAAAGTGAATAGTAAAATAAACGTAGTGTTCCACTTGTGGAACGGTGACATTTAACCCCCTGAAACCCCTTTATTTTTTTCTCTCAAATACCTGCGGTGGGTGAGGAAGCTGCCGTTGGCGTGTCCCGAACCATCACATCCAGGTGTAGGGCAGGTTGGACCTTCAGTTTTAAACGCCTTCCAGGAGAAAGGAGAGCCGTTCAGCAAACCCTCTTTCTGTCGTCTGGCCGCCAGCGGGCAGCCGTACGCGCTGCGGTGAGTTGCGTACTTCCCACTGATGTGACCCAAGCTGTCGCACCCTGGAACTGGGCACCTGTAAGAGACCAATACAGAGGTGTAAACAAAGAGATGGTGGATAACACAGATGAAAGGAGTTTGGTTAGAAAGTGTGACTAAGACTGCAAAAGCAATAAAATACCACCTTACTATTTACTACACTCTCTTGCTCTATTTGTTTTTGTGAAGAGGGCCGTATTTAGCTAAATACATTGCCCAATAGTCCCTGTGAATACTACAACACTAAAATAAACTGAAAAAGGCATTTTTACACACTGGAAGCTTGAGTGGCACCATATGTGGCTGCTCATTGACTCGAGTGAATTCATGTGGATAAAAGGCTTCTACACTTGGCAGTCAAAAAAAAAACGCAGGCAAAACGCACACATTGTACTGCAAATGACTTACTAACAAAAACACACAATATTTAAAAGCCCCATAAGCCATCTTTGCTGTAACACACTGTTCACAGTTTCATACGTCTTACACTCAGCAGTGTATCTGACCGTTTTTATCTCACTGCTTTTGAAAGTAGTACAATGAAATAAAGAAAATTTTAAGAAAATAACTCTACTAGTTCCCCACTTGCGTTCTACATGCAACTGATTCTTAAGCTCGCTACGTGTGTACAAGCGACATATCTGGAGGTGATGCTTACTGTGAAAGAGAGGTCAAAGGTTAAAGTACACAGGCGATATATTGGGATGTGGTGCATCTACATCTTTAGTGTGTTATAATTATTTATTCAATGCCTTACAGCTAAAACATGTTTACTGATACCGTATAGTAGCGTAAAAGAAAAGGGAAAAGCCTCGGCTTTCTATGCGGTACGAACTTTAAGAGCTCCGAGTCCTCCTTGTCGTCCTTGAGGGGTGTTGTTTTTATTCCACTTTTCTTGGCCCGTGGACAACCAGACAAACTGAAAACAGAGAGTACGTAGCTTGTGATCAGAGGAGCCAGATACTTAAGGGTGGAGAACTATGTTAGTAAGTCAACCATAACTTATGAGTTTAGTGACCCAAAACAAAGCAGAAGAAACCAAATGTAGATGCAATACAGGGTAAGTGCTGTGCCGTATCCAAACCGGGTGATGCAACGGGTTTTTATCCTCCGTGGCGGTGAAATGCTCTGTGATGTGTCACGGCCAATCAGAACACATCCAGTTTTGGACCAATGACAATTTACGGTGGGTTATCCAGTGCAATACGAAAGACAAAATGTCTTGTTGCACATTGTAGAATAAAAACTGAGATTGAGATGATAATAGATTTAGTGTTTGATGCACACCCGGGTTGGAGACTTCCTGTATGTTCCCTAAATCCTAATTAACGAAGTGTTAAATACACGTGTGGCTAGCGCTAAACTTCTCTGTCCTCTGTGTATATCTGTGTGTATGTTGGAGGGATTGCTGAATGAGCCATACCTTCTATGAGACGAGTAGTTGCCGGTGATATGTCCTGAACCATCACATCCTAGAGTTGGACATCTGTGAAAGAGAGGTCAGGGGTTAAAGGCTATTATTTGAGATATAGGACAGATGATATTAGCTAAATATGATTGCTTGTTAGTGCAAACGAAGCAACCCAACATCATATCACATCATATGTTTTTCTTTCCAAGAAAGAGTCAAAGAAACAACAAAGAAAAGAGTAAAAAGCAGCACTGCGCCAAGCAGACCCATGTGAACCAGAATAAAAAGCGAGAGCAGGTAAAGCAGACATACTTGAGTTCGGCTGTGTGTGCCGCCATGAGGGACCGCAGACTCTTATCAGCGAGAGGACAACCAGACAGGCTAAAAACCCAGAAGAGAAAAGAGAGAGAGAGAAGAGAGAGAAAAGATAAAGTAAAAGAACCCATTCCAAGTCAGTTACAGCAGGCAGAGAGCAGGCAAGAGTTTAGTAAAAGAGAAAGATGAAATCTACATTTTGTACCTGCGATGGGATGCATAGTTTCCTGTGATGTGGCCACTGCCGTCACAGCCGGGAGTGGGACACCTGCACCAGAGGACAAAACAAAAAGCCTGACTGAGTGAAATGACTCAAATCTGCTGAATCTCAATGCATACGCATTTATCACTTACAGCAGGAGCTCCTTCTTGGCGTCCTTGGGCTGGAACCTGACTTTGAAGCTGGGGGTCGTGACCTCTCCGGGGTACTTCTTGTCTTCGAGGACGTCCTGCATCATGTCGCAGTCCTCCGGGTCGGACGAGGCGAATGACTGAGCGCTGTGGTCCACCTGTGTAAAGATACACAGCTATGGATTACATATGCAGTGACTGAACAAGATAATGTGTAGTTGGTGCAGTTTATAAGATAATTCAAATAGCACAGGATATGTACCTCTTCTAGCTCCTCCTCTCGCTGCCGATTGGGTTTGGTGTAGTCCAGAGGCCCCTCCCACTCTTCCTGTTTGTAGGCGTGTAAAGAGTGGGGAGAGATGCTACTGTTGCCATGGTGAAGAGATGAGGATGATGACGATGATGAAGACAGATCCGGTGAGCGCATTTCAGGGCTGGTGCAAGACACGCCCACCTCTTTTTTTATTGGCTTCTTCATGCTCAGGTCCAGAGTGCCGTTCTCATCAACTTCTATTTCCATATTCTGGAACAGAGAATTGCGGTGAACATGTGATTTATTATGTGCTTTTATGTACAATTATGTCAATTTTTATGACATTTTGAGTGCTTAGGGACACTGAGAAAACAAAATTGTAAAGTGGGCACATAGAGTTGGCAGAGCAGTCCCAGTATGATTAGCGTTAAGCCATTGGGCCTTTCTGCCCATTAATCTTCCCCTTTTATCCCATTCTGCTAAAAACATGTCAGGAAATCGAAAAATGATGAAGTAGTCACTCCCTGGGCCGAAGAGAAAATCACAATATTGAGGACAGATCTCCAATTACACCTTAAAACCCGGAGTTCTCAAACAGCGACACGAGAATGAGGACCTGATAGATGGTGTTATTGGACGTAAAAAGGGACGAGGAGGAAAAAGAAATAAAAAGAGAGAAAATAGAGGGAACGAGACTGAGGCGCTCTCATTAGCATTAGTCACGGAAATGAATAAAAGAATATGGAGCACCTGGTCTTGCCAATCCGGGGAGCTCACTATCAACTTAATGCAATAACAACATGAAGAGGAGATAGGGATGAAACGAACGGAGGTGCAGATGAAAGAGAGGGATGATGATGCAATAGGATCTCAACAGCGAGCGGTTGCGGTAAACGCATTCATCAGACCGTCTGATACAAACACTGCTGAGATCAATCAAACACAGACACACGCTTTCTTCAATTAACTCATTTGCATTTGCATGAAAAAAAAACACTAACCATTTTGAATACTAGACAACTACATGTGGTTTGTGGTCTGTAGTGTTGGTCAAGCGACTTGGATTAACAATAAAGACACACCCGAATAAATACAATTACTAAGACTAAGATCACCTTGATTGAAATATTTTAATCAAGAACTACATGCTTGCCTAGTAGTTTAACTAAACTAAATGTAATGTTACAAAACACAAATAAAGAAAACATAAAATTCCACATTCTCTGGGAAAATTCATGATCAAAATCTCATCAAAGAGTGTTGATCAAAGTCAGATTTTTTTATTTTGAGGCAGTTCTTATGAATGAATGAAATAAATAAACTGGATCACTAAAACGAATCAGATTTCCTAGTGTTAGGGAAATTCTTCAGCTGGAAAAAAATGGTCAGAAAATGATCCCACTGTTATTGTTTATCTGTATCTTTATAGTTATAGTTGTGGTGTTGACGCTACTGTTCTCTTAAACCTTAATTTTGTTGTTGTCCCTAGTATAAACGGTCTTTAATGGGCACATGTCTGTACCTTATCTTGGTGTCTGATGCTGAGGTTCTCTGGTCTCTCCCAGCAGCGCGTGGACAGGTTGAGGATGGCGGTGGCGGCCATGTGTGCGGCTTCGGCATCATGGGAATAATCGTAACCTCTGGAGGAGCTTTTTCCAAAACCACTGTGCATGCTGGGACTTGGGGGAGATGCTCTGGGGAATGGAGGTTTGGCTGTGGGCAAAATAAAATTTGACTTTAACCAACAGCGAAGAAATGCATTAACATTTATTTTCATTTTGATGGTGTCGTTTTTTAAGCTTTTCTGCCTTGATTTGAGGGGAAATTGTGCTGCACATATACACCACTGTGCTGTGTGCCACTGACTTTATTTTTAATCTTCTGCTTAATGTCAATGGCAGTGGCGATCCTTCCATTGAAGCGCGCTCTACCGAACTCAATTACCTCTAACCTGTCGCTACGCCAATAAATCACCTTGAACCAGGACGTTCAGCAGCATTATTCACATAACAGACCATTTACACACATCTCTGCACCGCAAAGGGTGCAAATACATAAAGTTTATAAACCGTGACTAATCCTGCTCACATTTGAAGGCTTTGGGTGAAGTTTCGCTGGTGTGCATCTTTGGGGCGAGCATGCGCTTGCCGAACACCTGCACGTCGAAGCTTGCATAATCGAAGGACACCTTAGAGTACTTCTCCAGCTCCTTGGCCAGATTAGCGCGTGGCGTGGCGGGGATGAGGCTGGGCCCGTAGCTGCCGTGTGGTGGAATCTCCAACTGCTTCACAAAACACATGGGCCTGAGAGAGAGAGAGAGAGAGAGAGAGAGAGAGAGAGAGAGAGAGAGAGAGAGAGAGAGAGAGAGAGAGAGAGAGAGAGAGAGAGAGAGAGAGAGAGAGAGAGAGAGAGAGAGAGAGAGAGAGAGAGAGAGAGAGAGATCCGTCATTTTTGCTACAAAAGAATCAATATCCCTGGAGTGAAGAAAAAAGCATAAAAGCAAAGTGTAAGTGAGCATAAAAGATCGGGAATGAAAGAGTGGGCTGGAATTAGAGTGCAGAAGAGAAGCAGAATTAAAAGACTGACAATGAGCCAGAGATACAGAGAAAAGAGAACGAGGAAGGAAGAGTCCCATAGATAAATAGCCTGTAAAAGAGTAAATTCAGGAGTGAGTGGGAGAGAAAGAGAGAGAGGGGTTTTAAATCTGGTTGACTGAAGGAGAAGAGGGGCAGGATTAAATGGTGTCTTATCAGCGCTGAGCACATTAGCATATCGTATAGCATGGAATTGAAGCCTTAAAGGGATAGTTCACCCGAAAATGAAAATTCTGTCATCATTTACTCAACCTTCGAGCCGTTACAAATTCGTATGACTTTCAGGTGGAACACAAAAAGCAACATTGTGCAACTTCTCTATTTGGGTTTTACAGTAGAAGAGGTTTGAAACGAGGATGAATAAATGATGACAGAATTTCATTTTGGGTGTACTGTTTCTTTAAAACACATTTTCCTTTGAAAGCCTGTTAAAAGCAAGCAAAACTCACGAAACACAAAGAATGCTTGCGTGTGGGTGTGCGTGTCATTGTGAACCGCGACACCGTGTTCTGTATTTAACATCATTACCGGATTTTAGCGGTAAACCAGGCACGGTTTAAAGGATGAAACTGCACACGCACACCAATGCCGGTTACCGTCTGTGTGACATCGGCATGTAAAGTGTATTAGCCTCTGTTTCCTGTCTCTTCATTAGTCAGAGCATCCCATTAGGCAGGGTGGCATGCGAAGCCGTCAGAAGTCTCTCCGGTGACTTCTCATTGTTGCTGTCCTCCCTTAATGGGCTTTCTCAGTACACTGACGCTCATTTAAATCAGAATAACGCTAATAAGAGAGGACTGCTTATTATTTTCATAATCCGCATTGCTTTGTCTGACCGCGGACATGCTTCCTAAAGCAAAGTAATTATTTTTCCAATACTTCGTGCCCTGTAAGGCTCATAATTAGCTTATCAGTGGCATAATTAGACTAGCAGGTTTGAGGCTGGAGTCTAGCGTGCAATGACAGGCTGCGGTCCATTAGAAGGGCAAAGGAAAGGGAGGGCTGATGGTCTGAAACGCCCGACCAATCCCGCTGCGGTAAGCGAGTTCCAGCCCTCAGTGATTGACAGCGGCATTAACCAACCATAGCAGGCGTGTTTGATAGACACATATTGCTGAGGCAGGGACTGTAGAGCACAGACAGAGGCTAGGTTTGGAGAAAATGTGGATAAATTATGTATGATGTTGAGTTTTTGGGTTTGGTTTGTCAGGGTTTAGGGCTCACCTGAGAACGCGGTCAGAGTTAGGGCTGCCTTTCATGTGCTCGCCCATGGGCTGGGGCAGGTGCTTGTCGTGGCCTTTCGAGAGCTTTTCGGCAGCGGCGATGGGACATCCTGACAAACTGATAATGGAGAAGTCAAAGAGGTGTGAGTGAAATACTGTAAAATAATAAAATAAAATGTGTGTGTGAAAATGGCACACATGCGCCCAAAAAGTATACCAACAACTACATTGTAATGTGTCTTGTTTGATTTTAGGGGTGTCACAATATACTGGTATTGACAATAAATGTGATATTAATAACCTTTATTAATCATACTGTGTAAAAGCTACATATATAATATTGTAAATAACTCTGACAGTATCTGGTTGACACTTCAACATAGTTTAACATCAAACTTTTGATGTTTGAACTTTTTTAATATAAAAAGAGTTACAAACTATTTCTCTGTTTCACTACACTCTTATTTCAATTACGAATCATTTATTTATGAATTCAATACTTATTTCTTTATTTTATTTCTATAGATACTGCAATAGATACTAAGCCTAATATCATTATCGTTAATTCTTTTGGTCACAATAATTGTATAGTGAAAATCAAAGTTTGACAGCCTTATTTCACACAGCAAAATGTCAATGTTAATGGTTACATGGAAATTCATGGGTAGTTGACAAATAAATATGTGACTGTGTCTTATGGTGTGACAGCAAAAAAAGCAAGAAAAAAATCTCTTAAATACAACTACCCATATACAGTTATTAGAAATGAGCTTATTTAAATATAATACAAGTCAATAGGAGGTCTCTTCCATGATATGAACGCAATCGTGTGTGTCTCTGTACCTGCGGTGTGTGTTGCGGTTACTGTTGACATGTCCCTGTCCAGTGCAGCCTGGCGTTGGGCACTTCAAAACGTTCTCATGCATGGCCAAGACTAAAAACAACCAATCACAGCACAGAGAGGAAAATGAGTCAGCCAATGGAAAGTCTCAGTGTCAATCTAACTACGTATTTAATTTAAACAGCACTGAGAAATGGTTTAGCAAAGGTTAAACTACTACACGAGCATGTTGTGTTTTAGTCTTAGAATCAGATGCTGTAGTTTGATGTTGACTCACTCTCCGGAGGGATGCGGTCTTTGTGTGGGCAACCTGACAGACTGCGGTGGTGTGGATAAAGTCCAGTCACGTGACCCGTCCCATCACACCCGGGAGTTGGGCATTTGATCTCTCTCTTCTCTGATCTAGAACTCTCTGTGGGCAGCAGAACACCTGTCAGTCAAAGCTTATCTGAAGACATTATCATCAGTTTGTCAAGACAAAGATGTGCAATAGATAGGTGTATTACCACACACACACACAGACACAAAGACAGTTTCATTCTGAAGATGTTGTTAAAGTTGCGTCTGGACCCACGAGAGGGCACATTTACAGTGATAATTATGGTCATTATGTGCATGGGGCAGGTGGAGGTTTCATCCAGGATTATTATCCTCGGCGAGTGTTATTAGGGTGCAGCAGGGTTTATTGGACTATCTATTGAAAAATGGAGCTCATTAAACAGACCTCACCATTGGTGCAAATGTGTCTCCGCATTACGGAGCGAGAAAAAGAATGAGGGTGTCCAAGGTAAATGAAAGAAGGTGCGAAGACGGAGAAACTGAAAATATGGAGAGAAGAGAGCGAGAGTAAAGAGAGAGAGAGCTTGCATGTGCGCTCCAGTGGCTCCTTAATTAAATGTTGAAATGTTAACTAGACATGCACCTCCTAATTAAAACCGGTGGAGGCATGAGGAGGGCAGTGATGGAGGGGGTGTGGAGCCCTACCGAGCGCTCGGCTGAATCGGGCAACGTGCAGAATCGGGCACGGTGCCAACAGAGAGCAGAACAACACCACAAACAAAACCAATAAACAAATAAACACGTGCCAAACCAATCTAATTACACACGGCCTCTCTCTCCTTCATCTTGCTCGCTCTCTCTCTCTCTCTTTCTAAGTGCTTCAGTAATTATAGACTAAGGCTGCAGTTTATCTATGGAAACCAATTCATTTGACCCATTTATACTCTCCAGATTGCTTCCCCCATTATTAATCTTGTGCTTCTTTGCTGAGCGAGAGCTTGCCATTTAATCTTCTTTCTGATTAATCATGTGTGGGTGTTTATTTATGAGAATTTGTTGATATTTGAGCACTTTTTGAGCGTAGGGTGTGTTGAAAATACATATGTGTGGTGTTAAAATAGCACGCAGAGTGCCACTTTTTGGATTTGAGTTTATAAGTATATAAAACACAAGCAGAACAAATGTCACGAGAAATGCAAGAACCTATGAGATTCAAAGTTATCGACGTGACGCAATATTTGTTTCCCTGGATGTGTCGACAGAAAAATAAGCATAAAATATTAATTGTTTTCTCTCATAATTGTATCATTTCGCTTTAGAAGACATTTATTAACCCACTGAAGTCATTTGGATTTCTTTAAAAGTGTATGTGCTTTTTAAAGCTTCAACATTTTGGATTCAATATAAAAAGTTAAAGATTTATTTAATAAAAAATTATTTGTTGGTGTTCAACTGAAAAAAGAATTATTTTACAGCTGAGATGGCATGAGGGTAAGTAAATTATGAGAAAATCTTCATATTTTAACGAACTTTTCCTAAAAAAAAGTTTTTTGGCAAAAAATCCATGTAAAGACTATGTTTCACATACAGATATGGTTACATAAAGATATGGTTAGATAAGCAAAACACCAAGAATCACACCTTTTCCAAAGCTCTTGCGGAGTTGCTCCATGTGTTTGCTAGGCCGGTCATCCAGAGGAAAGAAGCGATGATGTTCGGGGATGCGGCTGAGCTCACGGTGAGCTTTGACCTGCTGGGCTTTCAATGCGATGGCCTGCTCCAGCAAGCCCAGATTACCCCGCATAATGTCAAACATCTCTGACTCGTCTGCCACCGTCGAGCGTTGAGACAAGCTGTCGTCATCACCGTCTTCATCATTTCCATCCATATCAGCGTCCCTCTCCGACTCCTCGGACTGCACTTCGATGACCATCGGGGAGGCCGTGGACGGCTTACTACAGCTATAGTTTTCTGGCAACATGAGCTTGTGGGAAATGTAGTCTTCCCTTACACGGGATCCCTGAGTGGCAGTGATAACCGAGGGGGCGGAGACTCTTTCCCCTCCCTCCTCTGACTTCATATCATCATACTCCTCTTTGTGTGTGTCTTCTTTGTGCAACTCAGACCCCAAACCTTCATCATCATCATCTTCATCATCCTCCTCCTGTTGTGTGTGCATGTCCTCATTAAAATACTGGTGGTCTGAGTCTTTCTGGTTCTCATCGTGCATCTCTTCTTCATTGTCTTCAGTCTCTATTGTTTCATTCTCCCTGGATGCCAGAACCGCTACATGGTTTTCTGTTTCCTCGTTGCTATTTGCTCTTTTCTCTTTTTCTTCTTCCAGCTTCTTAAAAGAGCTGTCGTTTTCTGCTTCCAAGGTGACTGGTTGTTGTTGCTGGGGTGATGTGGCATGGCCGTTGTGGTTGTTGAGGTGTGCCATTGAGTTGGCCACTATGTGCTGATAGTTGGAGAGATCTTCAGAGGTCGTGAGTTTGGGCTTGTCTGTGCTGGATGTCTCAATGATGATACACTCCTCTGTGTGAGACAGAAGTAAAGATGGAGAATGAAAAACTTGTCACTTCAGACACAAAAGACTGTACAATGTTTGTACAAAAAAACTCACAACTTTTATCACCCACCTTCATCACCCTCCTCTTCCTCTGTACTGGTGTTCTCTGTGTTCTTATTTATTTGACCATCTTCCTCATGCTCTTCATCGGCATTCCTCTGCTGTGGCTCTTCTTCATCCTCCTCTTCCTCCCTCACTTCTGTTTCCTCTTCACTGCCGTCACTTTCTGCATTAAAACCTTCATCCATCGTCAGCTTCAGTGGGTGGGACTTCCTCTTGGAGGCGGGCTGCTCTGACTCCGCCTCCTGTAGCCGCCTTTTTCTGGCCAGTGGGCAACTCAGAGCACTGCAGAAGAGAAGAAAATTTAAATATTAAGAAAATAGCAAGGCAATTTTAACAAAATGCCAAAAATTGGCTTAACATTAGACATATTACAGAATGACAAGCAAATATACAATACAATCTGATTATAGTCCTCCCAAATAAAAATAAAAGTGAAAGACAATGAAAACATGCAAATGACTTAAACATGCAGGCCAAGCAATGTGCACATGCTTAGTCTAGAAAAACTCATCTGAAAAATGGAACAATGCTGGTTATAGATCGGAAGGGGTGCTGCGCTGGCTAACAACCTATATAAATCACAGCCAGTTGACTGGAACATTTAATTACACTACAAAAAAATAAAAGCGAGAGAGAGAGAGAGAGAGGAGAGGGAGAGGGAGAGGGAGAGAGAGAGAGAGAGAGAGAGAGAGAGAGAGAGAGAGAGAGAGAGAGAGAGAGAGAGAGAGAGAGAGAGAGAGAGAGAGAGAGAGAGAGAGAGAGAGACCCGCTATCGGACAGGCGACAGAGATAAGTCTATAAACATGGACCATCTCAAATGACTTCCTGAATATATACACATGTAAATAAACATAACTGTTGTATCGTTCCAATAATCAACGTCCTGCATAACGACCTAGATATCAATGAAAGAGAAAGACTACTGACACTACTAGAGTAAGAGGTACAGATTGAGAAGATCAAGTGTATGAGTTGAACAGTGTTGGGACCAGAAAAGACTATATGTGACCACAGAGGGAGGTGAGCTAGGGGCTACGGAGCACCGGATGGGTATATCATCTGCCATACCTTCTGTGTCGGGCATATTTGCCACTGATATGACCTGAGCCATTGCATCCTGGTGTGGGACAGCTGAACAGGGTTAGAGATAGAGGAGCTTATATTAGTAAGGGTTTTATTATTTCTTTAAGTGCTCTGTGCTAAATTCATCAAAGAGTAAACATGGCCACATATCCACGGCCTGGCAAACAAACAAACAAACATAGATTTCTAAATTTACTGAAATAATTGTTTTGTCAATAGGATGGGACTGTTATCGATCAGGATTGTATTTTCTCACCCTGCAGCCGGTTTTCCTTTATCTCATGAAATCCCCCCTTTTACACAGTAATTCCAACAATTTTGTCAATTTGTTTTATTGGCATTCTCATTTATTAACCAACAAGGGCTGACGAGACCTTTAATGTTCATTCTCACAGGCATTTTAACCAATGTTCTTCCTTTGCTTCACAACTTGTATGTTTATGAATAAAAGAAATGTGTTTCAATGTTTTGGCCTTGTAAGTGACTACAACTATAAAAGTATAAATTAAAATTAAACAATAGTAATCCCATATTTTGTTGCAATCTGTATGATGAGTTAATAATGTGTCATGTCCTGAAGTGAATATATTTCTGTTCTAGTACAATATGAAAGCATCTTTTATAGCCGTTCTCCGAGCAGCGATCTGTTCAGTGAGCGTGAAGGCCAACGAGTGTGTTTGATACAGTTTCATTTCACTTCAGTTTCAAACTTCAGCGTTCACTTGACCGTGAAAGTAAAATGAGAGAAAACATCACACACACAGGTATGTAAAACCTGGCGTTCTAAAACAAATGCTTGTCCAGACAAACAAAAATGAACAAGTGTAAATAATCAGTACACTCCTGCCATTTATTTAATTTCCACTGCTGTCAATCATTTTGCTGGTAATAAGCATTGTTAAAAATGAGTTTGTTGATTACGCATGTCAGTTAAAATGGTTTGGTTTGCAAAGCGGCGTGCTATGAGATCCAAATAATGGTAAAACATGATTAAACATGGATTTGAAAAAAAAAAATCTGCAGGCACATATGTTATTTTACAAAGCGAATATCTCTTACCTCAGATCCTGTCCAGCGATCTCAGAGGGAACTATGGAGAGAGAAAGACACCAAGAAAGGGAACAATAAGCAGAAAAATCTAAAGCCACAAATAATTGCCAAGTACCACAATCAATAAATCACAAATGCATACAGACCCCAAGAGGCCATGTGCAATAGCATTCATGACTGCTTTATCAGAAATAATACACACACACACATAGTGCATTTATATGCATACAAACTACACACAAAGTAGGAACGTCAGAGTCAGCCAAAACATCAAGCCTTGATGATGGAAAAAATGTGCAGCTATATGCACACTTCAGCATAAAAAAATGATTAATTGTCCCAGTTGTTGGTTTAGTGGTTAAACCAAAGCAAAATTGCCAACATCAGTTAAAAACAAAAAACAGACCCTCTAATCAATTTCTTTCTAAGTAATAAAAAATGTCAAAGAAAATAATTTTTATGTATGCTGGCGATAAAGTAATGTTCTGGGTTGAATCAAACTTTATCGACAGCGTTTGCATACACAAAAATTGTGTTTACCACAGAGCACTTAAATTAAAATCTATAGGCCAAGACATGGTACTGAAATAAATGTTAAACGGATTAATCACCCCAAAATGAAGATATTTCATTATTTATTCACTCTTATGTCATTATAAACCTGTATGACTTTCTTTCTTCTGCAGAACACAAAAGAAGATATTTGAAGTATGTTGGTAACCAAACAACACTGATGCCCATCGACTCCCATTATATGGACACAAAACCACTGAGACATTTCTCAAAATATCTTCTTATGTGTTTCACAGAAGAAAGAGTCACATGTTTTCCTTGAAATGAAGGTGAATAAATGATGAGAGGGTCAACTACCCTGTTAAAACACAGTACTTCGTAATTTCACAAGACTTAAAATGAATATTGTCTGTCTCTGTTGACCATGTAAAGGTGTTACACAGTATTGTAATGTGATGCATAACACACATTCAAAATGGAATCTGCAATTCATTTTACAGAGAACAAGAGTGAACAAGCATATTTACACATTTCTGTGCATAACTGTAAGTCTAGACAAAATAACCAAAGGGAATAGTCAAAATGCTTATCAAATTTTATCTTCGCAACAAAACATTTAAAAGACTCGCACAAAGCTGGATGAATGAAAACTACACAGAGAACAGGATTCTCTTCCAAGAAGGTCTCTAGAGACCTCAAGAGCAGGATTATTTCAGAGAGCTACAATATTAGAGAACGAACATATAAGATATGCTCAGCTGACCAGCGAAAGCAATGAGTTTCAGAGGTAAAAGTGGGAGAGAGAGAAAAGAAGATGGAAAGCTAGAGTGGGTTCACTGACCTCTTCCCGCTTTAGAGCGCGTGCGAGTGCGCTTGTCTTCAGTATCCAAACTCATCTGTCAGAAAGAGACACAGCGTTAGATTCGGAAGAAACAGAAACAGACACACACACACACAGTCATTTTACCGTCACTAATGAATTCATGCATAATGTATGTATATATTTTATATGTATATTTTTGCCAAAGCTCGAATCATACAGCATTTTATCTGCCCTTAATACAGAGAGAGAGACAAACAGAGACAGAAAGAGCTGTCAAATAACAGCAATAAGAAAATATTCATGAGCAATCACATTTTTCTTGATCTATTTAGATAAAAGTGTATGATGTACTATGAAAATATACGGTACCATAAGCTTGAAATAATAAAGAAGAAACATAAAAGACACTATTACTTATTACTAAGAATAACTAAGAGAAGTAAAATAATAAAACTTTAAAGCACAAGATTTTATTCAGATTTGCAAAGACGCATTATTACAGGATAAAACCGATATTGGACAGATTAGCAAACACATAAGCAGCTTCAGCACGGATGCTCATTTCACGTTTCTTAAAGGCACAGTGGCAAAAATGGTGACAAAACTTTACTAAAAAATATAAAACATATCTGCCATTTTTGTCTCCCCTTCATTATCCTTAATGCAATGCACATAAACAATCAATCTGATTGGCCGGTGCACAGAGAAAGAAATCAGAACGTGACATCTGCCAGGAGCCCATTTGCATTTGCGGCCCCATGTCAAGCTCAAGTGGTAATTACAATAGCAATATTAAGCACAGCAATAGAAATAACACAAACACAGGCACTCCAAATCACTGTAATTCCTATCGTACAGAGCCCCCCATCTCTAGACTCGCTGCGTTTCTGGCACAAAAGGAGCAGGTGTCAATCGCTCTCAATCTCACACACAGGCGCAGGGAGCTCCGCTCACTGTAAAGCCATTGGATGTTTTCCGCCAGCACAATGGCGCCATTAGCTTTGATTACTTTGCTGAGATTTAAATGGAAAGGAATCCTTGAAAATCCACGAAACTCTCTCCTTTTGACCCTCGGCGAGCGCCGCTCTCCCGCTCCCAGCTGCTGCCTTTAACGCAGCGCGAGAGCTGGCAAGAGCACACTGCACTTTCACAGAGGAGTTTCTCTTTCACGCTTTCTTTCTCTTTCTTTCTCTGGCAGTGGCACTTCCTGTTGATAGCTGACTTTTCAGCACGGGCGGATAATGAGTGTGTTGTGTTTGATTTGAGAGAGTTTGTGTACGGGGCAATGAAAAGTTGTCTGTGTGTGAGGAGGGGTGTATCCGGGCAGACAGGTGCAGACAGCAGTCTTCCTCTCCCAGATCGGTGAACGAGCGCTCGATTCACAGGACTGCTTTATGTGCGCTGATACTGCTTTTGAGATTCAGATACTCTGAGTTCAACTCACCGGCCTGGAAGGAAAGTTTTCTCACATAGATGATCAAATAGACCGGGGGCCGCTGGGACGCACAAACACTGAGCGTTGTGTTGCAAGTCACCCATCTGCGGGGCTTCTATACCCTCTCTGTATCTCTGATACGTGCTTCGCGACCACTTTGACCCCGAACACAAAAGCTAGGGGCAGATGCATGTCGCTTTATTCTTTATCCGTCAGTGTCGCTTCCGTTACACTTTTAAATCCTCTCTTTCTATGTTCTTAGTGTCAACGCAGGAATCAAACAGTCCATAAGGGAGCTCACACTGCTTTCATGTTTGTGTAACCATAGCTACGCATCTCGTTCGAATAGGTAAATGCATTAGAGTTTGCATTCCTCTTTTATTACAAATTCCAGCTCATTAAGTCAGTCACGTCGAAACCGCGGCTGTCTCTCTTTCGTAGTATCTTTCGAAGGCCTTTTTATGTTTTCAAACCTGTCCTTCCATGGCTTTTTAATAACAACTGTTTGGAGAGAAATTTAAGAAATGCAAGCAATTGCAGAAAAAGAAAGATTGCGAATAAGCGAAAACAAAAGGGCCAAAATTGTAGCTGTTGGTTTTTACTGGTTAGTGTACGGGGACGTCCACGCGTTCCCGCGGGCTGGGTGCTGCATTATTAACCGCATCCATACAAGCGGACGGAGTCGTTCCTTCGTACTCTTCTGACAGCTCTATGTAAATGACTGGCTGGGGGCAATGACTTCACAAAGAAGGTCACCCCTCCTCCTACGGCGTGCATAAATGAGCCTTTTATTCATTTTTGCATTTACAAGAAAAGGACAGCAAGCCGGGCCTGGCGTGGCAACCGTCACTGAAATGACAGGACTATTGACATCTCCAAAATTACCTGCAGAAAGCATCGGCCAATTAAAGGAGGCCGATACGGTCGCCTAGGAGATCTGAGCTATCCATCAGAGTTAACACGCTCACTCGGCAGGCTGACTGACATCTAAAGTAGGTTTATATGTTTGTGCGGGTGTAAGTGTGTGTGTATAAACGCGTGCTGGTGGATCAAATACTCTGTCACTCTGCTCTCTCTTGTGTGTTTTCTTTTCAAGAGCGTTCTGGTAGCACGAGAATCAACTTGGCCGTGATTCCTCAGCACACAGTTGGATGATGCAGATCAGTCAGAGATGGTATTATCTAATTGGATGCTCTTAAAAGCACTGCCTGCATGTGCAACCCTTTAAACATTTCAAATTAGATCGATAAATCAATCACTTCAGATGAATTCTTTCCATCACTGTGGAAAAAATAAAACATTTACAGGCCCAGCGGATAGAAAGTCTTTCTATCTCTCTCTCACTCTGTTTTTCTCCCGATCCCAGCGCTGCCATTAAAAACCTCTTCTAATAAATTTCCCAGTGCAGTTTGCAAAGTCAAAGAGATAGATGGATGAAAATGCGGCCCGTTCCAAATAAAAAGCTTGAAAAAGTGAAAAGGAAATGGGGGGAAAGATGTATCCACTAAAAGGAAAAAAATATACACCTAAGCAGAAAAGCAAAATGGGATAGTTGGGAGGGGGAGAGAGAGACTTTCTTTTATGTTGATGAAAGATAGCAAACAAAAGCAGCTCAAGGACATACCCGCTTTCAAACCTCTCCAGTTTTCCTAAATAATGCAAGAAAGCTCTGAAAACTAAATTAGGTTGAGTAGAGCAGCCCAATTGTTCATAATTATGGGATGCAGGATACTTTAAAACCTCAGTTCATCCAGAAGGGGGGGGAGGTTAGGTTGCTCTGCCAAAACCATTCTAGGTCAAGCTGGTATGAACTGCGCACAGTGCGGTAATACAATGCTGACTTCCTTTCGTAGCCTGCTGACTGACAGAACTGATGAATGTCATAAACGTACATAGACCTCATTTACGCCTAATTGTGCAAACTTGTGCAGGAAGTTTGATTCTGCTTTGTGATTGGATGAGAAGGCAAGTGCGACTCACTTTGGTTGGTCGGCTCTGCAGTCTGAGAGAGGGCCGGCAGCGGGTGATCTTGTCTCCACGCGTCCAGCGCTGGTTCAGGAGTTTCCCCCGGTACTCATTTTCTGTTTGAGAAAAAAACATCACTGAACATGTAGAAATGAAAATAAAAAAGACAAAGACGTTCACGTCAGCATCTATGGCTGTAATGGACTGATTCAGCAGTGAAATGGCCAGATCATCTCATCACCTGTCCACCTGCACCTGAAACCAGCAGCCTCAGCACAGGAAACACAAACCCACACGACACAACAAAAACTACCTCCTAACATCAGGACACACGGCCGAGGACACAGCCGACTTGTTTGGAGAACTCCGTTTAATTTCAGTATCAACTTTAAGATGTTTCTCCTAAAACTAATAGACAATTTAATAGTGAGAATTTTATGACAGAACTGAAATAATTTTATAAGAAATGTTTAATTTAATATTTTTGTATTTTTAAATCTGAGCACAGTTGTTTACACTGTTGAGAATGCTTCTGAGGAGTCATATTTTCAGTATAAACCAAAGTTTTTTTTTTAAGGAGGCCTTAAAAAATAGTTTACCCAAAAATAAAACTTCTCATCATTTATTCACCCTTATGAGTTATGAAACCTGTTTATAACTCTTTCTTCTGTGGAACACAATGGAAGATATTTTGTGTCTCAGTAGATGTGTGTCCATACAGTCAATGGAGGTCAATGTTGTTTGGTTACCAACATTCTTTAAAATATTTTCTTTTGTGCTCTGCAAAAGAAAGAAAGTCATACAGATTTAAAAAGGGTGACATGAGAGTGATAAAAGATGATAAAAGAAAGATGATAAATGATAAAAGTATTTTCATTTTTAGGTGAACTATCCCTGTAAGCAAAAGTCTCTATTTTCTTTCCTTCCAATATTGTTATCTAAAAGTTTAGCTATTAAATTTTCATTTTTATTTCCTGCATAAACCTACAAATGCATGGCTGCACAAACATTCACACACCTAAAGGTCAATAGAAGAACAAAGAAGTGACATTTATCTTTGGATGTAAATGCATTAACTAATGTAACGCATTGACAGCACATATACAGTGCATTTATATGTGTGTGTTGACTGAGGTGAGTAATGTCACATGCACAAAGTGACAATTTGACAGAACCTAGTGGGGGCTGGGCCTTTTACGCATCTGACCTATGCACTTCTAATTAAAGCGAGGCGAGAACTCAAAAAACTCAAATGTGCACACACGCGCATATATATGCATGTTCAAACACCCCAGCTGGAAGCTCTGTCAGTCTGCTATTAGAATCAATCACATTTGTGCATTTTATTGAGCTTTTAGCAGGAGGGGTGTCAGAGAGAGGAGGGGTCAGGGTGACAAGACTGAGCTGGGGGAGGGAATTTGGTCAGTAAATAATGAATCAACCATAAATCAGCTCTTTTTTTCCTCCTTTCTTTATTTCATCAGTGTAATAGTCCATCTCTCCATAAACCCCCACCAGCCCACCCCTACGACACCACCCACGGCACACACGATAGACATGCGTGTTAAAATGATAAAAGAGAGTTCTGATAAAACCTGAGGCAAAGAAAAAAATCCCCCAGAATCCCCTCCGCTCGAGCGCTAACATGCTCGCGCTATCAAAGCATATTAAAATTATCATTACATTCATCAATGGGCACAGATCAGTCTGTTCATGAAATCTCACATCTGACTCAAAACTGCAAATCTACTGTAGTTCATAACTTACTGCTGTTTAACCATCGGCAACACTGCAGGCCATAAATTCTATGCCTTTTGAGGATTTTATCATTTACCATGCGAACAAAACCTACGATAACCGTTCAAGCTTCACATTGTAGATTATCAAAGGACACAAGAAAACTTTGTCTTGTTTGTGTTGTTGTAAAATGTCAAGTCAATCCCGTAAGATTAAACTCATTCAATTTTATCTGTTTTCAGGTTAGGATGAATCTAAACAGCCTTTAGTACAAAGCAAAAAATAATTTAAGTAGGAAAGAAACTGTCTAAATTAAAAAGACAGAAATGAAGGCCGATGGGGAAATTCATACTGTACTTGTCAAAACATTTTCAAAGCAATTTTCCAACTCAAATACAAAAGTCATTTAATTGCACAGAGTTTGGCTCTATTATTAAAAGGCTGTATTCATCTCAACAAGAATTACTGTTTTTTTTAGATTTGATATTTAATTTGACTAATAATGGTAAAAGATAATCAACATCTGCCTTTCTTACTTTGCCTTCTGCCTTTATTATATTCTTTTCTAATTTCCTTACTTCACCTTTATCTCAATGTTTTTATTCTTTAAAGGGCTGACTAACAAGCTGTCTTATAAAGTGCTAAAACTCACCTCTGAGAATAAGAGAGAAAGTGAAAGAGCAAGAGAGCGCAAGAGAAAGAGTTTGCTGTCAGTAAGAGAAGCCTTTAAGCATGCTTAGCTCCTGTCTCTTTCACAACTCTCTCTATATGTCTCTTTCTCTCTCACTTTCCCCTTAACATCTGCCCTTCTCTCTTAGCAAGCACAAAATAAACAAAGCAGGCAGATCTGATTTGCCTCCTAAAACTCTGTGCAGCAGCAATAACCCAGAAAAGACAGGCAGGATGCCAGTCATCAGAGTTAAAAAGCTGTAGGGCATTGTCAGTAAAAGCATTTTCAATGCCCCTTACACACACACTCCCACGCCGGCACGGAACAAAACGCTTATTTATCAACTTTCAGCCCTCTTCTAAAAAGTGACTACAACAGCACTACTGTGCATCCTTCCCCTTCCAACTCTCTCTCTCTCTTTTTCCCATTCTCCAATTTTCAGGCCAAATAAACAGAACTGTGAAGCGCACCGACCTCTTTAAAATCTCACCATAAACTCAGATGTATCGCCGACTCTACACTTTCCAGGCCCTCTGAAATGGCACGGGCCCAATAATTCACCCGTCTCTCTCTATAACCTTGATGGCTCAGGTGCCACTCATTTTAAAGAGAAGGGAAGCATTAATAAATCTAAACAGTTCACCATTTATAGATGGGTTAGCGGGACCCACTATTAGCTGATTGGTTGCCCTGTGAGCGTTCACTATGGAGTATTGCACTACAAGAGGAACAAGGGATTAATAAATGATCTGTGATTGACAGAGATAGTAGACGTGCTTTCACAAAGGGTAAGAGACGCAGACGCAACCTACTGAAACCCATCAAAGTGATGCAGGGTTCTTTGAGACAGACACAAATCCATAGTTTAGATTAAACAGGGACGGATGCCTTCATATAATCCATGGTTGAGACATCTGCACTCTCTGCTCCAGTTAAGCGGGATTTAACTTTGTGATTAGAGAATAAGCGGAAAGCTCAAAAGCAAAGGTGAAAGAATTATGTTAACCTCAGCTAATTATTACAACAAAAACAATATCTGAAAACCCAAATGAAAAATACTTCAATATTTGCTATAATAAACTGTAATAAAAATTTCTAGATACTATTGTGTTTTTGAACCTTACCATAGTAAATAAAGTATACAAGAGTATTTACTAGTTAGGGTCAAGATTAGTATTAAATCACTATAGTAAATAGTACAAAATACTACTAAATATTTAGTAATCACTACAATAAGTATTCTAAATGTGGGCAAAACGCATTTGTTTGTATATTTGTTTGTATTGTCTGGAGAAAAGTAACAATAAAATTTTGCTCTTCTGCATGCCAAAACGAGTCAAAGTGCTTTGGAGAGCCACGGGCACTTTTTTCCCTTATGACGCACCGCGGAAAACACCATGACAACCGCGCGCGGCAGTAAGAGGCGCGCTCGGAGAGTGACTCCGCGTTAAAGGAGCAATAACAGAATTGGCTTTTGTCAACGCGTCTTAAATGAGAAAAACTATCAAGGTTATGGGCGAGTTATAAGTAGATCCGTGTTGCAGTCTTGACGAGGCGGATCGGTGCGGTAACACCTGTTCAGTGGCGCGAAATCTCCAACTAGTAAACAAACAACGACGCTGTTGTGGTGCACGAGCAACATTCCGTGCAGATGTATTCTAAATCACCGATCAATTCAACTGTACGCAGCGTTTCAAGGCTGCTCTAAATGGCACCTTTCTTTACTAATGATAGTGGCGACCCTGACCCCCGGCCTCGGCGCCGTGGCTTTCTGCTGCGCCCTGAATGAGCAGAGAGCAATTTAGCCCAGCTGCTCCATTGCACATGTTTATTACTCTGTCCTCTCCTACAATCCCGCGGCACCTGCTGCAGCGCAGCATCTTTACTTTTATTTATTTATTTTCACAATTTTTATATTTGTAGTTTAGCATCCTATACGGAGTGCACGATAAACAAGCATCTATTTTGGAGACGCAAAAGGATCGCTTGAGCGAGCGCTGAAGTTTGCATATTGCGAACAACTCCGCTTGAATATAATATTACAAATTAATCCGCGGATAGGATTAAGTGATCTGTAAAGACCCAGATTTCATAATTCGAGGGAAAAGAGCGTCTGTGTGCGTCAGATGAGCCGATATAGTCTCGTTGTTTAAGGATAAGTGAATAGTAATATATTAACGTCGCAAGGAAAAATTATTGGGAAACTTTGCAAGGATATCCTCCACACCACAGAGATAGCACCCTTCCCTTTTTTATTAAACCGCGAGGATCCTGACAATTCACAATTCTGCGCAATTTCCGCAAAACGCCAGATAGGATCTCGTGAAAGTTATTACCAAATCCAGTTTGTAGGCGAGGGAGATAAAGCGAGACTACATGAATCAATGTAGCGTTCAGGTGACCTTTATTGTACACAGCACATGAAATCTTGACAAGTGGGTGTCGTTAAAATACGGTAGCAACCTTAGCAGAGATATTCCTTAGGAAATGCAGTTATACTCTCAGCGCCTCAAAAAAGTTACTCTCAGACTTAAAGCGCTCCAACTCCACTTACTCTTCTCATAGTCTGACTCGTATGGCTATATGACAACCAGATACTATATCGTAAAAATAAAGACATCCAACAGGGTTTGTAAGATGCTTTTACGCAAATAGAGCGTAAAATTATTAAGAGAAAGTTATTAGTTTAGTGCGCATTCAGTACAGCACATTCACAATATATAAAAGCTGACCGTGATTACGTTATCACATAATTGATCCTCAGATCAAATACATTCACGTTGAGCCCTTCACTACGTCCACCATCTTGGCTGCAGGTGCTTTGATATTATACTTCATACAATATGAACGTGTAACACATTAGCCCCGAAATACCGACAAAAACAAGACGCACACGCGCCGCGCGAAAGACTAATCACTCATTAGAATGAACAGGGGCGGGAGATGGATGCAGAGGATGGGCGTTATTGCTTCAACTCTCATGACTTTTCTTCTGCGCATCTCACCAGGGGCGGTTGACATTTAAAGAGAGCATCTCTCCACTCTGTTTTCTGCAGCGGAAAATCAAATGGCCACCCCTCCTTCTTCTTCTTCCACGCCATTCGTGCACTCGGCCGGGAGTCCTGCGCTACGCCCATTGTTCGACCTTAATTACACAGAGCCATATGGAAGTAACTCCGAATGTATGCCAAAAGATCAAGATTTTTAAACAACTATACATAACACTAAACACCACAAGTGCGATCACTCCGAAAACAGACTATGTGTTATTGGTACTGGCAAACAGATGCACAATAAATAACGACGTAATCGCATAGGAATACGTGACAATCCAAAACGAAATGAATTAAAATAAATGAATAATTTTACAGACCTATCAGCGTCACATGCATTATTCAGCATTAATGCTTCAGAACAACAAGGCAGATAGAAAATAATGACATGTCATTCCCCATCCATCTCAACATGAAGGAAAGATCAAACGCGCGCTGTGGTTTCTGTGCCAAAGTGGTCAAACAAATGCATCTCTGCGTTAGAGCGCCATGGCTGAATGTTTCTCCATCACTTTTCCCATGTCAACTCCACACACTCTTCACTGGAGCATCTTCAAATAGAGAAGCATGGACATACTCTCTCTTAAACAGATTCACTTTTACAGTATAAATTCAGCCAGCAAACGTCTTAGTTCACAGACTAAAAGATCAATCATCGATCAAATAACGGATTTCATCATGAAAGATTTTACGCTTTAACGTAAGTGTGAACAGTAGAAAATATAAATCATCCAGATGATATTTTCTGCTCTCTCGTATAAATCATTAACCTTGATCTGTAGGGCATCTCGGGATGGGATGATCTAGATATGTAATGTACACTGCTGGCTATCAAAATGTAATGATAAATCGTCAAACATTTTTAATTTCTAGCAACAACTCAATGAATCTAAGCCTAAGGTTAGCAACATTTCTAAAAGATCATCTTCAGATATTTTGAAACGAAACATTTTAGATAATGGACTTATATGCTAAGCAACAAACAAGAACGAAAGTAGGATATTTGTTATATGAAATCAAAATCATTACCAGAGTGAAGAAGAATAATTCCGAAAGCTTCGTACTACGACTGACGCTTCCCTCGTCTTCGTCGTATATTCAGTAGGCTGTGACACAGTTTGGGGTAAAATATCCCATTTATAGATTTTTATAAAAGAAAACTAAACTCTACTTGTCTACTAGTATCCCGAAAGATTCACTGATAGCGGGGAAGAGGATCGTCTCTTCTCTGATGCTGCTACGGACGAGCGAGGATCCAGAACGGGGCGGTATGAACGCTACTTGTTTGTAAGCAAAAACATGGCTTCATTTGCCTTTGTCAGCGAGAAAACGTAATATTGACTTACCTTTCCCTCATGAGCCATTGTCCCCCACCTCCTCCCTCCGCCCTTTGCCATGACATCACGAAAGCTGTAGTAAAACCTACAACATCGATGGGCTGGGCTTTGACTATCCCCCCGCAATAACTCAGCGGGCATGTGTACAGCCATGCACACTCTATTTCATACTCTGTCTTTCTCAGTGCAGGACACACACACGCACATACACACACAATCTCTCTCTCTCTCTCTCTCTCTCTCTCTCTCTCTCTCTCCATCTTACACACACAACCACGCACCAACTACATGGGGATTTGTTCTGGTGGAAGTTCTTTTTTGTGCCAACAAGATAATCATGTAAACACTGAAACCCTGTGCAAATACAGCCAGCTAAGTAATAGAGCACATGCGTGTTTAAATCATTCATTACATCTTATGGTTTTGAGAGCACGCCGGGACACTGTTAGATTAAAGTAACGTAGGAATAGCGTAAGCTGCTTATTTGGACCAGTGATTAATAATCTTTAATATTCCACAAAAGCATGCATAAGCTCTCTGGTGTTATCTGAACCCTCCCTTTTCCCCAAATGGTACTGTCCAGTGATTCACGTATATTACTTTCCTTGGGCAATGCTCCATTGTTAAAGTGAGTATCATTTTAAGATCAGATCACTTTAGGAAAATCTCTTGATGGACGGATATTCTTTTTTCTCGCGTGCATAAATATAAAACTCATTTTGTAAAGGTTTAGAAAAAAATGACGGAAATGCCAGACTTTAGACTTTTCAAGACTTTAGACTTTTGTTAGAGTAAGTTTATAAAATCGTATGTGTATACTTTATTTTGTATAGACTTGCAATAATTTGTACTTCTTTTAATTTCTTTTGGTTCATGCAATACTTCTACAAAATTATTTATATCCAGCTAAAACACATGTCCTCAGAGTGAGAGGCAACAAGAAAAAGGATTTTAACACAGTACAGACTTCTCCACTCAGAACAGATGAATGTAACTTGGAATGACTCCTAAATGTTACACACACCGCTGTTTTGCTTTGTTGTTTTGTAACCATTAGCGAAAATGACAACCATTCATTACAAGCCATTTGAGAATATTCTCCACAAATGCCACTCTTTATCTGCTGTCTCCATGCCGCACACGAGGGGAATTTTCAAAAAGCCAACCTTCGCCTTTCAGAAATTCTATTAAGTTCTTATCTCTTTGCGGCAGGCTCTTTTTTGCTGTCCCATTGTTATGCATTGGAGCTGAAATCAATCACGAAGTGTCCACGCCGCATCAATATGATTTCAGTTGCCTCGCTAACCGTGACACAATACAATAAACAAAAGACAGAAAAGAAAACCGTAAACACCTGAAAACAAGTTACACTTTCCTGTCTTAATCACTCAGACTGAGACTTAGGGCAGCGAGATTGGGTCAGATCTGATTGCTTCTTACAGTACTTTCATTGAGAACTTTGTGAGCAAACTGTAAGAGAAAAGAAAGGGAACACGAGCACAAAATCTGCGCTCGGCTGGCCTTCAGGACCCCAGACAGCGCTTTGGCCCAGCACCATGGACAGCAGCCTGGTCGAGAAAAGACGGTTGGTACCTTCGAGATTTTGTCGTAAACTATTGTTCTGTGTTGCGGTTGTATAATTTGTAATGTTAAAATGTTAGGTTAACATTCCCAAATTAGATCCACATCAGCGATCAAGACTTAATTAGCGGTACAGACTGTGACATATCAAACAGTAATAGTGTTGATACTTAAAAACATTCTTGATGTAGTCCACTTGTTAACAGGGTATAAATTCACTAATACATAGACCACTATTTCCCCAATAAACACGTGCATGTTTCTTTAAATATCCCAACTGTTTAAACAAGTCGCATTTCAACTCCTCAACAACACACGTTTTCACTTAGATATAACTCGCCACTGTCACTCTTGAGAACACTGGGAATAGTGTCTGTATAAATATTGCATAAGGGAGTCAGCTGAGAGAGCGGGCTGCAGGGGCCCCAAACTCCACGAATGGCCTTGACAGATGGAACAAGCTGACAGACAACAACAGAGAGAAAGTTTGAATGCGCCTCCGGGCTGGTATTGTGTCCGCCACAGTCCTTTGGGAAACAAACTGCTCTTTGTCTAAACAACTCTGAAGTTAAGCCGAAGGTCTAGACGAAGTGCCTGAAAGTTTTGTGTAGATGCGATATAAAACCTCGTCATAGCACAAAACTATTACATCTAAGTAAATAATAATACGTTTGTTTTTTCTATTTATAAAGCTAATAGTTGACTTTACTGTACTGATGTTTTACCATAACATTTATTTTAACGATGAAGACGTTTCACAGTGTTATGTATAGTAGTTCATCGTCGTTTCAATTATTTACCCCAAATCGCATATCTTAGTCGTTTACAACAATATTCATAACTTTTCAGTCAGCTGTTTTTAAACGAAGTCGTATAAAATTAAATCAGCAAAATAGATACACAAAGAAGTTAGTTCAACTGACCTAAAAATGTTCCACACAGCTTCATGGTTACAGCCGCTTGTTTCCCATAAGCGTCTGGCAAGTCCTGAGAAAGTAAACTTAAGTGCAAAAGTTCTGGACGAAATTACTACAACTTCTCTTTGAAAGAGCGAATGAGGGGGTGGGCTGACGTCAGAGCCGGGTGTAACCAATCAGAGACAAGCATGTGGGTAATTGTATACCACAGCCGCAAAACTCTTAGCCAATCAAAACAATTGTCTTCAGTTCTCGACAACAAAGCCTGTAGAATGCCAACAGAAGGCACACCGGCAGCTGTGTGCTTTCAGCTTAGAAAGTTTTTCAACAAAGCTGCAACACACAGGGGAAAAATCCTAGTCCAGAGATGGGAATCTTTACAAACAAACAATGTTTTATTATAACATATGCTAATTTGTTCTTTTTTTGGTTGCATGGGCAATACCTAATATCTAATGGCCAGTTTGTATAATGTTACATAATTTTAATAGATATATACACACATTTATAAAATGTTTACATATTTATACTTTGACGTAAAGATGCATTTGCTTTGACTTTCTTTGCAGCCCTTTCCAGCAGTCCTTTCTAGTTGCATTAACCTTTACAAACTTTAATATATTCACATATTTTAGATATAATGTAGGGCCTATCATCTCTTAGTATACCATAGCACATTTACCATAGCTTTTATGTGGGTTTGTAGGAAGTAATACACATTACTTTTGTATAGTATTAATTCTTACATACTTAAATCAGCGAGAGTTTTAAACTTGTATTTAAAAGCCTTTAATATAATTATCTGTGGGAAGTAAAAAACACTATTTAATTTTACATTTTCACATAAAGATATATATTACTTCGACACACACATAACCTCACATTCACTCACCCTCAAACACGCATAAATAAAATGTCTTCTTAATGATATGAATGGCGTAAGATTTCTAATTCAATTTATTTTTTCATTTTGAAGTACATGCACAAACACAGACTGCATGTTTACTGCAGTGAGTGACAGAATCTGTGATACACTCTGTGAGAGACAAACTTTTCGAGAGACAGACAAACTAGTGTTGTCCTACTCTTTCAGAATTGCTTTCCAAGTGTGAATTTCATTTTTATGGGGCATTAAGGAAGTAAATCTATGTGTGCCAGTTCACAATCATGGATTAAACAGCAACAAAACGGCTGGAAAAATAAAGTAGCCTTAGAGCCAGGATTATCTCTACCCTGTTTTTACTGGCATCATGACTTCTCCTCTGGGCAACATTTTGAGTTTCACTTCCTTGCACCCCGTTACATCATTATCACATACCTCTTCTTCAACCTCTTTCCAATCTGAAGCACCCGCTCACCCAAAACAAACAAACAAATGTCTGAAATAAGATGGAGGGAAATGAGCAGCGTGTAAGTGAGGGTGTGGATCTCCCCCGGTGGGTTTGGCAAGATCCGGGCTCTCTTTCAGCAGATGGCTCCTCTGATACTCCTGTCCTCTCCAGGCCCATCTCCATGCCCCAACTCTGCGTTGCCATGGTGAGGGGCAGGCGGAAAACATGTAATGCATTTGCTGCTTATTAAATTTGCCTTCTGACAAAGAGAGGCTCTCACTTAAAAACGAGAGCAGGCCTGGACGAAGACGAGCAGGCCCGATACTCTTTATCACAGACTACCAGACGCCCCGCTGTATTCTTCCACTACGGCATACACTCATTGACCTATTAACTTTACGACTGCCTCCTCCCCCCTCGCTTTTGCCAAATGAGGGTCTGTACGCCCCCTCCTTTCGGGCTCTGCAGAGTAAGGGCCCGTGCGCCCCTTTGCCCATGACCCCCCCGACCTGTCGACATCATTGCTGCGCATGAGAGAGAGTTGGAGAGGCCTCCGCTGAACCGTGACCTGCCCTACAGCTGTCTGCACCACACAAAAAGAAAAGAGAAAGAAAAGTGTATGAGTATGACAAAGTGAGAGAGGGCTTGGGAGTGAAATTAGAAAAGCAGGGCGCAGATGACTCGAGCGAGAGTGGGAAATAACGCTGATTAACTGCAGGCTAAGTAGTGTGACGGTAGATGTGCGGATACATGGAGGTGAAGCGTGCATCATGACCAATTAAACTAGGGCAACATATCTGCTGGTAAGCAGATTTTACGCATGCCCATGTACATTTTTAAAAAAGAGCCACAAACAAAAATTTTATTTATGAAGATTTTGATTTGATTTGGTTTTATGACAATTTAATATTAGGCTCTCGTGACTTACTGCTTTAGTAGCAGTTCGCCAGACAGTTTAATAATAAATATATGCGTCTTCCCTTAAGTTATGATGTTACTTCATTTATTCATCATTGTTTTTTTAAGCTAAGCTTTAATTTTTGTAAAACTCACTTTATTTGCTGATTCCTACCGTCAATTTATTTTACTTGAAAGAAAAAAAAGTCCCTCCCCCTTCATACGCACATTTATACACACACACAGTAGTTTCAAAAACTATTTTGGTCTGGGTGCCAACTTACATGATCATCACCATCTCTTCTCGCACAGTATGGGGTTCGATGCCCCCAAACCGCCAGTCAAAGAAGGGTCAGAGGTGCCAGAGGGCATAGAGCCACAGTCTGTCTGCATCCACCCCCTTTTCCTCTCTCTTTCTCGCCAGAACATGTCCTTCTCTACCACCCCTAAAACCACTTCTCCCCGCCCCTCTGCCCCCGTCCGAACGGCCGGGTGATGAGTAAACACACAGAACTCCGCACGCACGGCCCGGCTTGCTGCCTCATTACAATCACAAAGAGCTGCCACACTTTTGGGTGGAGCCTGTGGCCGCGGGAGGCTCCGGGGCCTTTAAGTGAGTGGCATACTTAATAGGCTTTGTGTAGGAGAAGAAAGGAGAGTGAAAGGGGAAAGAAAGAAAGCAGGCCCAGCTGTCACGGCACACTAGATATCAGTCTACCACAGAAACACTTTTTCACTGTCTCACCCCTCCTGATTTTTTATTTTTTCGTTTGCTGAGGTAAGGATTTAGACGCACAGGGAACTAGGCGTCTGAAAAAATAAAAGATGTGAACACATATGTGCTTTCACACACAGAAAAGAGCTGTGTGGGCACTATGTGGATCAAATAATACGCTCCTGACTGAATGTTCTACATTCTGTAATGTTATACATCAGAGGATGAACTGAGGGAAAATGCTGAGTGAAACAACTCCCAAAAGTACAAGCTTTTCATTCATTCATGACTAAGAAATAAAAGAACTTTAAAAGGCTGCAAAATGATGTGTTGCATTCAGATTCTCCAATCTCGGTTTACAAAATGTCGAATCAATGTTTCTGAAAGTGTGAAGCTGGCATAAAATACTTTAGCTAGGTTTACATGCTGCATGTCAATAAAAACAAAATATCATTAATTTATAATTAATATGCACACAATTTTTGTTAAATTACTAGCTACACGTAACTTTTGTATTTTTAAAAATTTCTTCATCAAACAACAGGAAAAAGAAAAAGAACTAGCAAAAGCAAAAATTTATTTAAAAACTATGAAGTTCAATAAAAATTAAAATTGATTGATTTAAATATAAAAAAATTTAAACTTTTAACCTAAAGTTTTACCTAAAATTCTGATTAAACAGGACCATGGACATGTTATTCATCATATTAAACTTTCCAAAACATATGAAACTAACAAAGTGTTTAATAAAAATAGGTTGCAACTAATGTATAAAAAAATATATGCATGCACCAAAACCACAGCACATAAGGTTCATTATTATTACTGAAATGACACATTCAGACAGAGTAAACCCATATTTAGGTGTACATATGCTCAGTAAGTCCTCAGAAAGGCTAGGAAACAATAGTCTGTGCTTGCGAGCTGCTGCACAAAGCAGGTGGCGATACTCAGAAATGTGTGCTGTTGTTTGTATAATCTGTGTGATTGCGGTGGGCTGCTGCTAAGCCTTGCTAAATCAGCTTAGCACATGTCCTGCCGTGGAGGAGGCTTGTTTTAAAGACCCCCCTCCCAAACCTGCCTTCCTTTAGCAGCGCGAGAGAGTCCAGACACTGAATCAAAGATTATTCTCAGTGGATGACACTCTCCATATTTCTCAGAGGACCCCCAGAATGCACATACGGTCGGACACACACAGTCCCACACGCAAATTAAATGTGTGTGTGTGTGTTTGAGTCCATATATGTAATTATGGAGAGAAACAAAGATCCTTATGTACATTGTTACTATTATTGGCATATTTATTTTTACTTTGTAATTCAAGTTATTAAAGTAAATTGATTAATTTATTCTTTCTTGGAAAATTAGTTGATTTTGAAATTATGAAAATGATTGAAATTTTAATTATTATTTTCTTTGTTTAAAAGTTTAAAATGAGTTTTTCTATAGATTGTTTTGGTCTATAAACCAAAAGGAGAACGGCACGAAGCCTTGGCATGACCTAACTGTAGTTTATAAATATGTTTTTTATTTCATGTTGTTCAAATATCTGTTAGCTATAACCTAATTTCTTGACACGTTGTTTATAATATTGAAAAGTTTATTAAACTTTAAAAGATTATTATTATTAAAATATACATATCGCATATAATAGATTTGTTTACTCATTTATTTTATTGCATTTGTGTCATTTTACTCTAATATTATTTTAAACTCAGTTCACAGCTAATCCACAAATGCATTAACAATACTAAAAAAATTGACAAATTCTCAACTTTTAAATCCCTAAAACTCACTCATCACCACCAAGACCCTCTTGAACCCCCTCTCCCGCCTCGTTCACCTCCATCCACAGCACTCCTTCAGACACAGAGGACAGACAACAGAGGAAGAATTAAGACAAGAGAGAGCAAAAGTGTGAATGAAAGGGGGACACCTGGAGCGGGACCCTTGTAGTGTTCCACATTGTAGACTAATAACAGGGCCGGGGCGTGCGTGTGTGTGCGGTTGCCTTGGCAGCAGGACTCAGCTGATTGCAGGGTTATGGGTTTGGGGAGGGGGTACTTGTTTGGAAAGCATCTGTATGCAAATGTCATTATGGTATAGAGATGTTTGGAGAGGCCACTGGGAGAAAAAAAGGGGGGGTGGAGAGATGAATGGAAGGACGAATGGACGGATGGTATCTACAGAAAGACTTTACCGTGTGATGCTGCTGGTTTCCATCTAAATCCATCAAGAAAATAAGACACTTCACTTAAAAGGCCTCTTGCACATGCAGCATTATATTAGCAGACTTCTGAAAAGAATCTGAAACAATATCTGACTTTAATGAAGCAGCATTATAAAAAGCCATTTGTCTTTGAGGCACAGGTTCATAAAAGAGATATTGAAGCGTGAACTTTATATTGGATTAAGCGCGGAATCATAAAGTCTTGAAATACAGTAAAATGTATTTTGTATGAAGTCATTGTGACACATTTGCTTGATTTGATTTCTTACCTCTACTAAAACAGAATTGACCTCATTCATGAAACACGAGCAGAACGAATTTCTGTGTGAATCATTCATAAAACTATTCTTAAGGAAACGGTCACATTCGATTTAAAGAAACAGTATACATAAGAATAGATTTATGATTGTTTATGCATAAATTTGTTGTTGTTGTGCTTTGTTTATGCTTGTGTGTGTGTTGTACACTTTAAAATCAAATCAAACACTGTTCCTTTTTTGTCTTTGCTAATCTCTAAAGTAAAGTGATATTTCAGTGCACAGTAACAAACATGTGATGCAACTGATTTCATAATACAATTTCGCATTAAGCATTAAGCAATGATATTTTTTCTGTTAATAATGCGTTAATGTGCAGCAGCGAGTCATTATCTAACTGCTTTTTCATCTGCGCAAGCTCTTTAATGACAGCTGGCCGAGAAAGGTTTTCTCTTTCCTTACGAGAAACAGAAAAGAAAGTAGCTGTACGCAATAAAAGCGCTGACGTAAATAGTTTTACACACGCTTCCAATGAAATCCTTTAGTGAGATGTATTTCTACAGAAAGAGCGAGACAGAAGGAGCTTTTTTATGTTCTGCTCTCACTTAATGTAATGTACTCAGTGGCAGTGCATGATGGGTAATTACAATAGTCACAACACAGATGGGGGGCAGTGTCACCATGGCCTTAAGCTCGCCAGCACACGTACACACTCACGGTCAGATGAATAAGCTCTGACACACTCTTCAATGTCTATTTCCCCCTTAACAAACGGCCAAGATCATTAAAATCCATACTCAGAAAACACATCTTATCCTTTTCCTGCCCTGCATTAACAAAGTCTGACTCTTCATACTTCTTTGCATTTACCCTTTGTTCTGTTCACGTTGAAAATAACCCATCTCACTTTTTGTTTTAACAAAATCGGAAACCAGAGGCACAGATGCAGATATTGCATAAATGGGCATGCCCTCTCTCACTTTCTCCCCATCAAAGCTTTTGTCCAGGTGAAGGTCTTAAGACATAAAAAGATGGTGTCAAAAAGAGAGTAAGAGAGAGAGACTTTTGAATAATTCATGGCAGCTTATAATGAAGCGTGGTCCACTCTTTAAAGTGTTTGGTGTGTAATGGAGTTTCAGACACACAACTATCATTTTCTCTTAATGGCACTTTCTGGGCTGCTAGCTGTGACCCTTTCCAACACACACACACACACACTGGCAAAGGCGATTACCGACAGCTGCTGGAGTTTCGAAGTGGCCAAAGTGGGCAATTTTCTCAATGCCATTTAAACAACAAACACTGCAGAAGAGCGGAGGGTGGGGGGGGTTGAGAAATGAGGAGCGAGAGAAGGTGACGGCGGTCATTGTAATTCACAGAAAGTGCGTGAGCGCGTGTGGCGGGGGGTTCATTAGAAGAACTCCAGGTTGAGTGCGAATGTTCACATCTGGCTCGCCGTCGACTGCATCCTGTATGCAAGATGCTTTGACTTTGTATCTCTGTGATTCACTCTTTCATTCTGTGTGTGCAGGTGATCAGACAGGTGTGGACGTTTTGCATCATGAGTGTGTTTGCAACCTGGAACAACACCACACTGTACAAGGTTAAATGCTATTTACAACCAATTTTGTTACTGTAATTTTGCTGCTGAGAAAAAAAAGTGGGACTTGAATTTATCCCCTTGAAATTGGGAATTTTTTATATATATATATATATATATATATATATATATATATATATATATAATATTTGTTATATTTACTATAGTAAGGTTAAAAAAACTATAGTATTTGAGTAATTTTACTACAGTTTACTATAGTAAATGTTAAAATTTACTACAGTATTTCTTCATGTGGGTATTAAAGGGGAGGGGTTAAAAAATAGGAGGGCTTCAAACATCACTTCATAAGCGGAAGTAATTATATTTTGATATTCCAAGATTATGGAAACAATTTTATATGGAATAATGTGGACCGATCACATCATGCTCAGTAAAACTCACGAATGCATGAAGAAAGTAAATAGGTAAATCAATTTTGATTTCATGTTGACTAAGAACTACAGGCCTTTTCTGTTGTATCAGAAAATCAGTGGCAGGGAAATATAGGCTATAAATCCCCTGGTATGACCCTCCCGGTTGAAATAACAGCTTTGTTTGATCAGTAAAGGGGCAGCAGATTGTGTGGAGACTTCCAAACTAAACTAATCCCTTCCTAGAACACCAAACAGATGTTCTGGCGCTGCAGTCAACACGTAAGCACACACACACCTCAGAAGGCTAATATTTGTTCAATTGATGCTGTGCATAGTACAAAAACAAAAGATCATTACAATGCTCCACTCACAACACTCTAAAAGGGCAGTTTTACATTTTACATCAGCAATGAGAAAATTTAGTCTGGTTTCTTTTGTGCTCACCTGAAATTGAAAGCATTTTCTTTTATTCTTTTCACACGTTCTCTTTCATTTTCAAGTTGTTTTTTATTCATTCCACCTGCAGTTTCACATCACTGCCTCTAAATGAACAGAAACTACCAAATCATCACAGCTCTTACTGTCCGTCTCGCTCAGAGTAACTTTTTGTTTGGCAGATCAGAGCTCATTATGAAAGGAAATATGTGACCTTTACCCTCTGTTTCAGTCTGGCAGGTGAGCATGTAAGATTTAAGTGTTGGGTGTGTGTAAGTGCAGAGCACCTGTAATTTGAGGCTGCAACTTCCTTTTGTGTGCAGGAAAGTTTGTGTTTCCTCTGTGTTCTATTGCGCAGAAGAGTCGAGTGCAAGTAAATAGTGCTCGTGTGGAGAAGACAAAGACCTCAATCTGCACCTGTCGCAGTGGCTTTACTGTAAAGAATACAGTCCTCTTTTAAAACCATTAACCCTTCTGTGTACCTCTTTTTTCTGTGCAAAAGACAGAAGGACACAGACAGCAAACATTAGTAGGTTATTCACTTTAATATTTCATAGTTGAATTCTAATCTAATCATGACAAGCTATATATTGATGAAAAGATCTTAGACTCATGAATAAATAGGCCCTATTTGACAATTTTAAACAAAACATACTAAAACAACAAAAAATATTGTTATTAAAGTTTTAAATATTAAATATTACAATATTTCCTAAATATATATACACATGTATGTGTGTTTTTGTGTTCATAAATACCAAATTATATGCACAGTACACAGACATATATTATGTAAACACAAACTTTTATTCTGGACGCGATTTATCGCGATTAATCATTTGACAGCCCTAATATATATAAACTTAATATATAAAAAATAGATTATTGAATGTAATCTATAAAGGTGTATTGTATTTTGTGTTTAGCCTTTGTAAACATTGCCTAAAATGTTTTTTTCTTGGCAGTCAATGTCTCGAGGTCTTACAATAAAATGATTTTTTAGCAAGTACTGAATGAGTCTCTACCTCTTCTGTGCTCTTATTGGCTGCTTGCTTTATTATTTGGTCATCCTTCACTACACAAAACAAGACGCAACATACTGTATATATGCATCCACTGAAACAGAATAAAACTATGAGCATCACAGCTCAATATGCCAAATAACATGCACTAACAGCCAGCAATCGCAATGACACTCCAAACTATAATATGGCAAATGTCATTCTGCACAACAATGTGTTTGCACTGATGTGATTGTACTGAATGTCTCTGTATTGATCTCACACTTATACAGCCAATCTTTATATAGCCCTTACCAGTCAGGCTCCTTATCATTTGCGTGTTTTCAAGGATGAAAGGACCAAATGCTGTCATATCATTACACACATATAAAAACTCTTATAGCGGCTGTTCCTGTTGCATTTAATCTGAAACGCAGTGGCGAAAATCACACATTCACGTGTCTAAATTTGGTCAGTGAAAATTGAGCGTCACCTTCCACAGATCATTTAATTTTTATTTTATGTTTGGGTAAATTTTTAAGTTCTTGTGAACTTATTAGGTTTTACAGTCATGTGTTCAGCCTGTTTAGCCTTTTGTAAACATAAAATGTTTTTCTTGGATGTCAATGTGTCCTGTATAGGAGCTAACTATAGTATGTGAAGGGAACTCCATTAACACTGATTACACAAAACAAGAGTATAATGCATCCAGGAATAAAACTATGAGCATCACAGAGAGAGAGAATATGGCAAATGTCAGAGCAACAAGACTGATGTGATTGTACTGAATGTCTCTGTAGAGCCTTGAGCCAATCTTTATAGAGCCCTTACCAGTCAGGCTCCTTATCATGCGTGTTTTCAAGGATGAAAGGACCAAATGAGAGAATAGCTGCTGGAGAGAGAGAAAATCACACAGTCTAAATTTGGTCAGTGAAAAGTCACCTTCCACAGAGGTTACAGTCATGTGAGCCTTTAATTAGTATTCCATTGAGAGAGAGAGAGAGAGAGAGAGAGAGAGAGAGAGAGAGAGAGAGAGAGAGAGAGAGAGAGAGAGAGAGAGAGAGAGAGAGAGAGAGAGAGAGAGAGAGAGAGAGAGAGAGAGAACAGTCCCTATGTCAGGTGTTATAGCGTCCCCAGGTGTAATTATGTGCGTCCTGCCCTGACATGCGTTTTTACACACATTACATGTAAAGGAAAAGAGGTGTGGCCATGAATAATGTAATCTCTATTTAAATTCTTACATGTATGGCTAAAGAACCTTTGAGACATCTTTATAATTCATGAAACAGATACAGGAAAGTATGATTTACATAAGCATGATTTACATAAGCATGTGTCTGTCCCATGCGTGCATGGATGAATCATTCATATATTTTTCACATGGACTGCCTGCGAGTGTGTGAGCAGATTCTGAATTAGAATCAGATTTAAAATGCTAAATTGTTCTCTACGGCCAGTCGTGTTGCTTGTATTTACATGTGTTTGTGAGTGTTTTTGGATTTGGTGCGATTATGGTTATGTACAGTAGATGGGTGAGCACTGTATATGTGTGATGTCGATGCTTCGATAGGTGGCTGGGGTGTAAGATTAAGGCAATGAATCTATATGACTGCTAATGTAAAACTATGGGAACACTGGGATAGGTTTGGGCTAAGGGGCTAAGTTTGATTTATAAATGTTTAATATGTTAATTTGTGTGTGCCTGTGTATGTGTGTGCGTAATGTAAACATGCATGTGTATACAGTGTTCTGGTCAGTGTGTGATTTGTGACTGTCAGGTACATGCTCTGGGATCTGAACAGCAATGAAAGGTTCAGGGATGGAATGCAAATGAAGAGAGTGACATTATCTTGTTTATCTTCTCTCCCTTTCTATTGCTTTGCCCATTTTTACACACATAACTTGAAATGAACATTCATGCAATGTTTAAATCAACACCGTTACTTTGGTTATCCCAAATGTCCCATCTTTCACTTTTCAAGTGACTATATCAAGTATTCACATTTAAGAAACTTATGAACTTATGATATACATCAAAAGCCTAATGACTTTTGGACGATTTATGCTTCTGTTTGGGTCTATATTTAAAAACCTCTCCCGATACTCTAGTGTATTCTTCATGCAAATTATATTTTCTGCCCTGTCTATTCTATTTGTTTTTTGTTATCCTCTGTAAGGCTGTGTCTGTAGGTCTGTTGACACTGCAAAAACAGACAAATAAATAAGAAAATTACAAAGAGTACATGCTCACATATGGTATCCCACTCAACTCAAGTTTATTTGTACCGTTTACAATTTACATCTTCTCAAAGCAGTTGTACAGGTCTCTCCAGAATCTCCAAAAGCAATAAAAGAATCGCTGGCTACTGGTCATTGATCTTGATTTTTAAAGGCAGAATAATTATGCTGCCTATTTTGAACACCCTTCACGTCAGAAGCAGACCTATGATACACTGAATTCCTGGTAGGCAGCTCATAGGCTTTGCAACAAAGCTTAATTGCATGTTGAAGGTAAAATGAAGCGGAGATAAATGGTAATGGTGGTAATATGAAATGCTAAGCAAACAGCATGCACATTTATAATCAACATAGTCTATTTAGATGAGATCTTAAGACCCCTTTTAGGCTAAAGAGAAACTACCTTCATTTTCTTTTCCTTAGAAGCAAATCTAAAACTGAACATGCAGGAAAACTGTTAAAACAAGCAGCGGTCATCGACTTTAAGCTTTAGAAAGATATTATTGACAAGACGGCAAAGTGGGCAACGTGTAGATGGTGTGCCAATGGGAAATCAATACGTTGTAAATTTGTGAGCAGCTGTAACAAATTTGACCCAATCAGAATCCTTTATTCTGCCTCACAATCCTCCCTCACGGTACGATCACATATCAAAACCACTGAGTCAGAACACACACGCACACACCAGCGCTAATATGACATCACACCCCTGCTGAGTTTTTAGGGCAAACATGCCCCTCCAGATGGAAAACAGAGTCATCCCTGCACAAGCTGCTGATCGACCGCACGAGCATGCTAGCAAACAAACAAACAAACAAACAAACAAACAATCAGGGGCTTCCAATATCTCGAAACGAAACAGAAATGAAAGGAATTCTGCTGGGAATACAGAGAAAATGTCATCTTGACTCTGTGTTTTCTCATTGGCAGAGCTCTTGTTACAGGTTGCAAAGAGGAACGTGTTAAACGGGAGACGTCCTCTTCTCCTCTGAGGTAAAACTCAGAGCGAATGTGAAATGAAAGGGGGTTTCCTCATTGAGAAGACAACTAGTGGCTTTTACAGATATCCTTCATCATGTCTCCAGGGGCATAAATAAGATAATACATGCACAAACACGCACACACACAAACAGGCAAGGTGTCTGAAACGAATTGGTGGCGTGAAAATTGGTCATCTGACAGCTCTTTTAGATCACCATTTAATGGGTAAAGAGGGGTCACGGCCATCATCCTGACCTCTAAAAGGTCACCGGGCATGACAACCCACATAAAATTGGAATCAAAAACAAGTTCAGAAATGTACCCAATTTAAAAATCAACATCTGAAACACAAGGATTCGGTCATCCATAAATGAAAATTCTCCCATAATTTACTAGGCCTCATGTCATTTCAGACTTATTTTCTTTAGTTAAACACAAATAAATAATTTTATATTAATATGGTGAATCTGCAAAAAGCACATCCATCTATCATTAAAGTAATCCAAAAGACTACAGTGGCCTAATAAATGTGTTCTGAAGCAATACAGAAAAAAGTATTAATATGTTGAGCTTATTTGGCAAAACTAAAACATAAACAACCAGATCTGAGAATTAATTTAAATATAATTTAGTGTAAAACTTTTAAAACAATTGTGCAAAGTTGTCAAAAATCCAGTGTAAAAAATAAATATTGTATAGGCAGGTCAACATCTTCTTTCTTTGTTATTCACATGATGCACAATAAACATACAGTGTAACCAGTGTAGGTTGATTTGCAAATATATGACTCATATGATGCAATTTTTTCTGATAAAACAGTCAAAATAACTCACAAATGAGTCACAGGCAAACAGTTTATAATAAACGATTCATTCTCTCAGTGAATCAATCAAAGTGATTACTGAATTAACCTCTGACTCACTCACCAAAAAACAAATCATTACTTTCTGTCATATAATAAGTTTTTCATATGACAATGTGTAGTTAAAGACGCACAATTCTATTCAATTTCTATATCATCACTCATTGACAATGCGAAAATGAAACACAAATTATAACACTAGACAAAGTAAAGAAAATAGACGCCATCAATGCATCAGGATAAAATGAAAGCGATCTACATCGTACACAGCTCAGCAGGAGCGCATAAACAGATGATTTTGTATCAGACTCTTTATTGAACACAAACATAAACCGCAGGCACACTCTCTTCCACAAATAATGCAAGACATTAAATTACAGACATCTCACACTGAATAGACTTATACACAAAACAGTCAGATTTCCATGAATATCCTCCAGAGAGATAAAAGCATACACAAAACACACACCCTTACAAATCTCTTACGTGCAATGCAAACATCCTCATACTGAATCACACAAATAATAAAAACTCTCTTTATCTGTCTATGAGTGGCAGGTTAGAGCTTGTCCAAGTAAGTGCGGGCCTTTGAATGTTTACCATTTTTCACTTTCCCGCATGGCAGCGTGAGGGGAAGAGGCTGTCGCTAGTTTCTGTTCACTATACTTAGTTGCCATGGAAACCACAAACACCCCGCAAAGAAAAATCCACACCGAATAATAACCGGCCAATTGCGCGTGTTTGCTCCCTTACAAACAACAGGATTAGAAGTATGTTTTTTTTGTCAGAGGCATAAACTACTTCTATGTGTAAGTGGGGGAGGGAGAGAGAGAGCATAACGGCCAAAGATGAGATCAGAATATTGATTTTCTTTACTGACAAGTCGCATGGACAAATGATGGGGAAGATGAGACAAAATAGAAAAACAATGCTTAGAGAGATATTTTCTGTACTATGTTCTGTAACTGCACCTATTGGGGGGAGTCTTCTTTCCAAAATATGTAATGCTTGTAAAATATTAAAACATTTCTTGGTTCCGTAAAAAAACAAAAAAAGGTTCTCAAAAGCACCAATTCCTTTTTTTTTTTTTTAGCTTTTTATAGTCTACAGAAGAAAAACCCTTTGTTAAAAAATAGGTTCTCTGGAAGTTCTTTATGGAACCATTCAGGCAAAAATGGTTCTTCTACTTTCCTGTCCTAGTGGGTGGTTCTTGGACATAACAAGCTAAAATTTGCATCACACTTTAAGCCAACTGTCAAATGTCACCAAGGGCATTTAAAAAAAAAAAAAAAAAAAAAAACAGGTTCTTTACAGAAATGTACAGAGCTGCACACCCCTGAACTAAACGATTCTGTCCAACACTAAAGACTCAAATGTGTCACATCCCATCAGCCTCTCAGCCAAAAGACAGAGTAAATAAGACTTTAATATGAACGTCCCCTCCCTCGTCCTTTCCTCCTCCCTCGTCTGAATATATCTCTCATTCTCATTTCTCCCGTAACCACCGAATCAATCATTAAGCTGACTGGCCTGCCCGTCAGAGAGGCACGTAACGCTAAACTAGTCTAATACGTGCTGATTGGTGACTTATTTGGATTAGTATGAAAGAGCAGAAAGCGCGCACAGAGAAAAGAGCTACTTGCTGTCAGCTTGCATTAACAGTGAAACGGATTTCTATTCTTCTGCCCTTTCTTCTGTTACCGCTTTACTTTTTAAAGAGACAGCACACCTTAAAAGGTCTTTTCCTTTTACTTTCCTTTTCGTTGTTCTAAACCCACATGACTTTAGTCAATGAGTTATATGAGTTAGGCTTCAGTCTGTTTCTTATTTAAAGCCACTGAAAAAAAACGAGTCACATTTTCTCCAGTAAAATATTTACAGTAAATATAAAAATTTAATTTAATAAAAATGTAATAGATTTAATAGAAAAACATTTAATAAAAAACAATACATATTTATGTTTTTATCTATTAATATCTATTAATAACTGTTTTAGTCTCATTGCGTGACCTGATGAGCATACGCTAAAAACCATTTAACATGATATTCAATTGATTGACATGAATCACGACAGTGACGGCTGTTAAATGTGCTGCAAATCTCCAACCTTGAATGTTTGTCTGGATATATGAGCGTTAGACGGCCCGGCGAGTGGGCAGGTTACCATGCGCCATATGCATTAGTGAGACAAAATCAACCTTGCAAATTAATTTGGGGAGGCGTAATAGAAGCCGGTGCAGGGCGCGGGCCTGATTTCACAGAGTTATCATTACGTTAACTCAACACTGAGACAATGTTCACTCCCCTACGGCCCTAATGCAGCGGGAGACGGCCCAAGGTCACTCGCTGCACAGTTTAATGGGAGATGACAGGTGAAAAGAGCTACAGCACACCACATAGATTTAACTTTCATTTGTGTGTTATTGTGTATGTGTGTGAAGGAGGTAAAAAGAGAGTCTTAACACTCTGTCTCATACACACAATTTTGACCTTCACTTTTAATGGGGAACAGTGGGGATGTGAGAAGGAGAGATGTAATTAAAACAAATGATAAAGTGAAACTGCCGTTTACTCAAAGGAAGAACTTTTAACAGCAGTTAGGGTAATTTCTTGTGCTTTATGACAATTTAATGGGTGGTTTATGATATTAGCATAGCATTTATTCAGAAACACACAAGTTGGTTGTTTTACTGAATTGTGCTTTCAGATACTGCTGGAAGTATGTTAATGATGTGTACATACATCAGATAAAACCCATCAGAGGCCAGAGAACTTTTTTTATAATACAATAATCCTTATTGTGACTGTATCAATATAATACCTCAGTTCAATATTTGGATTTATAAAAGTTATTCTAAATTACTGCATTCAAAGAAAAGGAATGGTCACTAAATTACAGTGTATGACAATATAAGAGCTCATAAGGATATATTTCAGTAACTATAACTTTGAAAACAAATGTTTTCTCTAGAGGTTTAGTACATTTGGTTAAAAACTGTATTTTAATATTGTCAAAATTAAACAAATAAACACAATAAATCCACAATGGCATTTTACACAAGGGGCAAGTTGTCACAAGTTAAAGATACTCTCATCTCACAATATGGGTTTCATGACTTTGATTGTATCATGATATTTTGAACAAAATGTAAAACATAACCAAAATTTAAATAACAAAATTTTGACATTAACAATTTTAAATAACATTTGTTACATTATTAAAGAAACAACAAGGTTTACTGAACATTCTGTATGTAAATTAATAAAAAATTGTCACTGATTTAAGCAAAGGTATGAAATTGCATCGTTCTTTTTGTAGACAGGACCTAAAAAATAACTTTACCAAGTACTTTACCAACCTTACCCAAGTAATATTCATTGGAGTTAAAACTGTGACAACCAGCCCTGGTATCTGCTTTATAGACATCTCTTGTAAAACAAGAACCAACTTTCAAGGAATATTTTCAAAAGGCAATTTGCAAAATTCAAATCTTCTCAACCCCCTTGAATCACTGACCGATTCATAAGTGATTTTAAAATGTATCTGTGACCCCTGGTCACTAAAAGGTTTTGTGAACATTTAGAAAGGCTACACAGCTGTTTAGTAAACGCTGTCCTCACAAACAGTTGCGTCCTCTTTAAGGCCTTTTATCTGGGCACCACACAGCTGCGGATTACAGCATAAGTGAGTATGACATTAAAGACCCCCCCACTGCTCCACAGATGTGCATTTGCTTTATTTTATTTACATTCACCCGTGACAAAGAAAGCCAGTGACATTTTTGGTGACAGACTCGACGCTAAGAGGAGGTGGCAGCGGTCAATAACGGCAGAACTGACACCATTAAGATGTCGTTTGGGCTGTTTCCTGTGACATATATCGAGAGAGAGAGAGAACGAAAGGCATTTTGGCTGGAAATGACATCTCTTTTCATTATTCTTTTAAGCTGTCAATTTAGTTAACTTCTGGATGGGTGACAGTAAACAACATGCCATCCATCGAACCTTCCTCCACAAGAGCTATGAATTATTTATGGACAGATAGATTGAGTATTTGGCTCTGTTATGTGATGATCACAAACATAAAATCATGAGGCCAAAGGCTCAGCACAATAATTCGTTTCAAATCCAAACAAACTTCAAAGACAGCCATAAATTTTATGTCTGTCGAAGAACAAAACATAAGACTTATGCTTAAAAAACACAGCATCTCAAGCATAGGACAACATGAAAAGTCATTCGAAAGAAATCTGCATTAATGATCAGAACAACAAATGGCAATCTGTGGTTAATAAGAGATGTGCTACTGACTGATCTATGTTTCCACATCCTTGAGTAACTTTATATTTAGGTGCAGCGCCACTGAACAATTTCACTTTTCAATTACTTGCTTGTTTTGTTCATATTGACCTACAAAAAGCTCACGAACTGAATTAAGCAAATATCGAAATGATAAAAAGCATTCTGCATGGACGCTCGCCGATCTGCTCTACTGCATTAGCTTTTTTTTTATAAGCTTTGTGACTTTACTTCCACAGTGTACTACATTAATAACTTATTAAATCATATAATCATGTTATAGCGTGTTATGTGTATTGGTTTGTATATGCGGCTGTCCCTTTTGATGGATTTACCCTGCAAATCAACTTAATCACGGCATTGGGAAACATAATGAGTGTGGCATGCTTTTCGACAGACTAACAATCTTATTAGGGAGCCAATGTTCTCAAAAACCAAGCCATAAATTCATTAACTGATAATTTAGAGCATAAAATGAGATTGAATTCATGATGCAAAACAACTCCGAAAGCTACAGGACGACTAAAGAAAGAAGTGTGGAACAGACTTGTGTGTTCTCATGTTCATCTTGTAAATCTTTTGAGACTTTTTGTTCCGAGAATCAAACAAGCAAACAAATAAATAAACGCAGAATAAATGAAAAACAGTTCTACTGTTATTTGACCAAAGAGAATCACAGAAAAAGATGTTTTGAACTTCACTAACATTTACATTCTAAAATCTAAATGTGCCATTACGACAAAAGATTGCCAATATCTCCCACCCCCCATAAACATACTTTTTAATGTTGTTTCAAAAGCTTACGATTATCAATAAAAAGAGACTATCAGTGCTATCACTATCACTATCACTGTTTCAATGTTATTTTAATATGTAAGTAAGCATCCCCAAACTTTTGAACAATAAAGTATGTTTACACAATAAGTATTAAATATTTGTGTATATATATTTTTTTTATCATGTGGTGCTCCTCTCATGTCCTCTAACAATGTTGGACCTTTCACATCCCATCACACTGTAATGACTTTAATGACACTCCGCTTATGGTAATCTTTTTTTTAATTAATCCAAATAAGTGGATGTGAGGGAGGGTTTTGGAGTGCATCATTAAGATAAGCTTAACCAAGATTGCATAGCGTAGATCATGATCTGGGCCTCTTTATTTATTACCTTACAACATCATAACATAAATAATCTCCAAGTAATCCATAAAAATCAATGTTAGCGCATTCTTTTAGAAGAGATCTCAACAGTGTCTCAAATTGTGCTCTGATCTGTCAAGATACCAAAGTGTCAAACATTTCTCATCAAACTCCTTCCAGACCAAATGATCTGAGCTATATTATCTGTATTTTTACCTTTCAGCACTGTACTGATATACTGCATGTCAACAGTTTGTTCCTATTTATCTTTTACTTAAATAATCTTTTTGAAAAAACATCCGAGACAAAGTTGGTTTTATGGTAAGTTCTTGTGTGTAAAGTGACCGATCAGGACACAGAAAGCCTTTTGTGCAAATGAGATTCGAGAGCTAAGACTGCTGAAATTTCGGTCTATTGTTCCCACAAAGCTATGACACTGATGCAGAGGAAATACAGCGCAAGAGTCATATACAGTACATGACTTGATGTTTTAGTCCTTCATGGAGCTTGCCAGTTTTAATCACAATCTACTTGTTCTTTGTATGAAAAGCAGCTTATAGGCCTACAGTACGACTGTATTATGCTACCAATAACTGTGCTAACTACTCCTTTAAAGCCTAAGTAATTGGCTGAATCAAAGAGGGAAATTCTGGCATTCCCTCACCCGCAGACGTCCATCAGTCTTTTGCTCCGGCTGCATATTGACATTCAGATAGCGTAGCAACATGACAACATGCCTACCAAGCCGCAAAGAGAGTCAGTTGCCGTCTGAAAAGGTTGACATGATAGGTGCGTGTGCGAGCGCTGCATCACTGCTTTTCCTCCTTCAGGAGAGAGTCTCATTTCAATTTTAAAAAGCATCTTTCCAGGAATCTGTAAATACCTTTACAAGCACATCATAAATAGAGCCTGGATCAGAGGAGACGAGAAAGTGTGTGTGTCCCCTTCAGTGATTTAATGAGCATAGTGTGTCACCCGCAGATCAATACAACACTATTAAATTCAGCAGCGAAATGTAAATGACCTTGTTTAATATTATAACGATGGTTTTGATTGTCAAAGCGGAAGAAAAAGAAAAGGGGAAAATAAAGCCTGATCTTTAAAAAAAACATGAGCCGGTCAGCGGGGTTATGTAAATTCAGGTTTCTCAACCACAGAGCAAAATTCATAATTCATAAAGATTAAAGTTGAATACTATATTAGGGCTTTCGATTGGCGGCCCAGATTAAAAGGCCTGGACTACTTATATTTCATCTGTGATGAGGAAGGACTGAAATATGTCTTCAGCAAACCAAATCAATATCGATATATATATTCAGCCTTCACCAGCCTATCAAAAAATGATTTTGGTTGTCATTTATCTAGTTGATAAAGCACACTTACATTACCACAACACACCCCCACACTTGCTAAACAGGGAACAATGCCTTAAAACAAACGCTTAAATCATCCTTAAAATATAGGTTTACTTTAGAAACAAAATTATATTAGATATTCGGTTTTTATAGAATGTTCTAATTATAAATAAATGTGACCTGCTCCATCATTTTAAATCACGTTGACCCAGAAACACATACTGAGTTTTATGTACTAAAATAATAAAGGTTAAACGATGATATCTAGTGAACGGGGCTGGAGTATAAACATATAAACAACATCACAATAAGCAAATTTCCGTGCATATAACTCAATTTAACTTAATTCTGGATGTATTCTCTAAGAAAAAACACCTTCTCGTACAGTGTTTCAAGTCAAGTTAATGCATTTTATTTTAAGAATATTTTTACTGATTGAAGAACATTTGCACCGTATCTAAATAATGCAGGAAGAAGGAAGAGGCGAAAATGAGAGGTTTGGATCAAGCGAGGTCACGGAGATGAAAGTGAAGGACAGGATGATCTTGCGCATGTGAAAGCAGGTCATAGTTCAGCTGCTGCGGTGATCAGACCCGCATCAAACACAGACGAGGAATATAAATGTGCAGAGATGAGAAACAAGATGGAGGAAAAAAACCCACAGCGGCACTTTAGTGAGACAACAGGGTCAACAGATTGAGGCGAAGATACAAACTTGTGCTTTTGTCTCTTTGGATGTGTGTGTGTGGTGAAGCTGGAATGCAATTAATGCAGCGCTGTAAAGACAAAACTCATCTCTATTGTCAAAGCAGAGAGACAGCCTGGCTTGGAGAAGTCAGGTCTCTCGGGTGAGGTGACTTTTGACACGCATACTCGCATATCTTCCCTCGGGCTCGGGAGTTTAAATTCAGTGGGGACAGAAATGCCAGACCCCTGTCTTTTTTTCACAGAGTCAAACCTGAGGAGAGACCACTGTTACAGAAAAAAATCCTCACAAATGTCTGGCACATACAAGGGTCATGTCATAATTGTTCAATGAATCCACTTGAAAATGTTAATGTTTATTGTTTATGTTAAACAAATTATGGAAAAAGGAATAACTAAGAAACACAACAGCAATTGAGACTTCCCAAACTTGTTTAACATTTAAGTCGCACTTAAAACATTGCAATAGATAACCAGACTAATCCATGTGCTATCTACAAACACACTACTCTCAACACTCTCTACTTGATTTTAAAATAAATAAAACTTAGTTTGAAATTTTGTTATTTAATGCTATATAAAAATATGTGACCCATTGGAAGCACCAAGAATATAGTTGTGATTTTAAAAGGAATTTGTGTGCCAGGAGAAATGAGAGGTGAGGTGGGGGTAGAACCATATATTTGATGAATGGAACAGAGAGAAATACTGCGGTAAACCATGTGTCCTGCTGGAGACAACAGAACCCCAGTCAGGCCCAACAACAGTGGGAGACTAATACAATACAAGTCCCTAATTATCTGCACAGTTCCCCTGACATATGCTACAGAGAGGGGGGCACAGACAGACATGCAAGTCACAGACAATAAAGAAGTAAATAAAAAAAGAGAATTATAAACCGTTGGTCAGACTTTCTATTACAGTGTTTCATTTACAAAATAATTACATTTGTAAATAACCAGAAATGTCACAGAATGCTTTATAGATGTTGATGCCATTTTTCACTTCTGTCCTGTGTATGTGTATTTTATTAAATATTTTGGGTAATTTTACCATGAAGAATGGAGTACTCTAAGCTCTATGCAACTAATTTAATTGCAGATCCAAAACAAATTGAACACTAGGAACAACTGCTAAGAATTCAATGAATGAACAAGCATGTACTTGAAGCTGCCAGCACAGTAAATACACTAGTTTGAATCATCATTATAATTGATCCTCTAACCTTTTTTTTTTTTGCCTTTATCATTTTTCGACAGGAAAGTGTTGAGGGACAGGAAGTGATTTTGGAGGAGTGAGAGGGTAACAGGTTCGGAAAGGACGCCAGAGCCGGGATTCGAACTCCGAAAGTGCGCTGCACATGCGTCTGGAGCACTGTCCACTCACCTGGAGCACTGTCCACTCACCCACAGGCTCTGACCTCCTCCAACCTTATCGATGCTAAAAAAAATCTTTTGGATTCCCATAGACTTGGATGAACATGGATTAACCTACTGTAGAAGAAACCACACCCTCACAACCGCACAGCAACATCCTGACAACCAACCTCTTTCTGTCATGTAAATCTGAATCCTAACCAGCCATGACAACAACAAGGTAACCACGTCCTGCCCTAAAATCTCATTGGTCAAAAATACAATGTACATTAAATATCTGATTAATGTCCTGTGTAGCACATTAATTTACTGAGTATACAGATAAATTACTTGTCAGACAGGGTGCAATACACATGACTGCAGAACAGTGGGAGTGTTTATGTGAACTGTACACTCTAAAAAAAAAAAGTGCTTCAGTGGTTCTTTGCTCATAATCATAGGGGAACCACATTAAGTGCTATATAGCACCACTTTAAGTTCTACACATCACCTTTTTTGGTGAAATAGAGGCACTATATAGCACCATTAACTTATAAAGAACCTGTTAAGCCCCTGTATGGTTCTCCAGTGGTTCTTTGGAGTGGTTAAGGTGCTATATGGAACCTTTAATGGTCCTACATATCACTATTTGAGGTGTTATATAGCACTAAAAGTGGTTCCCCTATGATTACAATAAAGGACCGCTTTTAGTGCTATATAGCACCATTTTTTTTTTTAGAGTGAACCTGTACTTCAATCCACTTGTTGCTTAAAAAAGCAAGTATATCACAAATAATCCTTTCAGTTAAAAATCAAAAGCCCACCAACAGACACAAAGAGCCCATCTCTCTTCTAATCTGATGTAATACAGAAGTCACCCTCTTCGTCCAATCAGCAGGGAGAAAGAGTGATTACTACCGCGCCATATGGTGAGTCAGTGAGATCATAGGCCTTATATCATATTCAGAGAAATGTAATCATGCACTGATTGAAAAGTGTGGGAAGTGACCTTATCTAGTCCACATCCTGTTCAAAGATCGAATGCAAATAAACCGCAGAGAGTGTCCATTTATTATATCCTGTAGATGGAGGCTAAGATTAGTGTAAAACTGGTGAGCTTTCAGGTTTCCCGGCTTTCTATCGTACATTTTTTTTAAACTCAGTGCTCAGAAAATTTACATTTAATAACTTATTTTGATTATATATTTTACATTTTTTTAACCTAACACTGGTTGAACTATAATGGACTAATATTAATTTATATTAATTCAGCTCTTCTTGTATTATTTCCTCCTTATGATGAATCACTTCACTTTTTTTTTGCTTTTAAAAAAAGTGTCTGCTAATTGCCTAAAAGTGCAAATTTAAATATTTTTTATATATATGTAGAGGAACAAATTTAAAGGACTTTCGAAAGACAACAACAATGAAAAAACACCAGAGTAGAAAACATCCTCTTTAAGAGAATAGAGAGTATGACAGAGGTTACGAGGTTGAAAGTGAAGAGCAATGCTCAGTAACACTATATTTCTTCCACAGAGTGAATTTAAGCTTTTGGATCGTTCAGAGGAAGTATTAGTATCACTAAGACAGAAGGGACATATAGACTTGCATGAAGCTCAAGAATAATGAAACAAGCAGGAAGCTTGACAGAAAGAGAATACATTTCCCAGATCAATAATTATGAGGGCCATAAGAAACACCACTGAAATGAAAGAAAATCATCTCAAGAATCTCACAACAACGTCCAAGCATGCAACGGTGACCAGCCGTGCCATGACAACAAGAGATCCTAACGCCTCTCTAACTATGCCTGTCTTCATCATTTTGAGGATCTGTTTATTGATGAAGTCCGGTCGAGTGGTACTGGGAAAGAGATACAGCCAGATCAACCCCAATCAATACAGAGCAGCTCAGCATCTCAAAGTGACTCTTAGTCATAATGCCATACAAGCCACAGAGGAGCGGGGGGAAGGGAGGAAGAGCAAAAGAAGAAAATGACAGAAGGAAAGACAAGATCAGAGAAAAGAAAGATAGATCACCAGATCACAGCAAAGAGACGTCATTTCAGAGAATAAGAGACTTTTTTAAGTTTGAGGATCGTTCACTGAAATCAATACATTTGCTTTACCCAAAAATAAAAATTATGTCATCTTTTTTTTTATTGACTCATCATCTGTTAAACACAAAAGAAGGTATTTTGAGAAATGGTTGTGTGTCCATACAATGTAAGTCAATGAATGTCAGTGTTGTTTGGTTACCAACATTCTTCAAAATATCTTCTTTAGTGTTCTGCAGAAAAAAGAAAGTCATACAGGTTTGGAATGACATAAGAGTCAATAAATGATGAAACCGCTTTCATTTTTGGATGAACTATTCCTTTGTTTCATTGAGTGAGACAGAGCGCACAAAGGTCCCTCTCAAAGATTAAGGTCTGACCGTCCAACAACACACAGCTGGAGACAAAACCAAAGAAGCTGCTTCATCGGCGACACCCTCGGGCACAACACTTCAGTTATCTTTCCAGCGCAGCACTTTGCTAAAAAGGTTTTGGCCCTCGTGCAGTACACATACAGGTGCCACCGAGGGCCCATGAGAGCCGCGCGCTACTCATTTCTCAGCCAATCCCTGCTCGGAGCGCTGCATTAGTATCTCATTCGCACTAAATCTCTTTTTCGTTCTGCAATGAAGTTTCGCTTTTAAACCACAGAGCGAAATTGAAAGAGAAACACCCAAGCTAAACAAAACGGGACGCAAATTGCGCCTCTTTATATAAGTCTGTTTAGCATTTTAGGGCAGGGCTGTTAGTGAGCATTGTGTTTGAAGCTCTCTGCTCGCTGGTTTTAGATGCTGTGTGATAATGTAAGCCAATTCCCATTCCGCCCTCCCTATCTTACTCCTGCTTATTGTTCTGCCGTCCTCTCCCCCATCATAGAAGCAAAGTGCCTCCCGCTAACACAGAGCTCCGTATTTAAATTACACTAGCAGTTTAAGAGCACACTGGGGAAATCGACAAGAAGCGCAACGAGAGGGCGCGGGGATGAGAGAGATACTATATTAAAACGAGAGGGTAAAAGAAAAATGGAAATAAAGAGCGAGAGATCTGTGATGGTTTGACAGCACACTTCTCTTCTGTTCAATCAGAGGCGGTGATGTGGAACTGTAGGAGGAACGAATATCGCCTCACAACAAAGATGAAAAAATACTTTTTCTTCAATGATATTCCATAATTCGGAGCCTGGAGGTGCACAAAAACCATCAAATCATTACCGGCCTACGTGAGTTAAACAGCTATATAAGGCAATACAGTAAATAGGAAAAGAAAGGTGAAACAATTTAAATTGTGATAACGGGCCCTGTGATGAGCGAAGGCCTACTAAGGTGGAGAGGAAGTCTATATATGAATGATTCATCCTGAAGGCCTATTATGGTTCAATCAAACTCATCTTTTACATGTGACCTGAAAATCACTTTGAGTCACTCTGACCCATAAACTCATTTTATGTACTCATTTTAAGTACAAATCCATGCAAATGTCAACCTTAATCATAAAACCAAGTTTTTATCAAAAGTTTTCACCATACTGATGGCTCAGATGTCAATATTTGCTGATTTAAATGCAAAGTTTTCATAAGCATATTTTTAACTTAAAGTATAACTTTTCTTAGTCTGGTAAAGTGCTGTTTTCAGAATTGTCACAACCATAACAGTCCATATTCCTCATAAATGTGCACTTAAAATTTTTTTAATTTAATAACTATTTGAACATATGTTATTTGAAGAGTCATCTCTTCTCCATTTTGTTGGGTATCATTGCTGCTGATTTGTGCATTAAAATTCACAGAAATCCTACAAAGTATTTTGCCTCTCAAAAACATGTTTATCAACTGGGGATTATAAAATATAAACTGATAATTCAATGTATTGACAATAAATACATTCTCAAAAAATTTATATTTTAGTTTTATGTTTATATCTCGGTTATTATAATGCTTCTTTAACTGAGATATAATCCTTCAGATGTTGGCTTAGGGATATTTGATTTTATTTTGGTGAAACTTTGAAACTTTAATTGCGTTCAGGGTCAAAGTGCTTCAAAAAAGATGTATTAAGTCACACAGTTTATTTTTCTTTCCATTGCATAATTGCGTTCATCAAAACAAAATTTTAACATTACACACACAATTACAATCACAATTAAATATTTTCAACAATCATCAATTTTATAATATTAACATGACACTGAATCACACTTCAGCTTGACCTACACAAGAAAAAAATGTCAATCCCAGAATGCACTGCTGCTGGAGAAAGTGAATGCATTTTGATTTGCATGTAAATTGCAGACATGGGACATTTGTTTCATTCCAGAGCAGGTGTACTTTACAACACACGTGTTCTTGTACTCACACACACACACATACAAGTCACACAGGCAGCACGACATGAAAAACACAATGAAGACAGCTGTTGTAGAGAAAAATCTTTCCTTGAGGAGTAACTGCATGCAGCTATAAAGGTTGAAGATAGATGTTACAGTCTCTCTCAAGCTTTTAAACCCTGGAAGAATCCTTTCCTGATACTCAACAACATGAGAACTTATTATCTGAATGCAATGGAAAATTACATGTGCAGCGAATGCCAGCAGAGCTACGTGATCTGTACAGTACATACTTCAAAATGTTCCTTGGGCAGCACAGAACAGGTACATACGGTAAGTGGAGTTTACTTGCACTTATCATGTGAAAAATAGAAATGAAACTCTTTTATTTACTCTTGAGAGCCCATTTAAAGCAACCCAAACCACTCTGCAAATCATGCTATCCACACATGGCATACCGTATAACTACCTTAACGTGTGTGCTAACAACATAATGGCCCATGTTACATGTACACGGCACACACGTGTGATGGGGAGGCGTATGTGGACTGTAAATTCTTGAATGGCTTGTTAGTGTACTTCCTGATCATCGTGAGGCTCCCAGGGGCTTTTAGCATACCGCTCTTAGTTTACTTTTGCAGGAGAAAAGACTTACACAAGCGAGCTACCATTAACACATAAATACAAACCCGTTCGGCGAAACACACGAGTCGGCATGTATATCGGCAAGCAAGCAAAACAGCATGTTCTTTCCTTTCATCTTTGCGAGGTAATTATGGAGAGATAATCTTAGTGCCGGACCCCTTAGCAAGTGCCAATCTGGCCTCTATCAGGAGCCAGGGCCGAAATGTCAAGAATGAGTTTCCAAGAGAAGGCCGCCTGTAAAAACAACAGGCTATTTTGATGCGGTCAACTTGACAAGCTTTTCTATTCAATGGTCACTGTATGAGCACGTACAGACCACCAAGATTTATTATTTATTTTCTTCAGAGTGAATATAACAAAAATTGCATTTTTCATTCGTATGTCCAATATTTATTTTTAGGGAGAATTCATGAAATGGGCCAGGAAGGAAATGGAAGGATGTTGAGGGGGTGGGCTACCATGCAAACGAACTATTTTTCTTCTAAGGAAGTCTGGCTTTTCTGATTCATCTCTTACATTCAGCCTTTCAGTCTATTATCTGCATCCAAAGAGGCAGGAAAATAAATCTTGCACTTCTTACACACCTTTCAGCCTCCAATTTATCTTTTTAAACCTTAAACATTCAAGCATCAGCCCTTACAGTTGCAAGATCCCACAATCAGAGGTAAAACAGAGCCACACAGATAATAAAGATGCTCCAAACAGCAAAAAAAAAAGATGTAGAACTGGTTAGATGCAAAGCTAAGAGAGGACAGAAAACAAAGACGTAAACAAGCAGGACTTAGAATATGCATTAGAACAGCAGAGAGAGTTTCCTGAATTCATTAAAATAAATGTTTTTAAACATTACAATTTTTAAATTGAGTTCTAATAAATCTTCTGAACTGGCTGAACTGAAGTGGAACTCATGAAACTTGAACCATCAGCAGTTTTTATATTCATTTCTCACTTGCTGAAAGCAAGAGGCAAAATGGTTTACAGTCATATCTAGGCTTTGCCAAATTGGTTTTTAATAAAAGTTTTCACGCCAAGTCCCTCTTGAAGTTTAACAAAGTTAAATTGGGATCCTTAGCCACAGCTTTAGTAAAGAACATTGGAAGTCTCCATGAAATCAAACTTAACTTTTCTTTCTTAATACACATTCTTTGTCTTATTCTGAATAACAAATCAACCACATTATTCCAAAAAAATAACTTATTCCAAAAACTGTTTACATATTTTTTTGTTAATAAAATTTAAATCGCTTCATCTAGCAACACCACCTTATTTCCTTAACTCCTCCTCTCCAACCAGGGGTTAAACAGAGACCACGTCCATCAAAGCTGGCGTGTTCTGGTAATGCCCACTATTCACAATACAATTAATTTCAGAATGATAAATCATCAAATACGGCAATTTACTTGAAAATACTGTGGATAGTGTCTTCCTTATTTCCCACAATGCACTGAAAGTACTGTATATGTCACCTATGTGTGAGGGAGCACAAGAGAATGTAAAACACACATGTGGACATGTGCATTCAAACTGTACCCGTGTACACAAATGAACACATTTCACACCAACATGTTTTTTAATAACTGTTGTCTAATTTTCTCATTTGATAATAAATATTGCACTTGAATCTCACAGATGGAGGTCCCTTTGGAACGGCCATGCAGAGTGCAGGCGTCTGCTTTAGGGCAATATTATTACTTCCCACTTAAAGTGTATGTGTGTGTACAGTATACTGCATGCATGTTTTCCAGGGCAAGGCAATGAAAGAATGGACTGTAAAAGTGTTGTTATGCTGCCATATATGTGTTTCAGTGAAAGCATGTGCGTGTGCGTATCACTGAATACACAGTATACGAGCGAGACAGTGTGCATGTGTGTGAAGTGATAATCCCTGTCTGTAATGTCACACGCAGCAATTGGACGATCAGTAATATAACCAGTGTGGCGGAAGAATCATGTCTATGCGTGTACTGTATGCGTATGGGAGGAGAAGAGGAGGCTTCTGGGAAATAAAAAGCACACATTCAAACACTTGTCAAGGATTACACTCATTAGGAGCGTGAGCTTGCTTTAGCTGTTCCTTCTAGACAAAAAGTGAAAATATAGTTGTTAAAGCTTTACAAAAACAAATTACAAATATTAAATAAATATTCGGGATAAAAAATTCAAGCAAATTTTGATTTGGTTTCAGTTTGAACCAAACAACAATCCTGGGTTTAAAGGGATAGTGTGAACACTTACTCGTTCTCATGTCATTCCAAACTGTACAAAAACAACTTTACAAAAGATAATACCATTTTTTTTAAAACCAACTAACCCCATTGACTTTCACTGTATGGACACAAAACCACTGAGAAATTTCTCAGATTATCTTCTTTTGTGTTCCACAGAGGAAAGAGTTTTGAACAACATGAGAGTGAAGAAATAATGACAGAAATTTCATTTTTGGTGAACTATCCCTATAAGGCAACATACCTTTTATTTCTGTATATGGAAGTGTTTTAGAGTTTGTTGTTGCAAGTATAAAAGTCAATTATTTTAATGCTAAATGATATCTTGTGCAATACACCTGACACATATTTGGTATGCTGTTGTGAAGAGGCACTTCTGTCTCACTGATGGGACTGTGGGGACAAAAAAAATTACAAAATAACACAGTCCTACACTACACTAACTGTAGCAGGTCTACAGATATAAAGAGATAAACAGCATTTCCCATAAGAACACACATTTACACTTCAATAACAACAATTAACACCGAGCAAACAGCCTCGCGCACAGACGCATGCAGAACATGCACATGAGGAGAAAAAGCCCTCAGCAAAAGATGACATATGGCGTGAGCAATTTCCCTCTCAATTTCAGGTCCAACTCCAACTGATGTTTTCATGTGCCAGAAAATAGCCACCCCCACCCCCCCGAAAGTAATCTGCTCTGTGAACATTAAGCACCATCGTGGCTTGTAGACCAAATGCGAGCATACAAATGATTTGTGGCACCATCGTCCCGCACGGGCGCCGGAGAAACGGAAACGGGGAAGGGGGAGGAGGGGTGGAGATGGAGGAGATGCGGAGGGGGAGATAATGTCACTTTCACCTTGTATTCCTCCACCAGCCCATAATGCTCATTTTTCCCCATTTTCACAGCAAATTCGTTTCAGCGACGACGGCCAAACCCCCACCCCACCCCAACTAAAGCAAATGAGAGAGAAATGAGAGGGAGAAGGCAGACGAGGGGGTATTGTTGGGGGAGGGCGAGTGGGCCGAATACGCACGGTGACCTTTTTCTGATCCAATCTCACTGATGAATCCTAATGAAGGATTTAATAAAATCACACTTTACAATCTGTCTCCGCATCAAAGCGTGGAATCACATTCATATCAGACCAACTGCGTACACAAGCTCGGCGAAATACATATCAGATCTAAACCTGTGTGTGTGCCGGGCCGCTAGATGTTGTCGGTGGGTGAAGGCGGGGGGGGTACGGAGCCCTGAAATTGGCCAGACTGAAGAGAGAACGCCTGGGCCATTTGTTCCAGATGCGCTCTAAAATCACATCTCATCACTTTCATTTAGTGCTTAATGAGTCAGCCGTCCACACGATACACTCACAGATATACACACAGTTCAAAGTCTGCAGAAAGGTTACTTTAGTCGGTAATGGTGGCTAGACTGTTATTTTGGGTGAAAAAGTTTTAAATTAAAGTGTTGACATTAGGACAAAATCAAACGAACTGAGATTTTAGTTTCAAGGTCATTTACATAAGCACTAAAGTGTATGTATACAACATACATGCTTATAAGGACAAACAGACACATTGATTACACTTTAATTTTTTTAATAAAGCTAGTTATGATAACTACAGATCAAACAAAACCTTAATCCTTAATCCTACCCTTAAACCAGAGATTTATCGGCTTTATAGGCACAGCAAAGGACTCCTAATACTAAAGCTTCTCACGTTTCTTTCTTTTTTCCTTCCTACATTCTTTTCTTTCGTTTTGTGCGCACCCCCAAAGTTTTTGGACAACAAAGTATATCTGTGAATGACACTGGAAAGTCTTCTCAACAGATAACTGTTTGTGTAACTCAGTTTGTAGTGCATTACGTTAGCGAAGCATAGGTCATGAGTTTAGTCCTAGAGATGACAAACACTAAAAAGAAATGTATAGCTTGAATCGCTTCGGATAAAAACTTTGACAAATGCATAAATGTAAATTAAAATAATTATTTATACACTTAAATTTGGACAGGACTATTGCCTTTTGATAATCGTGTTTGGCTCTAATGGATACATGGTGTATGAGGGGGAAAAAAAGGTGTTAAATGTGGTGTGCACATAGCCGACTGCAAACTCCCTCATTTAATATCCAAAGATGATCCGCTTTTTGTCAAATCATCACAAAGAAGCTAAAACACAGCTCCAGGCATGTTTGTATTGTTAAATACACTTGGGAAAGTACCGCTGTCACACATTAACTCTCAACAGAGGAGGAACAAACAACAAAATGTCTGCTTTAAAATGTGAACCCACATAAAAGGTAATGACTGAAGAAAATCTGACAAGTGATGAAATGTGTTCTTTACGATGCTGCCATCTGCTGGACATAGAAGGTCAGATCATCGAGACAAATATTATAATTCGAGTCAGATTACACACAAACGCATGCACACACGCACACACAACAAATAACATTCTGTGAAAATAATATAACCTTCATATCTTTAATATTGATTGAGTCAGACCATAGAAAAAATAAATCATAGTTAAATTAATAATTTAATTTATTATTGATTATACTTTGATGCTCCTAATCTCATAATGAGATTATAAGACATTAGCCTTGTTTTTACAGACAGGGTCACAATTAAAAAACATGGGCCCTGTTTCACAAAATATAATTTCCATTTCAGCTGGGAAATCAAAAAATATATTAGTGGCCTTGTGTTACCTTTCTCTGACACCTCAGTTTCTTCCATGGCAACGATTGACTCTTTGGACTGTCCGTGTGCTCTTTGTTTTTGGCTTCAGCATGCAGCACTGGTCACCCTACAGAAAGACAACAGACATTAGGTCACTCCGTTTCCAGAAACAACCTAAAAAGGCAGCAGTGTGTGTATCAAGGGAATTTGTAGCGAGAAGGATTTCTCAGCGGTGTATCTGGATCAAAGCCCACTCAAGGCTTCTCATCTGACAATTGTCACTGTGCCTTCAAGCAAATAAATTGACCTTTTTGTGTACCGGAAGTACAGTACAGTAGTTTCCAATTAATATTTCCTCACTGCTTGCTGTGAATGAGAAACTTGCACCTGGTACCTATTGTTTACAAGGACATTTCATTCACATCATGCATCAACACACATATTCTTCATCTGGTTGTTAACACCACCTGGACTTTCATGATCCACCCTAAGCATATTTTTATAAAGCTACAGTATAACTTCTCACAAGAAAGCCTCTACAGTCTCTAAATCCCTAATGCATCACAAAAACTGGTGGTTATTATGCAAATGTGAAAATAAATGTAAAATGTTCAGCATTTAAAGGGAAACCTTAATTAACATAAACAATATATTATCATTAATTCACCCTCACTGTAATTCAAAACCTGTATGTTTAGAGATGTCTTTGTGGTTTTGTGTCTATACAATGGAAGTCAATGCGGCACCCAATCTAGTTTGGTTACCAACGTTCTTTAAAATATCTTCTTTTGTGTTCTGCAGAAGAAAGAAAGTCATACAGGTTTGAAACGACATGACAGTGAGTAAATGATAACAAAAGCCGATCCATTGTAACTGAGAAACTATAAACTTAAACTACAGCAATCTTTTACCTTGAAAATAACCTACGTTATGAAATACTTTTCCAGTAGAGATATAAAAGAATCTATTGCAAAACCAATCCTACCTCAATTGAAAGTTTAACAGCAGTTTCAGTAAGTGTACTTCCTCAAGAAATAGTCAGCAAATGATGCACTGATCACAAGATTTAGCTACTTTTCCCAACAACTTTAAAACTATTTAGACACTCTGAGCAGCTTCTGGAGAACTATAAAGTGATGAACCACAGCAGAAAATGTTCTCTTTCCAAAATAATGCCAGTGGCTTTGTTGATACAGAAGCATAGAGGAAGAATTGAAAAAAGTCACAATGGCTCCTTTTAGATTGAAGGAGCAGAGCAGATAAAAAATTTCATACAAAAGAAAATTTGGCCTTTGGCTCTGAATCTGTGGAGCGTACTTCCCCATATAATGTATAGAATCCATATCCGCAGGCAGTTTCCAAACAATCGAGTGTAGTTTGTGTAGTATTTTACTTATTAGTACACTATTTTAGGCAAACATGAACTAGGCAGGATGCCTTTTTTTCAATTTGGTGCATGAAAGATGTTCTTAAATCCATTCTCTGATCAGCACAAGGTCGCACCAAGGTGTCACACACAAATTAAATAACCATCACCACACCAGCTCAACTGTTTTGTCTTAGAAATAACTTTGAAAGTTAAAGAGGAGAAAGTACTGTATGCGACTTCAGAAAAGTTCAAAGTGTCTTCTGCAGCAGCAGCAGCTCAGTGCCTGGGGCAGCAGAGACTGGATTCAACACTGTCAGCTCTTACAGTCTATCTTGTGACTTTCTTTAAACGACTTTAGCTCTATTTGTAGATTGTAACTTCGTAGATTAAACAGGGGAAAAAACACAAAAATGTGGGGAAAACACAAGGCTGAAGGCAGTTCAAACATCTGCTGAAGTCAGGCTCTACAACAACAAAGTAACTTGTAACCTTGTTACTTGTAAAAGTTGTTGTAAACAAGTATCAAACTTGGCTCGTATGATAAACAAACTAAGAAAGTAAACCCTAAATCAAGTAACACAATAAGTAAAAACTCTCACCTTCTCTTGCAGCATGGCATCTGTTGTCTGTTAAAAATTGTATGGGTTTGGGGCAAAGAAAGTCTTGCTGTGATTTCCCTATGCAAACACGCAGGGGAGTTCACCTGAAATTCAAATCAAATTCATACAACAACCATGTTTATTTTTGTGCACATGCAGGGGCGTCGCACCCGTGGGGGATGTGGGTGTTTTAACACACTTTCCCTGTGGACATGCATACCTTTAAGCAGGTGTTCTCTGAAATTACGTTAAAATAAGCGTTTAAAATCATTTCAATTGTTTAACAAGTGAACGTTTCGTGTTTGTAAACACGTGCGGTATTGTTTAATGTCGTGTTTTTCGAGAATAGTCTACCATCTGCTGGACGCAAGAGTTAATACGTTCGACTTCATTCAGCGCAGCGCAGACCGATCCGCGTGTGACATTGAAGTACCGCGAGAGCGGTTCCAGAGCACCGCTCTCGCGGTACTTCGATGTCATACAACAGCAGTGCAACAGTCATTCCAACACGTCTTCAACAACAACAGGTGGAACTACTCACACGACACAAGTCATAACATTTTCCATATGTGGCGCTTTGGCGTAAATGCCAATCATGGTGGGCTCCGTTCGTTCACTTAAAATTGATATTGATAAAAACGTTTTTATATCTCCTCAGAGTCAGTAGATACGGAAAACCAGGAACACGGTGCACGTCAGTACACGTCGAACATCCCCTGAAGGTGACACTGTTGCTTAACGCATGCTCTGCATGATCATTTTGAGTTTTAACAGCACAATTTAAACCACGTCACATCTGTATTTTTTGGCGTTAATTCTGATAGTCAACAAAGATGTCAACATGAAAAAAATTTCATTTGTAAGATATTGAATATTGTCTTGATTTTTAGGTTGATGTGTTGCCTAGTGGTTGCTCATTTATCTGACAGGAAAGAAAAAGCCAGCTTGCCTTTCTGGATTTAACCAGCTAAAATTGGGGGTAATCTTTGCATCTTCCAGAAAAAAACGTTTTGTTCAAACAGTTAACTTTGAGTACTAATTGCATTATTGAGTGCAAACTGCATTATTGATCGTCTTTGCCTCCTGATTCATATAGTCAACTTGAATTATTTGTGCTTTTGCTTGTAAACAACTGCATAGAATATATATTAGTTGTATTTTTCAGTAATATAACTATATTTCATGTATGTGCTCTCTGTTAAAGAGACCCACCTCCAATGCATGCATTTACAAAGAATGATGTCACTTCCTGCATCATGACACTCTGGATAGCATTGATTGAGGTATGTTATGTTGTGCTTCTGTCATTAATTTGTATGAAATGTTTAGAACACATCATTAGTAGATTAACATTTTTGTCAAACCTGTTATCTCTCCATATTAAAAAAACAATATTATTTTTTTAATAATCCATTCTTTTTAAGGCATCATGTGAATGGTACATGAGGAGGTGTGGCTTCAAATAGCTCTGAAGAGAGGTTGGGATCTTTTCTCCTTTTTATGATCTCCTTTCAAAGCTGGCTTACATGTGAAAAACACGTCATCACGTGTTGATAACATATCACCACATGTTTCACATGTGATCCCATGTGTTCATACATGGGAATTTACATGGGTTTCACACAAAAGTGTTTCAAAACAGAACATTTCACATGTGATCCCATGTGTTTTTTGCAGTTATGTTGCAAGGGAATTGCTATTGCTGGTAGCCAATGTGAAACTGCCCAGTACCCTATATCTCTAACCACTTATTCCCAGTCAGTTATCAACAACACAATTAACTCGAAAGACGTGGTACTTACAGGAAACATGCATAGGCTAGTTGTGCAATGAATAATTGCTGTTATGATTGGATTTTATGTCCCCAGTCCCCCTCTCTGCCTCCCTGCTGAGGCTACATTAGCGGGCAATTAAACAGTGTGTTTAAACCAGTTCCCTGTACTCAATAAGCTTTAATGAATGTTAATGACTTTACACCGGATGTATTCATTCCTTACGATTGCTTATTCTACTCATTAGATAATAATGAGACTTGTGCCACAGCATCAGAACTAGAGCTGTGAGAAATTAAACATAAATTAACAAACCTGGGCTTTCTTCCGATCACAGATTTTATAACAGCTCTGTATTATAAATGACAAAGAACATTAAGTTCATCCACTAAATGTGCCATCTTCAAACGATTAAGATTATTGGATCTTGTCAATATATATGTTAAATGTTTGAGAAAATAATCTGTTTATCTCATTTTAGTCTGTCTGTCACCATTCTACAAGTGAACACTTTAATATTTCATAGTTAAATTCTAACAAACTATATTGATGGAAATGTCCATCAGACTTAAAATAAATATTTGACAAATTTTCATAACCATAAACATAAGCTAAAAAAATAATGTTATATTTTTTAAAAATGCCTAAAATTAAAAAATTCAAATATATAAAATGTTAGTGATAGTGAATTTTCTTGTGTATGCTCAATATGAGCATTGACAGTTATCAGGTTAAATGAAATCAGATATGTGCAGTACAGTTCATTTTTATCTATTATAAATTCTCCTAGCTACTTTTGTATCCATTTAATGAGCTACATTCTTTGTGAAGTACATGTGAGACAAAATAGTTTGAATAGCTGGAGCTGTGTAGCTCAGGTAAGAAGTGAAGGATGATTAACTGGTGCTATTGCTCAGCTAATTGCTTATTGATCTCGTCTGGCAGCGTGGGTGTGATTGTGACCTTTGAGGTTTGGGCTTACGTGTGTGTGCCTGTCGAGTGTGTTGAGGGAGTGTATTTCATAATGTGTGCTGACAAGGAGAGTGTGGGACCTGGTTTAACAGCCTGGCTTCCTGCTGCCATGTCTGAGAAAAATTCTTCAAGAGCTCTGTGGATGGACAGCTAAAGTGTTGGTGTACGTAAAGCTCTTGATCTGTTGGAGAAAGGTTCAGAGAGTCCTTGCACATGACTATGACATCCAGGCATTTGCACGATGACAAATTTTTATAAATAATGTTAGAATTAATGTATAGCTTGTTGGATTTCTTCATGCAGTCAAAAACATATAGTGCAAAAACAAATGGAAAAGAATCTAAGGGTCTTGAGATAGAAATTAGTTAACATGGTATTTTAAGACGTGAAATGAGATGTGATTTCCCTATTCAGTGACCAAATATTTATATTATTCATATATATATTTTTATATATTTATTTACTGTATATTTTAACCATGACATGCTAAATGTTTAAATCACAATCAGAAAATGTGTGAAAAGAATCACAGTATGATTTGTTTGACCAAATCATGCAGCCCCATTTATTTTCTTTATCAAAGTTACGATCTTAAAAAAAACCTAAATCCATTCAAATGTCAGCCTTTCATCATGTTGGGGATAGGATTTGGCAATACATTAAAAAACGGAGAGTAGAAAACACATTTACACCATTGGAACGGAATGATAAGAGATATGGTTTACAAAAACCATCTTTATTTTGTCCATGTCTGTCAGCATTGGACTTATTTCAAGGTTAATCATGAGCCGTCCCTGTCACGCCTGAGGTTAACAGCGATAACCCGCAATCAAAGACTGAAACCACCCTTAAAGAAAGATTACAACCATTGAGTTCAAGCCACTACATGCACATGACAACGAGAGCCATGGAAACATAATATATCTTAGATGCGTTTTGTTAATGTGTTTTTTTACATGCGAGTGAGCTGGAGAGAGGAAATGGAGATGATGATTGTTTTGTGCTTCACTGGAGAACAGAGGCACATGAGAAAAAGTGTGACAGTGGCAGGTTTTATTATAAGAAATGTTTGATTAAAAATTCATGTTTGTAAATCACATTGATATTATAAATGATGTGCACATGCCAATTTTAAGGTTGTTGTTATAGGTAAAGAATGTTAGTCATTAAGTGTAATTATCAAGACTGATATCAAAAATGATAGCTTTAGGGCTTGCAAGATAACAAAAAATAAATACCTTTCTTAGAGCCAAGGTAGTCTTATTCTGAGTATATAAAGACATAGTTTAGTTCACTTTGACTGTAATCAGTATTAAGTGTTCTCTGAGCATTCAAGAGTAAAAATGCAATCATACGACTTTGTTCAAAATTACAACTCCATTTAAATAACTTCTTTTACATTTAGCTTCTACTGAAAAGAGAATTAAAACAACTGTACTTCTGTGTACCAAGACTATGTTTTGCGGAGACAAACAGGAAACGTGTAATGCATCTTTAAACCGCTGGGTCCGATAAATTTGTGTACTTGTACCTCTAATTACTGTAGCTGGTACTGATCTGGTCAACATAGTGCTCCATTCTCATAACACTTCAATTATTTCTTGTTACACTACAGATGACTAACTGCATGTGTTGTACTTGCCTCAGTAAGTCACTTTGGAGAAAAGCATCTGACAGATTGTTATATTTTAGCCAGTGTTGAACCTCAGTCCAATAGAAAAATGTGTCAGAGGCTTGAGGAATTACTGGTAATGAAACGTAAAGATCACAAGAACATGCAACAGGTTACAACACGGAAGAGAGCAATTATTTAGAACTATGAACAGGCTTGTTTATGCAGTACAGAATACTTTGTAAGAAAGCTTTATCATTACTTTTTCCTGATAATCATATGTTTTTGTACGATGCACATTGCACCAATTCTTTTAATTCAGCTACCTCGTAAAATACGTTGAAATTTCTGTAACATCAGGTTGGTCTAATGTTGTGGCCCTATAGAAATTACAAGCGTAATATATCTCTCTGTCTCACTATTTGTCTACCAGACGTTCTTTCCTGTGTGTGCATCTTTATTGTACATTAAATTATGCACACAAACCACATGCATATAAATATTTAGCCAACAGCTGTTTGAGAGGTGTGAAAGAAAATCACGATTTTAAAGCGGTTGTCACGCCTGCCTGAAAGTAAACACAAATATGTCTCTGGAATAAAAGCACACTATGCAATAGATTGACATTCAATTTAATATGCAGTACAAACAGATGAATAGAGGCGCTGTCGGCTGTCGCATTAGAGGAGATATTTTCCAGGGAAGTACCCGGAAAGGCCATAAGATTCCTTATTAAAAGATAGCTGAAAGGATCGTCATACATCTTAACAAGAATTTGACAGTTGTATGCTAGTCTGAGTGTAGTATGCTGGTCTGACAGTTGTGTGCTATAGACAAAAACGATAAATATGAGCCATTCTGAGCTCCTAGTGTTCTGCACTAGGTGATGTAAGTGATAGGCTTCTATCAGCTGTTTTCTGTGAAACTGAGAATCAGATGCTGTTTGCACATCGATCTCACAGGCTGCAAATGAAAGAGTCTTATGTTGTTTTGCACACAGCCATGCCAGCGGGTATAAAAACATGCTAAACAAGGAAGCATGTGGTTGACTTGAAGACTAGAACTAGACCAGCCAAAACTGAAAATGCATTACTCTAAAATAAATGACTAAATAAAGAAATTAATTAAAAAAAAAAAATCTAAGCATTACAGACCGTAAAAATTTTAAAAGAAATAAAATGGAAAATATATACATCATAATACATAATAAAATAAAAAATATGATACTGTATGAAGACAAAAACATTAGATGATAGGTTATAAAATATTGATGAGTTTTATGAGCGGTTGAATAAAGCGATTGTATATTCTGGATTTCCAAAACCTGCTGGTAAAAGTTTTAAATAGAAGTGCTGCAAAACAGGTGTATGAGCTTCTTTGCAGTCTGACATGAAGGCTTTCGAAACTCTTCCCGTTCTGTTTTTAAATATGTCATATTTAGAACGCAACTGATATACAAAGTTTTAAGGGCAGACAGCCCTAATGAATGATCTTCCTCAGCAATTCAAGCTAATGATTACAAACATTGCACATTTCTTAAGCATAAGACATCTGAAGAAGGAAATATGCTCTTCTTGTTAAAGATTAAATAAACTGACAGTTGCACAAAGCAGAGGATTGCCAAAAAGGTTTTGCAGATAGATAAAGCTGTCTGTTTATAAAATAAAAAAATGCAAGCTTCCAGAGACCTCAAAGATATGCATGTAAAAGAAATAAAACATAGTCAAATGACTCAGAAATGGATCCATGGAACCCTGACCAGAACCTGCATATGCATTAAAGAAATTCAAACAAATGACAGTCTTTGTTATTCTCTCCAAACTCACAATGTACAGTATTTGTCCTTTACTGTTGTCACTAACATTGTAAAAAATGCATAGAAGGACACTTTAAACTTGCCTGACATTCGGGTGCAAAACTGTTTGCCATTTCAAAAGGTTAGTGTTTGTAGATCAAAGCTTTTGATGTGCTGTCTCATGAAGAGTTTTATGAGGGACTGGATTAAAGAGGGCTGAATTAAAGAGTATATTATGAAGGACTGGAGGACATAATAAAGGATCATTAACATCTCTCATCATATAAATAGCGATTGTGGTTCATCTCTCTCTTATGAGCAGGAGAGCGCTCAACATTAAAATTCTCATCTGCAATAAAAGAAATTGTCCAGTGATTTCTACCCTGTCATCAAAAATATAATGTAATATTAAAGCTGTATACAACAACTCATCAATCAGCTGCACTGCATTAAAGGCACATGAGTTAGTGTGTTTGCTCACAGTGACTGAGATTTAATTGCCTGTTTAAGCTGCATAAACCGCAGGTCATCTATATTGATGCATTTTAAATAACCTCATTACCTCACTTCTCGCTGAACCTGAAAAATAACAAATAGAACTCTCGTTCTATACAGAAGACCTAAAATTTAATTGAGAAGATTATGACATTAGCATTTTGCTCATCTCCTAAACTATTTTAATGCCACTTTTCAGTATTGACAATGTAAGGTTATTCATATTCAACATTTCTCTTGCCTTGTGTTCAATCTCGGAGTTCTGCTTTTCATTTTTGCTCACTGAAATGAATTGTGAGATTGCTTTCTGTCTGAGGGACGCATACAGTAATGACATACAATTTGGGCAAGAATGAGTTATCTTGGAAGGCGGCACAATTAAGTTACCTGACTTTTCAAACAGCCTTCATGTCGTTTACACACCTTCTGTATAGCATTGTTAAAATGCTGCTACTGTGGGAGAGCATTTGCAATATCGAAACATGAACAAATCTCCTTTCTAAACTGCTATTTTACATTTCACAGGCTGACTTTTCTCTCCAACATCAAAACCTTTGACATTTTCAGACCCATTGAATTATTAATTTCACCAGCAGACATCTCATCTCATCTCTCATACAAAAGTCTTGAAAACAGGAAACCTCTTCTGAAAGAGATATTAAAATTAATTGGAAAATAGTCTGATTCTGATTAATCATAACCCTGCCCCTTTAATCATAACATAACCCCTTTTTTTTTAAAACAATAGCTGAAAGATTTACACCCAAGTCACGTTACACTCCTGTATTTCACAGCGGAAATTGGTGGCTCACTAAAGGTCATATGCCATAGACTTGTCATTGTGTGTATATTGAAAGTAAATTCCTTTTTGTCCTTCAGAAAGGACAAGACAGATTCATGTTTGCTCATGTCTGGTTTGAGAGTTATTTTAAGGTACCAATGATCCTTTTAAAACCTGTTTTGTGACTTTTTTCTACTTTAAATCGCATTTCAATTAATAAGAAAAAGATAGTAATTGGAAATTGTGGTGGAAAAGTGTAATTATGCCTCAGTCTTTGTCTTTTTTCCATCACCTCTTTTGTGTCTTGGTTCCCGTGACTCCAGACCTGTGGATAATGAAATATTACAAACATTAATGTCACAAATCTGGCTAGACAGAATAAGCGTAGGAGGCAAACATTCACCTCATCTCCTGAACAACAGTCCAAACCTTCATGTGAATGATAATGAAGCCTAAACACAAACCTCAGTCTCATGAAGACGTCTTAAGCGAAAAAGCATACAAATTAAGATTACAATTTACTTTGTAATGTATTTGAGGAATCAAGAGCAATATGTGCGTATACTACTATTGTTTTACACCTTTTGGTAAAAGATGCTAAATATAAAAAATATGTTTTGGTGGATCTGGAGGTGGATTTATTTGTATTATTTTCTGTTTTCATCTATACAACTGCCCAACAGAGTTCACAGCTCTTTTGCCCTTAAACACAACATCAATCTGAACAGAGGTGGGAGAAAACAGATCCTGTTCCCAGAGGATCAGCGTCGTCTTAAAGATGTGTTTGTCACTTGTCTTGCACATAGCTGGAGACAAAACCATCTGTGTTTTTTGGACCAGCAGTGATAATGATGCACAGACAGGCAGTTGTGGGTGGTGTTGTCATGTGGTGGGAGACTGAATGTGACCTCCGCTCATCTGGTGGTGGAGGGCTGGATGGTGGTGAGCTGGAAGCACAGGGCTTTTGACAAGGTGCGGCTTAAATTATGTGCTCTAATGAGTTTTAATGAAAGGAGGCAGACACAGATGATGAAGAGGCAGGACCAAAGGAGCAGATAGTATCCAGGGCTAGACGTGTTGGTGAGAGATTATGGCACATTAAGACCTATGCAGCATGTCATCTGTTATGCTGAAGCAGCCCATCCCCTCCCACACACACACACACACCCACAGAAGAACATTTTACTGCGCAGAGGTTGCCGTTTCATTTTTCAGGACACTTAATGGTATTGCTAGTTGTGTTTTAATTAATATGTTTTAAGTAATTTTATGCTTCTGATTTTATAAAAATAGAGACAGACAACACTTTTTTTTACATGCTAATAGTAAAAGGGTTGCACACACTGAGGTGTGGACTTAACATGTTTTCCATGATCTTAATACTTATACTTGTAGAGGCTTGTATTAATACAAATATCAGTTGTAAGTACAAAACAAAACTAAATGTATTTATTAGGGCTGTCAAACGATTATTTGCAATTAATCCAGAATAAAGGTTTGCACATATTAATTTTGTATTTATAAACACACATACATATATTGCCTATTGGAAAAAATATAAAAGTTAAATGTTTATATAAAATTTTGATTATTGGTATATAAATAATATATAGATATAAATAAAAATTTTATAAAATAAAATACAAAAAACTATATAAAAATATATATATATATATATATATACAGTATATATACATATGTGCGTGTTTTTATGTTTATAAATACAAAATTTGTATGCACAGTACATATATTATGTATTTATGAATTGGGCTTCAGATGAGGCATGTGTGCAGTATTACTGGGGTATTTTCTTTGAAAACATCTGAGAAGCGAGAAGAATAAAGTACATATTGCATTTCGCTCTTTATTCAGTAGTCTTGATACTGTTGAGGACAAACAATTGTGATCACATGTTTTCTATTTACATAATGACTTTAAGACGTGAGGTTAACAATGTCTTACAATAACAAGCTGTATTAGTCCTACCATTCTAAAAATATATAAAATGCACAATCTGTGTCTCTTAATTGCTGCTTTGCACAGCAGTAGGGCAATTCATATAGTCCACAACATCCCATTTGTAAATCTTGTTTTCAACTCCTTCACACTAATTAACTGAGAAACAATGACAAGGAAATGAGGATTTGAGTCGCTCCCCTAGAACTATAATCATAAAGAAATGCAGTGGAGCTACAATTACAGTTCCATAGTGCTGCTTCAATTTAACTACTCAGAAGATTAGACATTATCCCAGATATAGCCTATTTCAGATTACTGGAGGATGTGATTGTTAGAGCTGATGAAATGCGAGAGTTGGGGAAGTTTGATACCAGGGTAAAAGTGATGGCTGATAGATGCAGGAGACCAGGGTAGTCGCAGCATTACAGGCAAAAGCAGTGTCTTAAATTTGGTTGTGCTCACCTTTAGTCGATATTGAGTCATAACACAAGTTTAATGCAAGAAAAGCAGACAGGCTTGAGCAGGTAGCGCAACACATCTGGTTTCTCTTGTTTAATCAAGTATATTCTGTGATTGGTCAGAGCACTATAACAGCATGTGGTAAAGGTCACATCAAGTGCATGCAATGATTGGATGTTCAAAATGTAATCAAATGATGAACTTTTTAAAGAGAAAGAGGCATAAAAAGACAAAAGATTGCATTTGTGAGCTTTTCTGTTACTTACAACACATGCTATGTTGACTTCAGTACATATATATCCATGAAAAACTGCAATATGAATATTTGTCTGTTTGGCTCTTAGATAGACCCTACAATACATCATGTGATGAAAATGATATTGTAATTGTGTCATAGCCTAACTGCTTATCTTCTCTCGAAATAGATGTTGATGTATGGTTCACAACCTTTATCTGAATTTATCTGAAGCTTTTTACAAGGAAAACAAACATTAATTATACAAAAATCACACAAAACTACATGGAATCAAATAAATACATTTTTATGTAACATAAAATACCACAAAAGAGAATAGAATAAGAGAAGTTAATAAAAAAGAACTCATTAAGCAGGATAATGTACAGTACTATCAGCCAGTCATTATCAAAAAATAAACCCTTTTGAATTGATACCCTGCGATTTATTTTGCAATAATGACGGACTGTACATTATCCTTAACTTGGTATTCTAGACCATCTTCTTAACTAAATAATTAACATTTAATACGTGCTATTTTGAGCTTGTTAAAAACGTTACTATTACTGGTCACCAGCATGTTGTGATTTGAATTTTTGTCCACCAGTTAGACCAGCACCTAACCAGTTCAGATTATTATGGAAATTCATGCAGATGAGATTGTCTTTTCAGCACGGGGAACTATATCTCCTTCCAAATCATTGAGCCGCTACTGCTTCCTAATTATTTTTCAAGACATTAAATAAACAACGGCCTAACCAACGCTAACCATGTTTACTCATCCTGTATGTTTTGTGTCTTTAAAAAGCAGATTAAGAACGACAGCCGTGTTCCAACATTCCCCTTTAGAAAATCCAAACATATCCTTCCCCAACATAACCACATCAGAGACTCTATTTACCACAGAGATTAAACCGGTACTGATCCGAGCTCCTGGGAGGAGAAAAAATTGATCACATATTGCTCCTTTTATCCCTTTCTCAAAGAGAGGGATTTTGAAAAAGCAATTAAAGCAGTGCAGAGAGCAGGAAGTCAGCGGTTGATCACAGTAACAGACCTGAGGGAATGTGACAGGTACATGCTAGAGCAGTTTAGAGTCAGCTGCCATCTGCTACAGATGGTGCACACTAATGAGCCCAGCAACAGTGACAAGAGACATTCAGAGTTTTAATACGGGTTCCCAGACACAGCCCCTCGAGTCACTTCCGTATTATATCGGACACTGGCAGCGGCGCTCCAGGTGCCACCGTTTATGTGACGAACGTACAGTATACAATCAGCCAAGCTTTCCCTCGATGCCCCTTGCTAAATATTTGTGTGTTAATTGGCTCATAATGCTTTGTTGCTCTGTTAACATATTCCTCTGATGTTTAAATACACGAGAGCCCATTATTGTTGGCTTGCTCTTTTAGAAAAGCATTGTATTGTAGCTGAATGAATTCTCACAACTGATATTATTTACATCATAGACTAAGCCTGTTACGGTGCTGGGCAGAAGATAACAGGACAACCAGGAGTAACGGTATCAAATGCCTTTACTGATTTTTCACTCAGAGAAATTCCAGATATAACAAACATACAAGGATCTCAGAACACAGAATATATTAACCCACGCACCCACAAAGACTGACGGGAAACAACACCACATACAACAACAACGACCGACCGGGGCTGAACGAAAAGGCAGACAATATATGCTACAAACAATAGACAGATAATGACTAAAACCAGGTGCGGGTGATAATCAAATGATAGTGCTAACAAGATGACAAAATGGTGAACAGGTGATGAGGTGCAATGTATTATGGGAACTGAAGTTCTAATGCAAAGTACAAAAAGACAAAACAGAGTCCAAACAGGCAGTGCAACAGGCAGAACCGTGACAGTACCCCCCTCCCCCCGACAGGCGCGTCCTCGCGCCGGAAGATCCACAGAAGAGGGAGAGGGAGGCGGGGTGGGTGCTCGGGGTCAGGAGGCTCAGGGTCAGGGTCAGGAGGCTCGGGGTCAGGGTCAGGAGGCTCGGGGTCAGGGTCAGGAGGCTCGGGGTCAGGGTCAGGAGGCTCGGGGTCAGGGTCTGGCGGCGGCGGCCGCTCTGGCGAAGACTGGAACTCAGAAGCGCCGGGAACAGAGGATTCAGAAGCGCCGGGAACAGGGGACTCAGAAGCGCCAGGAACAGAGGACTCAGAAGCGCCGGGAACAGGGGACTCAGAAGCGCCGGGAACAGAGGACTCAAGCGCCGGGAACAGGGGACTCCAGAAGCCGGGAACAGGGGACTCAGAAGCGCCGGGAACAGGGGACTCAGAAGCGCCGGGAACAGGGGACTCAGAAGCGCCGGGAACAGGGGACTCAGAAGCGCCGGGAACAGGGGGCCCTAAAGGAGACAGGAACTGGGGACTTAGGGGAGACAGGAACTGGGGACTTAGGGGAGACAGGAACTGGGGACCTAGAGGAGACAGGTACTGGGGACCTAGAGGAGACAGGTACTGGGGACCTAGAGGAGACAGATACTGGGGACCTAGAGGAGACAGATACTGGGGACCTAGAGGAGACAGGGACTCATCACTAAAAGATCTACCACCTCCCTGTGTGGAAACCAATCGACATAAATCTCCTGTCACTGGAGGCCCAAAACTGCCCACAGTTGCTGCATGCTGGCCCTGGATCGCAAGATCGCAAACCCTCTGGCTGGCGAGTTTACCCGCCGAAGGCAAAAGCTCTGCATGTCCACGGGACTGGCTGGCAGGCTGACTGGAAACTAGGCGTGTGGAACTAAGCTTGGGATACGTAGGAGAACCAAAAGCTAGCTGCCTAAATGTTCCCTGAGATTGGAGGGAGTCACCGAAACCGCCACTCGTGACCTGAGAGGAAAAGCGACTAGAGCCTGCTAAAGTAGTGCCAGAACTGCCCTGAGAGCTTGCAACACTAGTCTGCTGAGACTGCGGAAGATAACCACTGCCTGCATTACTATCTCCCCGAGAAGACACAAACTGAGCAGATGTGCCCGTTTGAGGCCCAAGCAGTGAAGTTGGCGAGTACTGGCTATAAAAACCTGGATCACTTGTGGACTGACTGGAACCTAGCTGTGAGGAACTAAACTTGGAAGGAGATCCAAGAGCAAACTGGCTAAAGGTACCTCGAGACGGAACAGGGCCACTGAAACTACTAGCGCCTTCTACAGTAGTGCTAGAAACACCCTGAGGACTAGCAACATTGATGGCTCGACTGGAAGTTTGAAATGTGATGGATTTAGAGTCTCCAAAAGAGCTAACCCGAAATTGGGCAAGGGTACCAGTATAAGCACCACTTCCTCCCTGGGGAGATACAAACTGACTGGAAAGTCCCGTTTGGGGTGAAGTAATAACTTGTGCAACTGGTCTACATAAACCCTGATTGCTCCCAGATTGGGTAGAAACATCTTGGGGTGAAGTTGCTGCAATATTTACATACTTCGTAGCAGGAGCAAACTGAGCAAAGGCACCCTGAGGCTTGGGAAAAGAGAGATCCCCATAGCTACTGCCGGTCTGCACTGGGCCATAACTAGAAGTTGCAAACATTGTACTTGACTGACTTGGAGCACTGGACAAATACACACTTGTGTCACTTGTGGGCTGGCTAGAAACCCCCACAGATAATGAACTAAGCTTGCTAGTAGTCAAAGTACTTGGGGAATACCGAGTAGGGATATCTTGAGATGAACCACTGTAACTACCACTCACTTCCTGCTCAGACACGGGTTGCCCAGAGCTTACTGGCTGTTCTGGTGTAAGGCTGCCCTGAGATAAAACAAAACCTTGAGCCTGGATGGGAGGACTGAAAGACAAGCTCTCCGCAGAGGGTATGGGTAACACAGCTTCTGTTGATAGAGGGAAAGAACCTAAAGAGTATAGGCTGGAAAAGCCCTTGTCCCTAGCAGGTTGGCTAGAAACCTCATATGTTGAAGACACGAGCTGTGTAGCAACTTCTGGAGCAAACTGACTGGAAGGTCTTAGACCAACATTACTGCCTACACCCAGGAAAGGAAAGTTTTGGCTGGAACTATCTGCAAATTGTTGCATAGGGCTGGTTTGAGAGGAGGCAGCAGAATACTGGCTTGGGAAACTCTGTCCACTGCTTAATTGGTTTGCAATACCTGGAACAGAAGAACTGGTGTCCCTTGAGGGCTGGCCAAACCCTTCTACAGGTGAAGCTTTAAGCGTACTAAGGGTCACTGAACTACATGAATGCAGGGTAGGGATTGCTTGAGATGACAGAGGGAAGCAACTGGAGGCTGACCATATGAGCCAGGAGTTTGGGTAATCTGGAGACAGAGTCTGGGAATTCGGGGGAATCTAGGACAGGGTCTGGGAATTCTGAGGAGTCTAAGAAACAGTCTGGGAACTTTGGGACTCCTAAAACAGAAACTGGGAACTCGGGAAACTCTAGGGCGGAGCCCGGGAACTCGGGAAACTCTAGGGCGGAGTCCGGGAACTCGGGAAACTCTAGGACGGAGTCTGGGAACTCCGGGGCGGCCCTCTGGGCCGGAACATAGGACTCTGGATCGGCCATCTTGGCCGTGGCGAAACACTCAGCTGGCGCCATCTTGGCCGGAACATGACTCTTGGAAGCTGCCCCTTGGCAGGACAGGACTCTCGGAAACGGCCCTCTTGGCCGGGACAGGACTCTCGGAAGCGGCCCTCTTGGCCGGGACAGGACTCTCGGAAGCGGCCCTCTTGGCCGGGACAGGACTCTCGGAAACGGCCCTCTTGGCCGGGACAGGACTCTCGGAAACGGCCCTCTTGGCCGGGACAGGACTCTCGGAAACGGCCCTCTTGGCCGGGACAGGACTCTCGAAACGCCCTCTTGGCGGGACAGGACTCTCGAAGCGGACCCCTCTTGGCGGGACAGGACTTCTCGAAAGCAGCCCTCTTGGCGGGACAGGACTTCGGAAACGGCCCTCTTGGCGGGACAGGACTCGAAAGCAGCCCTCTTGGCCGGGACAGGACTCTCGAAACGGCCCTCTTGGCCGGACAGGACTCGAGGAAACGGCCCTCTTGGCCGGGACAGGACTTCGAAACAGCCCTCTTGGCGGGACAGGACTTCGAAAGCGGCCCTCTTGGCGGGACAGGACTCTCGAAACGGCCCTCTTGGCGGGACAGGACTTCGAAAGCCCTCTTGGCGGGACAGGACTCTCGAAACGGCCCTCTTGGCGGGACAGGACTCGAAACGGCCCTCTTGGCGGGACAGGACTCGGAAAGCGGCCCTCTTGGCGGGACAGGACTCGGAAAGCAGCCCTCTTGGCGGGACAGGACTCTCGAAAGCGGCCCTCTTGGCGGGACAGGACTCGGAAGCGGCCCTCTTGGCGGGACAGGACTCGAAAGCGGCCCTCTTGGCGGGACAGGACTCGAAACGCCCTCTTGGCGGGACAGGACTTCGAAACGGCCCTCTTGGCGGGACATTCGGGAGCGACCATCTTAGCAGCCGCCAGAACCCTGGGGAGCGGCCATCGTGGCCACGTCAGAACCCTGGGGAGCGGCCATCTTGGCCGTGACAGAACACGGGAGGCGGCCATCTTAGCAGCGTCAGAACCCTGGGGAGCGGCCATCGTGGCCACGTCAGAACCCTGGGGAGCGGCCATCTTGGCCGTGACAGAACACGGGAGCTGCGGCCATCTTGGCAGCGTCAGAACCCTGGGGAGCGGCCATCGTGGCCACGTCGGAACCCTGGGGAGCGGCCATCTCGGCCGAGACAGAACACTCGGCGGCGGCCATCTCAGCCGCGGCAGAACTCTCGGCGGCGGCCATCTTAGCCGCGGCAGAACTCTCGGCGGCAGCCATCTTAGCCGCGGCAGAACTCTCGGCGGCAGCCATCTTGACCGCGGCAGAACTCTCGGCGGCGGCCATCTTAGCCGCAGCAGAACTCTCGGCGGGCGGCCGTCTAGTGCAGCAGCAGAACTCTCGGTGGCCACCTCGATCAGGCGACGGAGAGGCTGACACCCACAACTGGCCAACACCCAATCCATGCAAGCCTCCAAGCCTCCAGACGGTCCCCATCCGGACAGCTTGGCCCATGACGCGTCGTTCAGACCCCACAGGAATAGACTCCTCTGGTGGTCTTCGGGGAGCCCCGAGGCCATCCCAAGCAAACGCAAAGCATAGCGTGTAGGCTTCCACGGATTCCTCCTCCTGACCCCGATAGAGGAAGGTCTTGGCATGGGCGGCCTCCATCCTGGTGAGAGTGAGAGTGAGAGAGAGAGAGAGAGAGAGAGAGTGGGGAAACAAAATGGAAAAACAAAAGACAAAAAGACAAAACACAGACAATACCTCACCCTGTGTATTTTTGGGTCGGTCGTACTGTTACGGTGCTGGGCAGAAGATAACAGGACAACCAGGAGTAACGGTATCAAATGCCTTTACTGATTTTTCACTCAGAGAAATTCCAGATATAACAAACATACAAGGATCTCAGAACACAGAATATATTAACCCACGCACCCACAAAGACTGACGGGAAACAACACCACATACAACAACAACGACCGACCGGGGCTGAACGAAAAGGCAGACAATATATGCTACAAACAATAGACAGATAATGACTAAAACCAGGTGCGGGTGATAATCAAATGATAGTGCTAACAAGATGACAAAATGGTGAACAGGTGATGAGGTGCAATGTATTATGGGAACTGAAGTTCTAATGCAAAGTACAAAAAGACAAAACAGAGTCCAAACAGGCAGTGCAACAGGCAGAACCGTGACAAAGCCATGAAAATACATAAACATTACAGTTAAATATGAGATGTCTATTGAGATCAAAGAGCATTTTCACCTGTTAACTGTCACTGTTTCACAGGTGGAACACACACTTATGTCATTATTCACTTTAATATTTCTAGTTGAATTCTAAACTAATCATTACAAAACTATATACTGATGGAAAGTAAGACTCAAGAATAAATATTTGACAAATTTTCATAATAATAAACATAAACAAGTTTTTTAAATGTCAATAGTATTTATAAATAACTCAAATAAAAAAAGTAAAAAAAAATCTAATACCTGATTGACAGAAAAATGAATTAATTTATATAATATATAATATATATGTATATTGTATATTTATGTATAATGTATATTTATAACTAGTATGCAATCTTCAACTTGTCAGTGTGTTTATTCTGTGATATTAACTCTTTTGTTGCCCTAAAGCATAATTTTATATTTTTATGTAAGTGAAGTAAAATACACAGCAGTCTTACTTTACATCATCTAGGTTGTCATATTAGTTTAATGTCAACCAGTCCAATAATTGTGTAAATCCCACCTGAATATACAGAAAACACCCAAAAGAGAATATATGAAAATCTGAATTAAATTATGGATGCCAAGAAGTATGTCAGATATACATTTATTAGTCAAACAATTAATTAAATTTGTTAATATAATAAGTTTTGTGATTTTTTTGTTCAAATTTTTTTATGTAGGTCCTTTTACATTTGCCTTACTTTCATTTAATTTCAAATATACAGAAGAGCTTTTAATAGTCTATTCCCTTTTCAGTTGTTACATGTCAACCTTGATCACTCATACGCTTTCCTATTAGTAGCAGACAGGGATTTCAATCCTTGAGAGAACGCTATGAAGGTTGATTTAAAGTAACTTTTAGAAATAATTCTACAACTTGAAGTGATATGATGTAGCTTTCTCTCTGTGCTTGAAAAGTGTGATTTATTTCAGGTAAAGGAACACAATTATGAACACAATTTTTCATTATAGTTAACGGTTGCTTAGTGATAAACTTGTCACAGTGTATTGTACGTCGGATGAAGGACGTTAGCGAAATGTTAAACACTGAACATCTCGTGCGTGATTTTAACCACAAAACCAGTCATTTCAACATATACTTTAACATGTCCTTGCTGGGAGAACCATATGTCCACCGGATGACTCAAGGTCGGTGGTTTATCACCTCAAAAGCGTAGCTACTGATATAATTCATTTAGGTTGTTTTTTGCATAGCTTTGTCCTTGTTGTGCTTTTGCATAATGTGAGTCGTTTTGTATGCGAAATGAACATGTTTCTTTGTTTAGTTGCAAATCTGAGAGGCTTAGAAAAGCCGTACAAGAGTCTCTCGTATAATAAGATGCAGCACTTCAACTTACATGGTCTTGGTTTAACTACACAATTACATACAATCCCAAGATGACAGTACAGCGCTTAAAAAACACAATGATGTTCAATGAAGTCATTAGTTTGATGCCCAGTGGATGTACAGACTGATGAAGTTTATCCTGAATGCACTATTAGTCACTTTGGATAAAAGGGTCTTTCAAATGCATGTATGTAAATGTAAATTAGCTATGGACGTTTGGTGCTTTCATTTCCACCGGTTTTGACCTGGTACATGTGCAGGACGTTTTATTCCGGTTTGCTGGGATGTATCAGGGTTAAATGTGTAAATATCTTGATGACCTAAAGCTTTGAGGTCTTGATGATCCTCTGCACATACAGGTAAACCCCGTTCCCATGGCGGCAAAACACTTAACCTCAACTTTAAATGTCAGGAAGTCTTGGTATGTCCTTGATTTATCTAAAGGCAAAATGCTCTGTAAACAATAGAAGAAAAATTTAAATGTGGGGGTGTTTTTTAAAAATGACCAGTCAAATCAAATTAATTTTGTTTATTTTATTTATTAAAATAATTTATAAAAAGAATAATAAAATATATATAATCATGGTTTTTAATATCAAGATTATTATTGGATTTACAGGATTATACAGTAAACCCCTACTTTCTAACCTGCTAATGGGAGGTAAATTGACAATTTCAGGTTTTATGAATACAATTTTAGTTCTGTATTTATTTAGTGCTTTTATTTACCATGCTTTTTGGTGTCAAACTGTAACAAAAGTGATTGTTGTTTACAGAAACTTTACGTCAATACATTTCTTAATTCTACTAAATTGTAAAATATTTTAGAATTGTATTATTAAATTAAATTATTAAGGAAATTTTTAATTGCCAAATCTCATATTTAATGACAGACTCAGCGACTTGTTAGAAACGTTAAAATTTGTGATAGAATGGAAAACAGGACAAAGTGTGGACAATAACATACATCTTTACCAAACAAACACATATACATGCCTCTTTCGTCTTCATTAGAGCAGGCATGAGGATGCAGTGAGGCAGCTGGTGATCGCTCATGACAGCCTGTGTGTCCTCTCTGCCTGAGAGAAAAGGTGAACGGAGGAGGGAAAGATCACAGACGGTACTGGTGCTTGTTGTCTCTCTCTCTCTCTCTCTCTCTCTCTCTCTCTCTCTCTCTCTCTCTCTCTCTCTCTCTCTCTCTCTCTCTCTCTCTCTCTCTCTCTCTCTCTCTCTCTCTCTCTCTCTCTCTCTCTCTCTAAAAATGCCAACCACCTTCAAAGTCTCAATCAGTATCCGCCTCTGCCCACCATTCACAGTCTTAATGGGACTCTGAGTGCTCCAAACAAACCCTGGCTTGAGCCCAGCCCCATCACCCATGTCTGCCTTCCTGTTGAGAGCTCTAAATACACAACAAAATGAGGGGGACAGACCGCACTTAAACATACAGACAGCGAGTTTTTCTCCATTATTCTAGGTGTTACTAAAGCAGTAGCCCATAGCAAAGACATAGATGGCTGTTATAAGAGAGAGCATATTTTAGTCAGAACGTATTTAGTGTATGTGTTAAAGTAATTTTCTTTGTCTGATTGTCCTGTAATAAAGAAAATTATATAATAACTGAGTTATTGCACACAATGAGAGAGAGAGAGAGAGAGAGAGAGAGAGAGAGAGAGAGAGAGAGAGAGAGAGAGAGAGTTGGTGGCAGATGCTCTGGGTCTCTTGAGCAGTATGATCGATGCTGGCCAAACTTTTAATTCTTTAATAGGCTTTCTGCTGGCATTTTCTTTCTTGTTTCAGCTAGTTACATTTGCAGGTTTGTTCTTACATCATTATTTCTGTGTTGACAACAATTAGATTCCATAGCCATTAAAGAAGAGAAATGCAAAGTGTATCTAAATTCCTAGTCCTAAACATAAACTGCCTTTGGAGCTTCATTTACTTCTATAATTGATGCAATTTCAACTGAAATAGAATATTAAATGTTGAAAAATGTAGCACGAGGCTTGATTTTATCCATCAGGAACTGGGCTATAAAAAACGAGCATTACATATCAGGATGTTATGTGTTAGTTTGTATAAAAATCAACCTCTGAGACATGAAAGTGCTAATGGTAAAAGAAACAACCTTAGATTTTATTTCAAAATATATCAACAAGATGCAGTTAAATAAATTATTTACAGAGCTATGTGCTGAAATAACCGTTTTGATGTATCCTTCAGCTTACATCTTACCCTGGATATCCAAATCAACCCCAAAAATATTGAAGTTAAGCTAAACCGAATAAAATATAACAAGGACATCCTTCATCATGAGTCTATCACTGAATTAGAGACATAGTTTTCCACTGTGACTATGAAAATATGCTGACAAACGTACATCATCTGCAATGTCTCAGTGTCTATTCGAGGAATGCCTGACTTCTTCATTTCCCAAGAATTTAAAGATCCTGGTTGGTGATTAAATTTCTGACCTATTCAAATGTGATGAATATTATGGATAATAGTCAAAGTATTCAGGCCTATTAGCTAAGTAATGAAGCAATTAACTTTTTTTGAATACTCATGTAAATCATGTGAGAGGAATGACTGAGATCCAAATCTGTCCTCTTTTTACTTTCTTTGTCTTTCAGTGAATCCCTGCATGAATTACCCATAATGCTTTTAGTTCCGGTTACATTACCAGAATTAGGTTATGACACTGTTCAGATTTTTCATAACAATGCACTTTGGGTTTTACAGCTACGCACAGAACACGATGGAGGTTTATTTTCCACTGTGAGTCACTCCACATGCCCTTTTCAGAGGCGTTTTGATGACAGTCCTGTCATAGCAAGGCTTCCCTGGTAACAGAGGGAGGTTACCTTGAAAAAAACAGACCTGTAGGGCCTTTCAAAGTTTTTTTAAATCCGCCACAAAGCAGGTAGAGGTCAGAATAAGAGAGGGAGAAAGTGTGGAAAAGTATGTCTAATGATGTTCAGACGTTTTAGAAAATGCCATTGAATAGCATTTCAGAAAACGTTAAACTTCAAAAAGTATGTTGAAGAAGGAAAAAAAATGCAAAGGTCACAGTCAGAATTGCATGAATACTTTATCAAAGACAACATTTGATAACACAATGCGTTAAAGAAATACATGTAGACCTCTTTGACTTTTGCATTTCTTAACCGATCCCTTGGAACATCATTATGCTTTTTTTCAGTTCTCATTGCAATTTAAGTCATGCATCAGACATTCTCTATAGCTAAAAATATACTGTTATCAAGAGACACGTCTGAAGCAAAATCGTGATGTATTTAGATGTGACAATAACAATCTGAGCCTTTCATTTGTCACATACACCAGGAAATGTACCAGAATAATATAATAAGGTATAGACGGTTTCATCGGACACACGACTGGCCCGAAGTTAACTTCCGGTCAGTGTTTGTTAGTCTGGCTATAGTGGAAGTCTACCGGAAGTTAAGTTTGGGCCAGGTACAGGGGCGTCGCACCCGTGGGGGATAACACCCACACTTTTTCCAGTGAGAGGGTTCAACACCCACACTTTTTCTACAGTTTTTCTGCAGTTTTGCACAAACGCCGTACAGCAGTCGCTCCTCCGTTTCTCTGGCCGCTCTGTGTCTGCCTCCTCTCCCCTCCCTCTCAAACATGACACCGGCTTTGAGTGTAACTGGCTGATGATTGGCTGTTCTGCCTTAAGTCCCGCCTCTCTTGGTGTGTTAGATTTATCGGTCAGCTCGTGCTGAGGAGGCGGGAACTTATGGTTATGGTTATTTACATCTCCCTTTTCCAGGTACTTTGAATGAGTGTTTATGCTTTCGAGGTTTAAATAAGCTTGATATGTGTTTGGGAAGATGTTCTGTTTATGTTTTGTTCTTAATATATGTTGTTTGTATATCTGGAGTTTGTAACAAAAATAATTTCCCCCTGGGATTATTAAAGTATTTCTGATTCTGATTCTTTAGCAAGTCTACTGTTGTGTATTTTCACAACAGAGTTTTGACTTATTTTCTGTGTGTGTTCGAGTGTGTTTTATACTTTTCTAGTATCACTCATTTAAATGGGAAGCTTTTTATATTTTGTATGTTATACCTTTTGTACCCTTCTGTCATTGTATTCATCGTTTTTATTGTTAACGAACAAACCACATCCATCCCCTGCACTTTTGAAAAGCTTGCTACGCCCCTGGCCAGGTAGTATCATTTGTTTTTGTTGTTGGATAATACAGATGTATTGTAAATGTCAACCTAAGTATAAAAACTAAAGGTTTTCACCATACTGACAGCTCAGATGTCAATATTTGCTGGTTTAAATGCTTATATGAGGTCCCTCTTTAAACATTTTTTATGATAAAAGTATGATTTTTATAGTCAGGTAAAGTACTGCTTTCAGAATTGTCACATCCATAACAGTCCATACTCCTTATAAATGGTAACAGATTCATAGAAATTCACAGAAATCCTTTTAAAATAGATAACTCATGCATAGTCTGATATTTTTAATGTCATAAAGGGATTTAGTAAAATATAAACAGATGATTCAATTTAAATACATTTCGTAAGAGAGTATTGGTTCAGATCATTCCGGTGTCGTGTCTGGATACACAGCCGGATAGCAGATTTATCACAAACTGATGATAAACCGTATGAGTGTAAAAAAAGGGTTGATTGAGGTTACTGACTTATTCGTCTGAAAATCCAGGGACCTGTGACTCGAAACTGATTTAATAAATAGCCACCTTCTGTTCAGATCTGTTGCTTTGGAGTAACAGAAAAATACAACTCACCACACCTCAAAAATGGGGTGCACAGACCAGAAGTTCCTGTCTGAAAAAAGATTGAAAATGTTGGTTTTGCTTTCATTTATTAGACCATGCAGGCCGTTTTGAATCTTTTTCACTTTGGTGTAAAAATACAATTTGTGTTCAAAATACAGTTTCCTCCAAGGCTTTTAAGTGTGTGACCTTTTGAAAGCATTAGTGCTGATGTATTCATGAACACTCAACGGTAGATGTGTTAGATGTTAGAGGCAAATGTCAGACAGTATAAATACAAAAATGCATTATCTTGGATCAACATGATTTTGTGGATACACATACAAATTTAAATGCATTTTACCTAAATAATTTTACTTTGCTCTAGCTCAACTTGTTAAGCACTAGTAGATCATTAGACAAGGCCATTGATTCTATTACCCAAAAGGTATAGCTTAAATACATTATAAGCTGCTTTGGATAAAAGCATCTGCCAAATGTATAAATGTGAAAAAAGATACTGTATTTAATATTACCTATTAGATTTTAAAATCATATTAATGTTTCTTACATTGCTCTTCTTATACGTTGCAGAGAAGACAGAATAATGTAAAGGGTTAGTTGTGGACTGCAGCTCTGTGAAGCTGACCATCTTCATTTACTGCTCAGCCACTGAATAACTGACAGCTTGTGTTTGTGAACCATGGGAGAGCCGTCGAGTTGATGGTAAACTAAAAGCTAGGGATGTCCCGATCAGGTTTTTTTACCCTCGAGTCCGAGTCATTTGATTTTGAGTATCTGCCGATACCGAGTCCCGATCCGATACTTCTATAATACATAAAAAAAGAATAAAGAAGAGCAAAGAAACAGATCCAGGATGTTCCTTATTTTTTATTTAATTCACCTTATTTTAACATTCAACAACTCTGTTAACAAACAGAGCACTTCTGTGAGGTAGCTTGAACAATCAAGTAATAAATAACATAAATTCTTCACTTTTGGACTTTAGTGCAACAGTAAATATAAAAAAGTCTAATATAAAAACAAACAGCACCTCAACTTAAAATACCCGGCAGGCATGTAAACAAATAAAAAAATAAAAGTGCCACAGTGTTTGCAAAGCCAGTAATGTGCTTTTAGGAACTGCACTCCTAACTCTTACTGCGCACGCGTTGCTGTTTCTGTGTGGAGTCAAGAGGTCTAACTCTGTGCCACCACATAACTATAGATGTGTTAAAATAATGAGAATATGTCGGAGCCTGTGGCTGAGTGGACAGCGCTCCACACATATACAGCACAACTGCGCTTCGGCGACACAAGTTCGAATCCGGCTCTGGCGTCCTTTCCTATATAAAATAATGAGAATATATACATATATATCCAAGTCCTGATCGGGAGGTAACGTCCGATTCCGATAGAGTCTGAAACCACGTGATCGGATCTGGACATCCCTACTAAAAGCCAAAATTGTATCGCTATCCAGAAACCACATTTATATTTAGAACACAGTTTAATAGATTTCATTGCATTATTTGTTTATAAATACAAAATTCTGATTGATATTTACGCTGTAGAAATTGTTATTGTGAGATCGAATGTCAACTGTACATCTAATCATCTAACCAAATGTTTTATGGGCACTTCCCCTAGACATAATGACTTTTATTCTGTACAAACTGTATATTGTATCCTGTAACCCTCACCCTACCCTAAACCTGACCCTCACACAAACCTTTCTGAATTATTGCATTTGCAAATAAACACCATTTAGTGTGTTTTTATAAGCTGCATACACACTTTAGGGTTTACCAGGACACACACCAAATCATTCTGCATGATCACACATTACATTAGTGTTTATGTCACAATGTAATTATATTAGTAGGTACTGTGAAATACAAATCAACATGTAATCATGTGTAATCACTTTGCGGAGCCGCATTGCGACAGTAATTAATTACATTTACAATGCAAAATGAGTAACACGCACACAACACGTGAAATGTCACTAATGGCACACATCAAATATGATGATTAAAATACTCTAATATATGACCGCACACTCACTTGCAAATCAACGTTTTGGCAAAAAGCCTTTGTTAAGGTGTAATTTTTCACAATAGACATAACTATTTACAGATGTAAGCAAACAATCTCAGTCCAGCCAACAACCAGACCTCCCTGAACTAAATTTAACACTACTAACACAGATATTTTTTATAACCCAAATTCCAATGACATATGAAAATAATACTGAGGTAAAGAAAAGAGTATATTTTTGGCCCTTGACAAGATTAATCTCCATCTTTTCCAATCAGAATGCAGCATCTGCCACATTTGCTCTGTCTAATTCATTAGTTGAGGTGGAAGTGTGAAAGATGGAAATTAGCTCACAATACTGACAGCTTCATTAGCTACAGTTAATCCTTCTTTCTTCCCCTGACTGACAGTCAGAGGTCTGCTCTGACAGATGGACAAAAACAATCGTTTCAGTGCATAAACTCAATAAACTCTGTGCTTCGACTTCACAAACACTAACCGTAATCTCAGAGCAAACACAAAGCTGTTTAAGACACTGGAATAATAAGAGCATTTGTTTCCATTATAAAATGGAATTAAATCAATGACGTCCCTAGAGCAGGATCAATATTCAGTGTAAATCTCATATTAGACTGAGGGATGTGGTTAATAGCAGAACTGCAGGATATATTAACATAAGCTTATTCTCTCTGTTCTCGTCTCCACAAGCTCCTGCTCTCCTTTCTCCACATGCAATGAAAGTCTTTTACACTCCAACATTAAAACAAAAACCCAAAGGGGCAATGCAATTTACTGTTCAAATGTCATTTTTCCATAGTTCAAGATTAATGTCAGCATGTTTTTCAAAACCACGCTGTGTTTTAAAAGCACACTTTTCTGAAGTATACGGGTCTGCTCTACTATAAATGTATAAATAAATTGCATAAATTTGTGAGTTTATATTTCTCTAGTAGTCTAGTAGAGATTTGATAGTGTTTCCAAGTGTGCTTCACTGAAGTATTAATTTAAGAAGTTTCTCCTAAAATTGCTATGAAAAATAGAAACAAATTAAACAATTGTTATGATACATTAACTTACAGTATGGCGCTGTAAAATTAATTGAATGGGGAAAATATTTACATACATTTGATGTGTAATAGTTCATAGTGAAATCATCAATAATTTCTACTTGCAGTCTTTGCAAATCTGAGCGAGTTTGTGACATTGTTGAGTGCTCTTGAAACGCTAATGGAGACTTTTTGTTTTTTAGGCAATCAGAAATGCTGGAGACTTGCTGGAGAAGTTTCCATTTGCTCTCCATTTAATGCCACTGATGTGTAAAAGAAATAATTCAGATATACATTTTTATATTTAGTCACAATGGTACACATGCAGCATGCTATATTTATCTAAATATTGATAACCATTTACCACCGGATCAATCTGTCTCAAGGTAAATGATCTGAAGTGCCATTTAATGTATGTAATACTGGCAAGTGTTCTGCTGATTAAGACCAATCTTATAAAGCAGCAGATGAGTTCATCAAGCTCAATCTCTCTCTCTCTCTCTCTCTCTCTCTCTCTCTCTCTCTCTCTCTCTCTCTCTCTCTCTCTCTCTCTCTCTCTCTCTCTCTCTCTCTCTCTCTCTCTCTCTCTCTCTCTCTCTCTCTCTCTCTCTCTCTCTCTCTCTCTCTCTCTCTCTCTCTCTCTCTCTCTCTCTCTTATAAATGGAGAGACGATTTACCAGCAATCAGCAGTAATAGCAGATTCACCGTTTCGTTTTATGTCAATGAGACTTTTGAGAGTAACTGAGTTTCCATAAAGAGAAAGTGAGACAGAAAATCTCTCAAGAGCACCAGATACTCATACTGCTATTATTTAATGCACAGCTGTGTATACTTGTTATTTTGTCCTGTTTAGCACAAAAAATTGTGGTATGCTAACTAAATTTGTGTATTTAATTATTTTAAATGCATCACAATTTTTGGTTCTTTCACAGAGACACACAGACATGTTCACAAACAGAACCAGAACAAAGAAATGTGTCAATAAATCATACCTAACCTGAAGTCAAATTAAACACCCTATTATTTCTTCAATGTACTATTTAAAGCTAAAAGGCATTAAACCATTTTCTCTGTGTGTGAGCATGTTTACATAAGTGGAGTTTGGAGAAAGTGATCATGCATTTTATATTGTATTTTAAAATTGATGAATGCTTGAAAACATTCTTTACACTTGAAAGAATAAGAAGCTTATGACCTTGCAAAAATCGTTTCTCATTTAAAAACATTCTTACAGTTGTTATGAAACTTTTACTTTTTGTATAATGTTGCCTTGAAAAAGGATTGAATGCACTCCTACAATGCATCCATTCTCACAAAAGGCTTAAAAATTTCAATATCTAATGAATGATACTGTACTGGGTGGTCTAAAATTTCTTCTTTATGGTAAGAAGGACTTATTTTTGTGAAATATACTAGAGAAGGCAAGTAAAGAGAAAGCAGCCTTGTTGTCTGTTCAGGTGATGTAAAAATGAATCAGTTCCAGCCAACCTTAATATCCACATTTTAATACAAGACACATGTGAGAATGCATGCATGAACAAATTTAGTTTTATATAAATCAAATGTGGGTTTGTTTTCACCTGCAGGATATGAATATCCTTGTATTCCTTACTGGTGTGGCATTCATTTCCTCTTACCTCTAAAATGTGTGTTGAACAGATCAAGCTTATCAGGTAAACAAAACATAAGACAGAACCCCCAAATGAAAAGTAATAATGTAATATGTAATATTGCACATGGCTCCATGAAATGTGGCCAGCATACAGTATTTTTATTTATTTTATTCATGTCTTGCCAGATTTAATTAAACTCTTCTTGACTTTGTCAGGTTGTGTGAAATAAAAGATGATATCTGACTGATGGTAGCACTGGCTGGTAACCACACCAATCACATTGTGCTCCTCGAAAGATCAGGTTAGGTTCAAGCGCAGGGTCGTAAACAGTTGTATAATTGCTAAACATGTACATGAAAATATTTAAAATATGGTAACACTTTACAATAAAGTTGTATTTGTTAATAACCTTTATGCAACCTTAATGCAACCCACAATGGTAACATTAGCTACTTTTATTCTAAATTTTATTCTAATTATGACTAACTATATATTGATGGAGAGGTCTAAGACTAAAAAATAAATATTTGACCATGTTTAAAAATACCTAAAATTTAAAGAACAAGGTATAAAAATTAAAACCTTTTATAAGGAAAGGCATTTCCTATCAGCGCAGACACGACATTCAATCAAGACAAACATGCAATTTGGTTTAATGATTTGTAATATAATCTCATATATGTTATTAATTAGGCATATTTCTAAGTAAATTATTCTCAAGGTCAATATGACCCAAAGTACCTGGATGACATTGAGCTTTGAGACATTGTTATCAAAGAATACTGGCCAATCAGAATCAGGTATTCCAGAGTGTAACAATGTAATATAATATAATACAGTGTTGCAATTTTTTAATCTGAATGAAGTCATGCTTCAAGTTTTTATATAGAAACATTACTTTATTGCTTCAAAGGCTTAAAAATATCCCCAGTAGTGTTACCCACAGCATGTATCCTTTTCCATTATTAATTTTTACACACTATTAGGCAGTTTTAAAACCAATTGTTGTGAAACATGCACAGTAAGTTGTAAAAGACTTTAATTTTGTATTAATGCTGGCACATATATTGTTTGTAGGCGGCAATAACTGACCTCAAATTTTTAATTTCTTAATATTTTTAAGCAGTAAGCTGGTTGCTCAAACTTTAAAAAGACAACAATTGTTTGAATGCACATTGTTACGTCACGTATGCAACACCAATATGATCTTTAGTGTGTGTTACATTTATATATTTGGCCTAACATTGTCATTTTTTGCACTGTGCATTACCGCTTGATACATATAAAGATAGATTTGATATTTTCTACACTATGTACAAATATCTTCATCAACCTAAACCTAAGTCTCTAGTCTCTAGCAGTACAGAAAACACGTGGCAGTGAATACAGCCCAGAATGTTCAGCCACATGGTGATACAAATGCTTTTGAACAACTCCAGGTGACTAGTCTCGTTTGATCCACTCCTCCTGCCCGCCCCGAACCTTTGGGTCCACCCCGGGACCTGACAGCTGGATTTGGCTGACCTACTTACTGCAAACTAGATTTGTTGTGTGCCACACCGGGGAGAGAAATGCATGACAACAAAGACAACTTAGACCTGCACATCAAAGTCTGTAGAATTCTCTAGAATTACAATTCAAGTACAAAAAAAACGTACATCTTACTTTTGATGTGCTATAACATACAAGGCAACATACACCATTTTGCCTTTGTTGAAGAATGCTTAAATAAGACTGAACAGAGAGAATTATGGGAAATCTATAATACAGATATAGACAATACAAGTTGCATACAACTGTTTTCACATGGGGAGGAGTTAAGAAATGTCTTTAAGTTTAAAGGTTGTGTGTTTGTTGTAAGTATGAGGAACATATCAGAGGATATGAGGAGATGCTGTAACACAGCTGGTTTTCTAGCAAGATAAAAGACAAATGCTTAGGTTCATATGTGCTCTTGCTCTCCTACTTCAATTTAAAATTGTCATCTCACACATATACTCTTTTCCTTCTCTGTGTCTCTCTCTTCATCTCTTCTCTTCATTTTAGGGCTGTCTTCCTTCAGTTAATATTGGTATCATATCTAGCAGAGAATGGACACACATACACATACAAAAAAATACAATATGTGGCCAGCGGATCATATCAGGATGTGGGTCAATCTAGCTACTGGCTATTGTTTAGATCTGATCTTATAGGTGTCATTTACGATGCAGTCAGCATCACTTTTGTCTCCAGTACTTTATGAAAGATTTTCTATTAAAGCTTCTATTAAAAAGGAATGAAAAGCTTGTGGCGGTGATTTCTAACGGTGATTTCTTGTGGCGGTAACATCTAAATGAAGTGATCTTATTCGAGTCAGTAAGTTTTAATGGATTATAATAAAAAAAATGCTTTTCTGCACTACTTTTTTAAACAAAGTGACACAGTGGATCTGATTCAGCTATGATCCTTCACGGATTACACACTGCATGAAGCAGGCCACCCTGAAAGCTATCCAAATATCAGTATTAAGTTTAATGTAGTGTCTATTTAGAGGTGTAAAACGAAACCATTATAAATTTATTATTAAAATATATTCTGGGTTTTCCCAAACAAAGCTTGTAATTTTAACAATCCTCAAATAGAGATTTTAAACATTCCCAAATGGACAAACATGTTTCAGATTTGAAACAATACTAGATTTTAACTGGAAAAATAGGGGCTGATGTATCTGAATGCTGGTCAGTGAAAAGGTTTTTTCACATTTTCACTATTTAATATTTGTTAAAAAATGGTTTTGTGAAGTTGCTTAAAAAATGGTGACAGCTACATAAGTTCTGATTGATAAACAAAAAGAGTGATTCTATAGCTTAAAGTCAAGATCTTTATATGAAAAAAGCATGTGATCTAGTTTCATAACAACATCTCTCCAGGGGAACGGTTTTAATGATTGTGCACACGTGTCACCTCACAACCCATCTCTGCAGTTTTGACATTCGAATTTTTGCAGCAGATGTTGATGGATGAGATTTCCCAGATCAAACACGTCATGAGCAAAATAAAAACACTGTTCCCTGTTTCTCGTTCTACAATCTCAATCTGCTTTAAACAAATGTCTTCGAACCGAAACCTCACGCCACGAAACTGTGCCAGCAAAACCCTTCCTACAAACTCTCTTCACCTCATAAAAAACATCCAGTGTCTCTTCCACATTCTGCCAGCTTTATAATTCAGTGCTTATTTGATTTTGCAGGAGTGCTGCCCTGAAGGTCAGTGGAGTGCCGCATGTCTAATCCTACACTGTGCGGTATGTGACGGCATGTGTGTGGAGGGGGTGGGTTGGATATATTAAGTTAACTAGATGGAGAAACAGAGACCGCCTGACTGGTTTGGGATATGAGGAACGTCTCTGTGGCAGATGGTCTGGAACTAGACACTGAAATATTGAGCTCAGATCTTGACAGAAGGGCTTCTCTAGATGGTTCTGTGTACATCAATTGCATTGTGATTAGGTGCATCCTCAGTAAAGTTTTCCCAGTGCATGATCCAAACCTCATAGTGTTATAAATCACTGTGCAACCTTCACACAAGATTTAGGGTCACTTGTGATCCAGCAATATTGCCACAGATTATATGTAAGCGATACATTGTCCTGGCAGTGAAAGGATATGACTGTTTGATGTACTGACGTAAAGGTCATAAACTTCTTTAAGTTTCACTCATGCAAGTGTTTCATAAATGATCAGACTTCACATGGATTTGTGCACATTTGGGCTATTCATGTCATAATCCCTATATTTTATTATACCTGTCCGATACAGTAGTTTCTCTCTGTTATTAAAGTCTTAAAGTATTAGAGTCTGTTTAGTCATCACGGATAAATAAAAAGCTTCAGAACATTGTGCTAATCTCAGCGCTGTGGTAGATTTCAATCAAAACTTGTTATGGTGCATCAGTTTAACGGCTGAGTACACGGATAAGCACTTTTATTGTAAAGTTAATTGTAATCTAGCTTTGAGCGAAAAATGTTGGAAATGTTATTGACTATTTCCGCTATATAAATGTAAAATCTGAGGTAAAATAGTTTAGTCCTATGCTACATTATGCATTATGAATACCATGTCAAAATTTTACTTCCAAAAAAAATCTATCAAAAAAAAAGTGAAAATTACAAAAATAATTATTGCAAGAAAAAATGGATTTCTGAACTATTTAAAATATTTGCTTTCAGGGGGAAATAATAGAGATAAGATATAGATAAAATGGAAACTTTGCTTTTTAGATTTGCATACTTTTGATTTGCAAAAATAAGAGTAATAACCATCAATACGTTTCCTTTTAAAAATGTAATTAAATAAGAGAACAAGCATTTTAATAGGACACAAGTGAAATACAAACTCCTCAAAATATTCTTAAGTTAAAATACTCAAATGAATTTACATCCCTGAATACATGAACTCTCTTGAGCGCTACAGCAATAAATGACTCAGTGGAGGATTCAATTCCTTTAACACCACAGAAAAGCTATATATTTATTTGGAGGTCCACCACCTCGGTGGTTAAACTGCTCCCTAGGCACCTTCCAGCCTCTTTAATGTCTTATATAAAGCAATTAGTATGCTAATACGGACCTGCAGTCATCTGTCTGTCTGAGTATTGTGGCATGGTGGGTGATGTTACTATGTGCCCGATATTGCTCCGGAGCAATCAGGCCTAGAGGTCTCATGCTTAATGAGAATCAAATTATTGTGTTTGGTGATGCGTCGGGCAGAAATCAAACCTTTTGAACAGCAACTTTGAACTCGGGAAAATTGCTTAAAATGCATCAACTTCAGGGAATAAAAAGAGTCATAACTTGATTTTTTTTAAACAGACCTTGACAAATTGACCATAGTAAGTTAATCTAGGTTTTACTATGTATTTTAAGTCTTTTAAATTTGCTAGTGTCAATGTTTGATGCAGAATAGTAGCAAGATGAGCTCTTGGTTCTTGCTGTTTATAGCAGCAATTCCAATATTGTCTCCTTTGAAATCCTCTGATCCTCAGTGGAAAATGGATTTCCTATAATCCACCATCAATGATTTGGCTCTTCTCTTTCAAGTCTGGTGTAAACTGGTTGCAGTTGATCAACGTAGAGCACAAAACTGGTCTGAGAACAGCCTGATTTTTCTAGTAACCATCTATAAATACAATCCAGTATATCATATAAATTTGATTTTTTTAATATTACACCAAAAGGAGTTTGTGTGTACAGATTCAGTACCAGAAATGGGATTACACACAACTTTTAAAGTAGATTCTGACAGTTTTTAGATACTCCCCCACTCCCTTGGAAATATCAAGCTCAAGACCCACTCACAGAGACCAATGAACCTTTTGTTAAACAGTTGTTCTTTAGGTTCCTTATGGAACCATTCTGACAAAAATGGTTCTTCTATGGCATTGTGAAGCATCTTTATTTTTAAGAGCGTACTATACATTTCCAAGATGAAATCCAGCATGAACAAACCTCATTAAAGATAAATGGGTCAAATATATTTGTCTATCTTTAAATATGCATACCAGTAAATGTCATGCACACATGCATGCAGATACACTCTTGAGGATTTGAATCAAGCTTGTTTTAAGGCCAGGGATGTACAGTAGTGTAAGGCTGGATCTCCAGTCTGCTGTTATTTTACCCATAATCCTGTAAGCATGGAGGCAATAAACAGAGGATCTTATGGGTACACCAGACCTGTATAATGTATAATGCATTTAACAAAAGAAAAAGGTAGAAGGTGAGAATACACCATCATTTTCTTTTTTCAGAGACCTATTCCTTTAACAACATTTATTGAAATTTCATTGAAAAGCAAATAAAAGTGTAAATAAAGACCGTAGTTAATCTGTCACTTGAAATGCATTAAATTAAGCTCGCCTTATGCTGGCATCTCTGATCAAGATTCTAATAACAATGGTTCAGATAAATAATAAGCTCTGTGAGCATTTGAGACAACAGACAACCCTCTGTCATTACTGAAACACTAACATCTCTATTCACATCCTTCTTCCCACACTTAACACATATATAACCACACACCTGAGCTTAGAATCAATGACTGTAATCAAACTCCAGCAGACAGGCGGCCCATGAAGAAACCCCTCAGATGTAATCAGAATGAGGTGAGAAAAACTGTGAATTTGTCTATCAAGAAATGAGGCTATGATCATTGTTGGAAGAAGTTTCTAAAAATGTTAATCATCTAAAAAGTTTGACTATCTTTGAAATGATATTTTATCTTCCTCGCAATGCACCACTGATTTGTACATTTGGTTCACTAAGACAAATTCAGCAATCACAGTTGAACGAGTAACTCATTTTTTAATTTTCTGTGAAAAGCAGATGGTACCTGCCAACACAATCTAATCTGGCAATACATAACATGAATATAAAATATATGACCAGAGGTTATACAGTATTGTTATGGTTAAACACATGGTTTGAACCATCATCAGTGTATGCCATGTTTCCAAAACGCACACTTCTGCCATGACAAACTGTTAGCAAAACATTCTCTCATTGAAAGGTGACGTTTCTATAGATTTTGCAGGTGTTTTTTACTAAGTGACTTACTGTGCATTCAAGGTCTATACATTCTGCTAGGATATGTGTCAACTCTGGACTTAATGGCACCAAGCTCCCCCATTCAAGCTTCAGGAAATTAAATCAGGAAATTACTCTGGCTCCATTCATGTTTTCTTTCAGGTCAAGAAAGAAAGCCAGAAAGTTCTTCTTTCAGAAGCCAGGTTTGCAAACCGGTTGTGTGCCATGTTCTTAATGTCAAAATTCATTTCTAGGTAGTATCCATAATTCAAAATGCTGAAAGTAATAGTCATCTCACATGCACAGTGGGGTCCAATAGACCACATCAAATATTTCATGTAAAAATTAAACCTTTAAATGTTTTAGAGAATAAGGTTGTTACATTAAGGTTGTTAAAATGTATTAGTCATGATCCCACGTGTGTAGATTTTGATTTCTCTCATTTATCAAGTTTAAGTGTTAATTGCATTACCTGCAAAATGAACTTAGATCTTAACATGTTTTGAATGCCAGAGACTGGTTAGCCCAATGTCAAATCACAGCCAGCTCCAACTAAAGGATCATTTGCTCATCAAGCTAAAAGAAAAAGTAATTACTGTTTATCACATTATTCCAGAATGGCCTTCAAAACAACATGAAGTAGCTATTTAGAGTTATTTCAGGAACTCTGACGCAAACATTAATATTAACGTATTTCACACACAGTATATCAAAAAATAAAATCTAATATATGACTACATTATTATTTAACCCTTCGTTGCCTGCATTCATTAACCTGTTAACTGTCCCCGTTCCTCACCAATGTTATTCCCTATTCACTTTAATATTGTATAGTTGAATACAAATCTAATCATGACAAACTGTATATTGATGAAAAGGTATAAGACTTGAGAATAAATATTTGACAAAACATCAACAAAAAATTATACAAAAATGTTAATAATATTTGTTTTTAAATATAATTATTTTATCTTAAAATTAAAAAATATAATAAAAAAGTAGTTCAGATTTTCATGTTTCTCAATATGTGCAGTTCATGTGTGTATACTGGGATCAAACCCATAACTTAACCAATTGAGCTACAGAAACAAAGAATACATTTACATTTAGGCATTTAGCTGACGCTTTTATCCAAAGCGACTCACAAATATTAGGAGACAATGCATGAATCGATGTAAAGCAAAATTCTTGTCATTCAGACATAGTACCTTGGGTTCAAATTAGAAAGAAAACAGTACATTCTCTCATTGAAAGGTGACGTTTCTATAGATTTTGCAGGTGTTTTTTACTAAGTGACTTTCTGTGCATTCAAGGTCTATACATTCTGCTAGGATATGTGTCAACTCTGGACTTAATGGCACCAAGCTCCCCCATTCAAGCTTCAGGAAATTAAATCAGGAAATTACTCTGGCTCCATTCATGTTTTCTTTCAGGTCAAGAAAGAAAGCCAGAAAGTTCTTCTTTCAGAAGCCAGGTTTGCAAACCGATTGTGTGCCATGTTCTTAATGTCAAAATTCATTTCTAGGTAGTATCGATAATTCAAAATGCTGAAAGTAATAGTCATCTCACATGCACAGTGGGGTCCAATAGACCACATCAAATATTTCATGTAAAAATTAAACCTTTAAATGTTTTAGAGACATAGTACATATAGGGTTAGACATAGTACCTTGACAGACATAGTACCTTGGGTTAAAATTAGAAAGAAAACAGTATATTCTCATCAACAATGTCACCCTCTTAACACACACACGCAGACTACAGATTTTATTACAAAATCCATAGCTTTGACTTTAATAATTAAAGGCATACATGTTTCCTCATTAAAAAATCCAAGCCGCTAAATGAAAGTGACAGCGAGTGGGCTGAAATAACACAAAGATAACAAGATGCAAAGCCATTCTGCTCCTGTGATTTATCTGCAATAATGAATAGGAACTAATAGATAAAGTTCTACATCAGTTTGCACCACAATGCATACAGACAGCAAAGTCTGAATAAATCATTCCTTTGTTAGTTAGTTTTATTCTCTTTTCATTTTTTGTTTTTGAAAACAATTGAGAATCGTTAATGAATTGAGAATTGAGAATGCACATGTTTGTTTGTACAAGCGCTAGCGTGCTAAAGTGGCTGTTGTTAAATAATTACACAAATCAAGCCCTCGCACATTTAGACACAGTGATTCATTCTCTGCCGGTAAGCGACAGTTGATTGGACGGCATTTACACTGATTTCAGACACACATTTAATGAAGGAAGCCTCAATTGTAACTTCCTAAAGCTAAAATCTGTAATGTTTTTGATTAAAAAATGGAAACTAACTTACAATTTGGTTAAATTTGGGAAACTCTTATGTTTCAAAGAGATATGGGATTAAAATAAAAGTAACAAACAAGTTGAATATGAATCAGGCTGTTTGTGACATTTAAACAATTTACATATTGTCACATACACAAATATTTTTCTTAATAAACGTCCTTGAAAGTGTGAAGAAAAAACAGTTCGCAGCATTTCTGACAAGCTGTTAAAGAAGGTGTCCCGGCATCACCCTCGACGTTTTGACAGGACACTATGGCAGGGTGGCATTTCTCCAGGTGTTTTTCCATGCCTGCTGTCACTCTTAATAAATGTATCTCAGGCACGCTTCAGAGTAACAGCAAAAAATGAGCAGTGATGTAAATCAGTGCTTTTGTTCTCAAAGTGATGCCTAAATGAGTGTAAATCCCATGGAAGTTTTGTTGATTTGCACTCTCATTCTTTCTGTATTTCAAACACACACAGACACAAATTTATGAGGCGAATTAGACAAAGGTCCTGTGTTGGTTTGGATGTGATGGTGGATGACAAACTGGGAAGCTCATTAGTCTGTCTGCTTATGTATGAGAACGGCTCAGCCTGCTCTATCACTCCAATCTGAACATCTTCATAATACTCACTGACATACAGAGAAAGTTGGAAACAGAGAATTCAAAGGGTAGGAGGGTAAGAAAGAAAGAGATGAGAGAGAAAGAGTGGGTGGAGAGAGAGAGAGAGGCAGTGCAACATTATATTTAGGTCTCAAACTCAGAAACTTCAGTAAGACATCTTGTTAGAGAACATCCTTCAGTTCTTCTGCCAGAACATCAAAGCAGGAATCTGACTGACATTTACTGCCACTCTCGAATGAACTCACACAGAGAGACCTACATAACTATGAATATCACACATTTCTGACGTCGGTTATCTCTTCTGCATTTTTGTAGGTTGAAGTGATCATGAACAGCATTTGCAATTCATATAATATCTGCAATATAACATGTTATCAAGTGAAGCAGGTTTTTTAACAGGTCTTTAAAAAACGGGAGGTTGGAGGGAAAAACTGAAAAAAGAAAAGTGACATCAGATAAAAAGGAAAGTAATTTTTTTGAGGTTTTTTTTAGAGCAAAATTTGTGACTATATTCAAAACATAGTACAACATATTATACCTCATTGCGTATTACTAATATTATCTAATGTTTTTGGAAATCTCAGAGTAATTCATTGGATTTTATTTATACATTTTAGTACAACCTGCTTTTATCGATTTCAGCATCAATTTCAATGATACACAGCCCTGGTGATACAATACTGACTGTTGGCCTAATCATTAAAACTAATCTCAGGAACATGCTTCAGTGCATATGTAGAGAGAGAGAGAGAGAGAGAGAGAGAGAGAGAGAGAGAGAGAGAGAGAGAGAGAGAGAGAGAGAGAGAGAGAGAGAGAGAGAGAGAGAGAGAGAGAGAGAGAGAGAGAGAGAGAGAGAGAGAGAGAGAGAGACTAGGTGTCTAGTGTCTAAGGTTTGATATAAATGAGAGTGTGTGTTTCACAAATCACTTCTATCACTAGCAACAAAAGAGGGAGGAAAGGGCAGCAATCCCGAATGATTACTGATGATCATAAAGGACTCTCTTGAGTCGTCCCTTAATGGCCACCAACTCCCTCTTTGAATGTATTCTTCAGAAAGAAGAAAGAGGAAGACGAGAGAGAGATTTTTGTGCGATTCGACAGAAACAACAGTCGTGGGTGTGACATCAAACAGCTTTTTAATGGGGTCTCCAAGAATGCCAACCGCATCTTTTTGGATGCAAGCACATAGGAAAGAAAAAGAAAGCATGCCGGATGCTTAGAAAGGGTCTGTGATTTAATTACTCGCTCATTAAAACTTGTGTGTGCTGTTTTTTTATTCAGAGGGCTACTGTAAAATGAATGCTGTGTGTGTGATGATGATGATATTAACATTGTGCCCTTCCCTTGAGCCATGTCTTGTTTTATTTATACACAGACTAGACCAGAGACACCTGTGCCATGAAAACATGACACACACACACACACACACAGATGCTCTTCGGTGACCATTATATGTATCAGTTTTATTTATGATTAAAAAATTTCAATCTCTCTCTCTCTCTTTGGCTTTTAGAGATCTCTCTACTCTCTTTCGTTTTCTCTCTCTCTCTCTCATCATTTCTCCCAACAGACAGCAGAGATGATTATAACTTCAGCCCTGAAGCACACTTGCATAAAGATATGAACACAGCTGCTTATCTTACTGCTATAATCATTTTACAGCATCCCACCAACACATCAGCTCTATTTCTATTCACTTTTATTGTTCAATTCAATTAAAATGTATTTGAATAGCTCTATTCACAATGTTGCATTGTTGCTAAGCGGCTTTCCCCAAAAAACTGAGAAAATACAGAAAGAGAAATAAGAAAAATACAGACTATATTTAGAAAAATATAGAAAAACACAAATAAGGTAAATGAAATCATGAAATATGGAAAAGTTATGAAATATATTATTACAGAATCAATATTCAATTGCAAATTTTCCATAAGATTTATATTAGTGATACTAACTGTAAGTGTAATTTTCTGTAAACTGTTAAAATATTTTGTAAGATTAGCATTATTAACTACATTGTTATGGAGCCATCTGATGCCATTCCCACTCAGGCTGCATCAGATCCTACCGTCACACATTCACGTTCCCATTCACCGGACTTTTAGGACTCCATTACCCAGAATCCCTTGCACCGCAATACTGCCATATTGGATTACCTGCACCTGTCGCTCATTTACCCGGACTCTTTATATTCACGTTGTTTGTGTTGAACCATTGTCAAATATTGGTATGGTAACCCTGCATTCACCAATCTGACCTTACGCTTTATCCATCGTTGTTGCATTGTATTATATCTGCTGTTGTTATTTACCGTTGAAAATATCTTTATGTTTGATTATAACTTGGAATTCATCTGTGTTTGATTACGCCTGTGTTAATATATTTATGTTTTGACTTATTTACTACCTGCTTTTGTGTTATTTTGAACTAAGTAAATTCCTTTGTTATTCCTGTTTTTACTGTGTGCTTTCTACCAGCCCACATAACATACATATAATTGTGTTTAATATAAAGAAAATTATAGTACAATATAGTAAAAAATTTTTATGAATTTGTAAAAAAGGAAGAGTCGCCTGACTTTAAAACCATGCAGATGTTAAACTGATATATTCGTGATGAATAAATAGATAATAATGCCAACAACATTTTTCTCTCTCTTAATAGAGATTTAACTTCTTCAAAAGTGCTTTAAAACATGATTTTTGGGTATCAAGCACTTCTCCAGGTGTCTATGGTGAGTTGTAAAGTGATAAAGGTATTTTCATTACGTTCAGCATTTATAGCAATTGTTTTGGGTCATTAAAATGAGCTCAGTAACAAAACATGTACATGCTTGTGTGTTCTTTCTATGCCAATCAAACGCTCAACATTCAGCTGTTTTTTACTTGTTTGATTTCTGGTTGTTTTTGTCTTGTGAGCGAGAGGTTTGGTGTTAAGTGTTTTTTCAATGTTCTTGAAGCTAAGGTTCTTAAACCTGTATGTGACCTCAGCACGCTCGGCTGAAAGAGAAAAGACACATCTCCAGGCAACTGCACATTTCAGAGCGGTTGCCGAGGAAACACCTGAAAGTTGCCCATCGGTGTTGGTGATCATTTTTGTGTGCTGGTCTTAACCACCTGTGATAATGGCAGAGCTGAACGGCTCCTGTTAAAAGCTCTTAACAGGCCATGGGGGGAAACTTAACTAATTCTGCCAGATTCACACAAAATTTGTCGTTTTTTACCTACAGTACTACTATTGCTGAGGATGTTTGAAATAAAAACCATACGGTATGAATCTCTACATACACATGAAAAGACTAACAATAAGACCAAATTATGGTTCTCATGTTATTGTGCAAATCCATTGTGCTCCATTCAGGGAAACTGAGCTTCAAAGGCACTGATGATCACATAACACGCACAGATGAATTATGAAATGATAAAGGGCTAATCGCTCTCACATTTAGACATGAGAGCCACGGGGCGGATCGAAGCTTGAAAAAGACTCTGTGTGTGTGATTATGATATTGTCTTCTGATTTCTTGCTCATTTCGCTACCTAAAAATATCATAATTTTCTTTCTCATTTCATGTCTGATTGCTTCTTTCCCACGTACCTCATTATAATATGCCCTACATATATAACCCTATTAATCCTGATGCTCAGAAGAAGAACATAAGGTAAGAATGTATGACAGTATCCCAGCATGAAAAACTCAATTGTAATCTATACTGACTGATTGATTATTATATCTCAAATCAGTAATGCAAATAAGTAAAATCATCATGTCCATGGTTGGAATATGGTATAAATAAAACATTCACTTTACCTTGCTTTCCATTTTTTAAATTGCATACTACGCAACAATTAACATTTCAGAAAGTGCCTGTACCGCATTGTTGTGACATAACCTCTTGACAGTCTGAACAAATAATGAGTCAAGATGGAGATGTTATTACTTTCACATCATTTGTCATGCTGGGTAAAGATGGCTAAGTGCATTGCATTGTATCTGTACTGTGTACTTCATCTGTGACACCACAAAACAAAATAAAAGACAAACGATGGTATTGGTGCTGCTAGATGGCATTATGCAATGCAGTTCAGTATAACAAATTATTCACTTTATTATATAGCCATTGATGTTTCTGGAAGTTGGCCGCTGGTTACACTTCCTCGATGACATCACACACTCAGTAAAGGCTGATTGGTTGGGAAGCAATGTTTACTCTGACTAAACATTCTTCAGTCGTGGAGACTAAGCTATTCTTATGCAAGATTTGGAAAAAATGCTATGGTACACAGAAATGCTTCTTCACTGTTATGTAAAAAGATTAACTGCTAAAAAAACATAAGCTAACATCACAACCTGTTCTCCTCCAGCAAACTAATCCTTTCCTTAATAAGCTGCCATTAAAAATAATAGATGCTCTTTATGAAGTAAGACGATGAGGGAAGCTGTCCAGCTTTTCCGAAAGGTAAATAAATCTTTCTTGAATGAGAAATCACTTCAACGCTGGACACAGTGGACCGTTTACCACTTGCATCCTGGAATAGCTGTGATTGTTTTATGGACATGGTGTGAATGTAATAGCATTCTTAAATAGCTCCTAAAACTTGAGAATAAATATGATTTCGCTGTAATTCCTTTTAGTAACAGGGGGCTGTTTTTCAGATGTCTCGACTGTTAAGGTCAAGCCTTTCTGTGTGTTCAGTATTAACGGAGAACTTTATGATTTTAATTGCTCGGCTGGCTGCCAGCGGCGCTTTAGAGACTCAACCTGATGCTCTTTCCACACGACACCTGCTGCTCCACTGCAACACACCCGCGCAGCTCTGTCTCAAAGCACGGCCAGGAATGCATTCTGAAAGCAATTACCATGTCAGAACCACATCCTGGGAAAATAAACTCGGTCCTGTTGCTTCACATTTACATACCTGGTCTTCAAGGATTCACTATTATTGCTTATAACATTTCAATCAATGTAAAAAAAAATTTGCTCGCTTTGGCTGTTATAACATGGATGAGAGACTCGTCACTATCCCTTCATTGATCATACTCTTTATATACTTTATAAGAAAAATAGTCATGAATAACCAATGTACAAAACAGCTGATGATAAATTGCAATAATGTTGTCTCTCAGCGATTACTATGACATCCCCGGATTCGTTTCTATGGCAACACTCAAGATGCCAAAATAGGTCCATTCAACTGATTCTAATGACAGGAAAGCTAAATGATCTTCTCTGTATCTTCTTATGTCAAAATATGTCAAAATAAAATGCAGCTCGTAACACCGGACATAATAAAATGGCATACTGTATAAAGAACTATGAAAAAAAATTGTTCAAATGTCATTGGTCTAAAATTCAGGATTAAACGTTTTTCATTAAGACCATTTTTAAGTTAGATTTTAATGTTTTGTACAAATTAGCCACCTTGTAAAATATGTAAGAATTTCCTGTGTATGACATCATCATTTTCAGAAGTTAATGTTTTAGTCTGTATTCATTTTAACAGGCACTTTTGAAAAAACATGGACTTTTTAAAGGTTGGCATTTTCATGCCTCCTTGCATTTTTAAAGAAAAGAACAGCCAAAAAACATAAAAAGTATTTAGTTGTATACGTTTTCGTGTCAGGCCATTAAACCATACAGAAAACATTTTGCAGTGAGCTTTAGCTTTAGTCTTAAGCGATAAAGCTACAGCGAGCCACACATAAACCTCTTCTGAATTGAAGCTTGTGTTCTTGACAAGCACAAAGAGCACTACAACAGAAGCGTCTCGACGCATCTGTGTGTTAACAAAGAAATAAAGGCTGTGTAAAGGTGAAGAGCCATCCAAAGCTCTCTTGTGGGGAAAAGAGAGACCTCGTGAGTTCTCATTGAAGTGATCAAAGAGAACGCAGGGATGTGAGTGTCCTCTAAACCTTCTTATCTTTCTCCACCCTCCACGGATATACTGCCATGTTGTTTTCCTACAAAACGCTGTCAATCACAAGTGACGAAACTCAAAGCGTTCGCTAATAAACCCTGAATCCTGCTACTAGGCACCGAAACAAAAGCTTTAAATAGTCATTCAGATTTAATTTGGAACCAATAAATGACTTGATCCAAAGATGACTCTAAAGTGTCCAATTAGGCTTCCGATTCTTTCATTATTTATGTCATTCCAAACCTCTATAACAGGGGTCCCCAAATGGCGGACCCGGTACCGAATCCGGACCGCCAGATGTGTCCATCCGGACCGCAAAGCCTTTTGACACAATTAAATAAATAAATGGCAAACGCTATTTAACGTTATTATAAAATCCAATTTATATCAGGCACATAAAGTCAGCTCAGTAGCGCTATTTGGGTCCTACATTGACACAGGTTTCGAGTGCGGCGCGAACAGTCACAGACAGTGAAGAGAGCAGAGCGGCGCGAACAGTTTGTGTTCATTGATTGTGATTGTTAATCTCAGTTTAGAAGAAAAAGACTTAGGTTTTCCTTTTAAGTTGTTAATGTTGAAATGAATGCATGTTGTGCAGATTTAGAGATGCATTTTGCACTGTTCCCTTCATATTTTTGTCAGACATTGTTACTGGATAAATTTAGATATTTTGTACCAAAGCAACTGAAAGGACATACAGTAACAGAACAGCATTAAAATGAGATCGATTTGTGAAGGACTATTTATGCTTATACATATGAAGAGACATTATTCAATATACGTGATAACATTATATTTTGTTCAATAAAAACAAATATTTACACAAATTTATTTAGTCTGGTGAAAGCCTTCAATTTATGTTTTTACGTACAGTACATAATTGTCCGGACCTCGGCTGGTGAGAAGAGTTCATTTACTGGACCTCAAGCAATTTTAGTTGAAGACCCCTGCTCTATAATATTAGATGTTTTAAAGATTGTTGGTAACCGAACATCATTCGCACTTCCATTGCTGGACACAAAACCACAGAGACATTTCTCAAAATATCTTCTTTCATTTTACACAGAAGAAAGAGTAATATACAGGGTTTGAATGACATGAGGATAAATAAATGACAGAATTTTTATAACATAACATGGCAGCTCGGCATGCTTCAGATTCCTGATAAATTTGCTGCACATCTACAATCATCAATTAGCACGGAGCCAATGGCTGTGGCTTTATAATTGCACGATTATCCCAGTTAAAAGAGCAAGTAATCCAAACTGTACAGATCAGAAAGATAATCCTCTGAACGCACAGGCCAAAGGCTCATTTCAGCTTAGGAAGGGAACCCAGTTTGCATCATGTCACCTAACAAGCTCTCTACTCAGTGTCCTGTCAGAAGACTAACAGTACAAATGTGTCAGAATACACAGTCAAGCTAAACTAATGACCCTGCCACTGCCACATCTGATGAAAAAGTCAATTATTCCCGCTAGTACTACAGCTTTAGGGTTATGACCTTTATTTATACATGGACTAACATTACACTGAAGAGTTTGTCCTGTTATTTCAAGAGATAAATGAGATATTGGTTCATATGATACTGTTAGTGAGATTGATGACCTTCGCTGTATGTCATATGGTTTCCAGTTTCAGATGGTTTCTGATGAGCGATCTGAATGACCTTTTTTGTTTCAATTAGCACAGAGCCAATGGCTGTGGCTTTATAATTGCACGATTATCCCAGTTAAAAGAGCAAGTAATCCAAACTGTACAGATCAGAAAGATAATCCTCTGAACGCACAGGCCAAAGGCTCATTTCTGCTTAGGAAGGGAACCCAGTTTGCATCATGTCACCTAACAAGCTCTCTACTCAGTGTACTGTCAGAAAACTAACAGTACAAATGTGTCAGAATACAAACTAATGACACTGACACTGCTATATCTGATGAAAAAGTCAATTATTCCCGCTAGTACTACAGCTTTTGACGGCAACAGAAATGTGTTTTTCTTCTCCAAAAGCCTTTTGACTCCATCCAAAGCAGCGATACAAACTGTTCCTCAGTATGTAAATACTGATGCCATATGGAGAATCAACATGTTGACAGCTTTGCAAGAAGTCTGGCTTGTAAGTGGCAGCAGTTATGTAAAGCTGTGACGGGCATAAGCTGGGACATCTGGTTTAGTTTAACATGAGGGATGAAGGCAAAACTGATCAAAAGAAGAAGCATTGTAAAGTTTGTACTGTATTTCTATTCAGTAGATATTCACAGATCAATTATTATCTTCAGTTATTTATTATTTTGCTGGTTTGTTTTTAAAGAAATTAAGCCACCCTTTGTGAACTTCAATATTGGTTCATGCTTTTTCCAGACAACCCCAAAACAGAGCTGTTTTGTTATGTGCAGATTTATTTCTAGCTCTAAATCTTCATTAGCATTTCTACTGCCCACCCTCATTTTTCAACAAAATACCATTTGCCAACTAATTGACCATACCTTGAAAAGTCAATTACCACAGTCTGTTGTGTTCAATTACACATGTAAATGAACTTTGTCAAATTAAACCACAATTTAAAACATTAAACACTGACCTTGCCTTCAGAAAATGCAATTATCACTAAGCAAGTTTTGTTGTATTTGATCATTTCTAATATTTTGCATCTGTGATATCCTAGACATTGTATAGTAATGTATATTAGGACATCTTAGTGTTTTGTGCTTAGAATAGGGTTTGACCTTTATTTATACATGGACAAACATTACACAGAAGTTTTGTCCTGTTATTTCAAGAGATAAATGAGATATTGGTTCATATGATACTGTTAGTGAGATTGATGACCTTCGCTGTATGTCATATGGTCTCCAGTTTCAGATGGTTTCTGATGAGCGATCTGAATGACCTTCTCTATGAGTACAGATTGACACAGGTCAGATCACTGAAGCAGAAAGTGACCTCAGGACACCAGATGCTCACATCTCATGGTGTGTGTACAGTATGTGTGAGTGGGTGTGCCTGGGACTGATGCTGTTTGTCCTAAACATAAATATATATACAGAAGAATTCTGTCATCTCTATAATATGTTGAAAACTGTCAATAAAGTCAAATTATTAATACATTTTTATTAAATTAAATTATTAAGTTTCAATAATTTTATCAAACCAACAGACCGGCTGGACTAACACATAATATTGTGTTCATATGATATTTAACTTGATATGTCACGTCTCATATCTCATATCTAGACAAACAAGAACACAAACTTTAATTCAATATGCCACTCTCTGAAGCACAATTGCTGTTCGCTTATGGTTAAAATGACTTGAAATGTCTTAAAAAGTTTTTTTTATTAAACAAAGAACTGAAAGAATTTTAAAAAAATATAAAGTTCTTCTTAAACTTCAGTCATTTCTCACCAATCGTTGTCCCGTGTGATGATAAGCACTTTCACAGAGCACTGGAGATAATTGTTAGATATGCTTGTCTACAGTCATATTTAAAGAGACGGCGCACACTGTGGACTGCCCACTGGCAGACAAGCATTGTTTTCGTGATGACTCACTCATTGCACTGACTGTGCAATCGATTGGACAATCGTGGGGGAAAGAAATCTAACAAAGCCGCTTCATAATGCCAGTGGAAACACTGGTGTTGAGTGTTTTTAGCTGTGGCCATACACTCTAAAAACAGATGTGTTAAAATAACACAAGATGTGTCTAGTTAGGGACAACACACAGATGTGTTGTCCCTAACTAGACACATCTTTGTGTTAATTTAAAAACAACACATTTTGTGTTACTTTTAACTCAACTTGTGTTACTTTCAACTCAACATGTGTTGTCCCTTTTATGTATTTAACACAAAATGACACATAATGTGTTAAACAGCATAACACAAAAAATGTGTTAAAAAATAACACAACCTTTTTTAGAGTGTAGACATTGCTAAAAGAGCTTTAGTCCTGTCTTTCATCTCAGACCCCTTAAACATCTGTGATATGTGACTTTTTTGATTAAAAACAGTAGCTGTGGTGAGTTATTTCCTCCTTGATCCTTCCCTTATCAGTCATTACTTCATACTTTAATATTTGATCTATTATCCCTCCCCTGAGACACAGACTGCACCTCTGCCCTAGAGTCATTGATTTCTCACCTGAACACTTTAGTTTCAATTGAATCCAAACTTATAAACAGCCTCTTATGGTGAGAAACATTCCTCTAAGCCATGAGGTAGGGGGCTAAGCCTCTCCAAGATGAATGCCTAGCTTTAAAAGGTTTATAACACTGGGTCTCAAGCTAAATCGCAGTGGCATACAAGGAGCATTGGGAACTGAAAAGTAAAAAATTGACTTTAAACCAAAGAAATTAGAAGCTGTAGCTAAATTAAATAAAATTATGCAACACAATGCAAAGAGCATGGATTTGATTCCCAGGGAACACAAACAGCTGAATAAAACATGTATAGATTGAATGCACAGTAAGTTACTTTTGGATAAAAGAGTCTGGCAAATGCATTAATGAATATGTAAATAGTAAATTGAAGCAATTGCAATTATTCTTTTCTTATTAGGAAACAAGGTTTTATAGTTTTTAGTTATAATAGTTATAGGTTTTTTATGTTTTATTAATATTTTTATCAATTTGAATATGTTTTTATTTGTATAGTTTTAGATTTAGCTCAGTTTTGTTTTTATCATTTCATTTTTAGCAATTTGTGTTATGTGCTTTTGTCATACATTTTAAAACTGATACATATTTTAATTGATTTTTATTTCAGTTCCAGTTTTAGATTTTTAAATAATAGATAATATATAGATAAAATAATAAATAATTTTTTATTTGATTTCAATTTACAAATGCTTTAATGCTTTAATATTTTTAATTGTAGCTTAACTGAGGAACTTAATTGAGGAAATATAAGGTATATTTTCACAGAGTGTTCTTTACATTATGTAGATTTTATGTAGAAAATCACAAAACAATGACTAGCTGGTTTTTACAGGCAGGGTCACAAATGATCTCTAACATACATAACCCAAATATAAAATTATTCAAGATTTAGCAGAATTACCCAAGAAGACTTTTATTTTTTTGAAATCACAAACATAAACTCACTTACAGGCCCTTCGACTCCATCGCATCTTATAAATGACTAAGGCACAGAATGGACCTACAGCAGGTTCTGTGTGGTCAAACTGAAAATATTGTTGCCATGAGGACAATAGGGTGGAGGAGAGGCTAGAGAAATAGTCTGTTGGAGTTTAGTGACTATTGGCATTGCAGGAGTCCCACGGCACTGACATTGTTTCACAGTTCAACAATCAATAGCAGGTCTGAAGCTAAACCACACTGGCATATGGGGAGCTCTGGGAATAAAAACAAAACAAAACACAGGAGAAAAAAAATGGTCTGAAGAATAAATTAGAAGCAATCATTTCATTTATTTCTTTCCGTCTCACTGCATTTTTATTCCAATCTTTTATGTAAACATATAATCACAAACAAGTAAGTACAACACCTTTATTCTATATAGACTGAGCAGAAATGTAATTATGTCTTTTATTGCTGGTTTAGAAAATATAATCAAAATCTCAAATATATTTATTTATGTCGTTTGCAATTCATTTGCATTCATAGCTTTCCATGCAGGTAAAACCATTTCCTTTCCTAAGCCTATTTCATATTTCATCTTGTTTATAAATAAACACTGTAATCTGTGAGTCTCTAACTGACGTTTGTTGCTATTTATTTCACTATTGTCAGGCAACTACATGCCAGGATTTAGATTATTCATCATCATGCAAACAAAAACAACACTTCATGTGCTACAGTGAAGTGTACAATCTTCTAATAAATATAACCATTGTGAGTGAACATCTTAGAGAGTGTACAATCAGATGTGTAATGTGTTTTAAGACTTACATTAGCTACAGATTTTGACACAAAATATTTTTTGGTAAATGTCCAACTAAAAGACCATACAATTGTATTACTCAAAGCCTCACGTTTAGAAAATACTACTAACCAAATCTGTTAAAAATGCCCAGACATGTAAAAGTCTTTGCACTGCCTAGCCAGAGAAATGGTCTCCTTGGTTACCATATACAATAATTACAGGTTTCGTCCATTCAAGATTTACAGAAGAGTCTGTTTTAATTAGTCTGTCTGTCTGATTATCTTTTTGAGTTTATGTTTTCATTAACGAAGACTAAAGGTTTAAAAAACAGTTCACACCAATAACAATAACTTGCAGCATACATATATCGTGTGAGATTTGTTTTTCTATCTCACTTTCTTTCTTTTTTCAGTAAGTGTGAAAGTGTGTTTGGCTGATGTGTTAACACCTGTATTTGTGTGAAGTATGCACTTGAGGTAAAAGATCTCAATAAACCAAAGGATGTAAGCAATGCCATTACTGCATGATCGGTTTATATATGTCATTAAACTACAGCTTGTGTCTCAGCGCCGTGACAACCGCTCAAACACATCTTCAATTGAAGCACTCAAAATCTACCTCAGCCCATCCAACACACACACAAAACATTTGCTTTATACGTCCACCACTGGCAGGTTCAGTACCACCAGAGCACCTGCATTACAAATAGGGGCATCTAATTAACCCAAATATATGAGAAGATTTCATTTGAGTGAACCTAAAGACACGAGTCGCTAAGTTAATTAAAACAACCGATTCTAGATGTCTCTGTGACCCATAAAGGATATGTGGGGGAAGAGAAGCATAACAAAAGATTCATTAATATTCTGATCCTTTTAAATATCTCGCAGCCTTGTAACTCCACTGTGAAGATCTAAAAGATGAAATCAGTGGGCACATTATCGTGTTCACCTAGATACCTAATTGTTAATGAAAATATTCAATGAAGTGGCAGCAATTATTGCGCACATTACACGACTTTAAAATCTTTGTGTCTTTGAGTTTGTGATAAGCATTCAAAGACCATAACGTTGTTATGTGACTTTAAATCTCCTCAAGTTGAATTTATTTAACAACCATGAGTAAATTCTGAGAAAATGTTCTTGTGACTTTTCCATCTACATTTTTTTTAATCTGCACAATTGGCAATTATAAATCATTGCAACAGTCTGTTCCTTAATTTAACAAAACTTCAATAATATTTGGATGCAACAAGCCACTAGAAAATCTTGAGGTTTTAAATTTTTTACAGTGTGGGTATTTCTAGATCAGTGCATTTTTGGTTTAGATTGTGCCTGGAGATGAGGTCCTATGAAGTCAGCTGGAATGATTTCCCCTCCGTCCTCTATTACATCACATCTAGACTTTGGTCCATACGATACACAATCCAAAATAAATCACTTGGTTCTCCAATCATTACATCATCTTTTACACTCCTCTCGCTTCTTCTTTCTTTAAGAATACCTCACTTCTTCTCTCAGACCTCAACATGGATGTCGACTCATCACCTCAAGCCTAGCATTAACAAGACCGAACTGCCCTGCACTGCTGTCACAACCTCCTCCGCTCAACCTCCATCACGGTTAAAGGTCACACAGTTATTACTCCCTGCTGCTTAAAGAGAAACCTCCTTCTACAGGACCACGCTGAGGCAGCTGTCTGCTTCTGTCAGTCCCTACCCAAAAAACAAATCCCCGAAAACCTCTTTCCACCCAGCTCTCTGTTCCGTTCATCTACTACTGTATTCATCTTCAACCTCAATGAAACCCAAATGGAAGAGAGGTGTGCTATCATTATTTCATCTCTTCTTCCTGGCTTGACATGAAAGACACGCACAGAACAAGTGAAAATAACAGGTGCACAGCAAGGGTCCCCACCATCAAATGGCCAGCCTCCCCTCAACGACTGAAAAAAAGAAAAGAATAAAAAACATTTTAAAGCTGCTGCTTTAATAAAGCATAACATAAATGAACACCAAGGGTGATGTTGCTCGTTGATATCTATTTTATTGGTTGTATTTCCAGCACCTGCTACGCTAAGTGGCTGATTGACGTATTCTGTGCATTTCTCTTATAGATAAACACTTTGACTTTGACTTTGAGATCTTATTCATGACACAAACAGCCGACATTCAAATCAGACAATGGGAAACATAAAAGCAGTCATGCAAAAAGCAAAATTAAATGGGCTTTCAGATATGACTGCAATAAGGAATTGGATCAAATAGGTAATTTCTTTCTAAAAGTGACATAAATGCATAGAGAACTATTTATCACCATGACAATAAGAATACAATGTTAAATGTGCAGTAATGTTGTCTTAAAATATTAGCACACATGTACAACCATTAGGTTTGCAATACTTTAAATAACAATACATATTATAGGTTTAACAAAAGTAAATGCTAAAAGATTTACATTTAGATTTCATTGCTTCACAACAAAGTAAAACGATTATAAAAATGATGTACGTATAGTTTAAATATATAAGTAAATCCTGATGCTGTAGGTTTTGTGAGACATATTCAATTAAACATATGTAACATTCAATAGCATTTAATAGCAATAGCAATCAGCTATTCTAATTTGTGTTAAAAAACACTCACTCTTGGCTGCAAAAGCATCTACTGTATGAATTATTTTCTGATTAAATGAAATCTATGTAGCATTTCCACCAATTAAAGCAAATGGAAACAGATGATTATCTTCACAACAGTCAAAAATAAACTAATCATTAAACAGGGCTGAGTTAATGAAGGACTGAATCATGTGACTGAAAATGAAAATCCATCACGTTTAATGACATTAAAGTGAAATACGTTCCAAAAGAGAGAAAATGCCACAAAGAAAGAGAGAAAATGCTGTTATTTTAAAGGGACGTTTAGTGACCATTAGTGTGTCTGTCAGGGTCTAAATAAAACATTATATGTGCTCTAGTAGTCATAAATTATTTACCTCTTTGTTTGCTTTGCTTGTAACTTGCACAAACCATCTCAAATTGACTTTATTTTCATATGTGCAATGTTAAATGCTGTTAAACATTTTTGAGGTTTAAAGAATTAGACCTATTTACTAAATACTGCTGTCAATTTAACTATAAGGAGTTTCCTAAGGAAACCTTAGGATCAAATATACTACTGTACTACACAGAAGCCTAGATGAACCCAATCACAATCCACCATATTCCCCCATACTATACTGTAACATTAAATTGTTATTCAAACTAAATATTATTGAACAAAATATTATTCAATTAAATAATAATAAAAATATACTGTATGGAGAAAACTATTTTGGTAACAACTGGCTTTGACAACTGGATATCTTATCAGTATAAGATGAATGCATCAATTCACATCACTCGAATTGTGCATTGCGAAATTTAAATGTTCTATAAATACTCATCTGTAAATCTCAGTCTAAAGATTTGGAACGGGGAAACATGCAAGCTCTCCGTTGGAGGAAGATTTCATGCAAGCCCCAAGGGTGGGCACACTTAGACTCCATTTCAGGGTTGAGACACATCAAAGAAATGTCATGACAGTGATGTTCTAAAAGATGTGACTGGGCTCACAGAAATGCTTTCCAAATACACCATTCAGAGTCTGTAGGTGTAACACTGATAACATCATTTAACCGAAGCGTCATGACACACACTCGGGGTAAAATACAGTACCGAAGGTTCTGTACTCACTGATGATTCATATCACAGCAAGACTTGATATACTCAAACAACAGAACATGAACCATAAAAGCATTAAACATTATTTAGTATTTAGTATTTTAAAAATGTGTTCAGTTTTCCTCCCTCAAACCACACTGAACCTAATCAACTGACAGGGATCTATAATATATCTTTGTTTGTCATAATGTCAGCCTCATTTAGCTGGTCACAGTGAGGTGTCACAAACATACATTAAAGTGATACACCTAACGCAAACACAATATGCAGGACAAATGTGCATGTAGCTGAAAATAATGTGTTGCATGTTTTATGCACAATTAAAATGCTGATGAAGAAAGAAAAGTGATGATTCATGCTCATTTACTATGTCATAAAGTGAGAAAATTTCAATCTCAAATTATAATTATGAAATATGCAAAATATTCAATGCACATGTGAAATAGCACTTCACAACCTAAAATATATCACATAAAAAAAATTTGTCTGGGTAATTATTTTAAAAGATCAGTTTTTAAGGAAGATTGATTCATGAGGACTCACAAGGAATTATTTACGATTATGTTCTTTTTATATATTTAATATTCTGTATCCAGATTTAAGTGCATATCAAGACACGGATTAAACTATTAAACTGTGTATTTTATTACACAGACTAGAGCTATTGTCAGAGTACACTAATAATTAACCCAGCAACACAGGTTGATTCAAATCATGATCCTAATATCCAGCTCTGATCACTCTGTGTTTTAAAAAATAATTATGTTTAATTGGGTTTAACAAAGCCAGGAAAGTGCTGGATCACATAAAAGTGCTTTACGTTTATAGCCCAAGACAATAGTCCTCCTTGACATAAACATCCAATTACTAACAGGTAAACAAGTCAATATTCCTGTCGCAATTATTCCTTGAGTGAACAGTAAAATTGTCTTAAGATTGGCTGCTGGTGTTCTTGCCTCGTCTTAATACCTCCTGATGCGTGTTAAGACAAAAATGAATATAAAATGTATATCGGTCAGTAAAAATCCAAAGAGTAAGTGCAATCACATGCAATCAGAACCTGTGAATACCTCCAGCTCTCTGATTTCTATAGTTGCTTTCCATCTGCCCACCCACAAGCATCACCTTTTGATTTTCAAGGTGGAGCACATTATGACACATGGCACACTGATACATATATATATAAAAAACATTATAGAATTATGATTTAGATGAATGATGTTTACAGTCAAATATGTCCTGAAGTTATCAAAAACCGCTGCTTCTGGCTACCTTTAAACCAGCATCAAACTGTGATCTTGCCCAACAACTCAACCGTACTTACCGTCATCTCACCAATTTTTCCATGTAGAAATGTCTCCCTCCTTACATATGAATGATTGAACAAGCTTCTAATCACTGTCAAACCAGAGTTTAAACAAAAGCTTAAAATTACCCATTCATACACTTCTCATCCATCCTACTTAAAAAATCTAGGCTAATCATTTCAGTTCCTAACTACACTTTCTACCAGAATAGTATGTTTACAGCAATTATACTGTATTTGATATTTATAATTCATATGGGATCTTCATGCAGTGTAAGTTCACCGTTTTATTGTACTTTCTGAAATAAAAACACACAATAACAAGGCTTTTATAGTTTTTAGAACAGTTGTTCCCTATAGGTACAGTACAATAGTGATCTACTAAAAAATCTTTAAAAAATTATATAATTAAAAAAAACATTTTTAACATTTAAATTTTACTTTTTTAATTAACATGTTTTGATTATTTTTTTTAGTTTATGGTTGTTGTTATGAAAATTTGTCAAATATTAATTCTCGAGTCTCATATTCAGGAGTCTTGAGTCAATACATAATTTGTCGTGATTACACAGAATTCAACTAAGAAATATCAAAGTAATGAAAAGTAAGTGTTCCACCTGTGGACTGGTGTTAGTAAACCAGTTAAAGTGATCTAAAAATCATGAGGCACATCAGAAGACGCCCCTCAGCATCTCATTAAATCATTAAAACGGTTGAGTTGATAAATTATGAATTGTCACTATTTCAGACCCTTTGCTTCACCCACATGGGACATTTGTCTCCTCTGACCACTTCTCTGTGTTCATGAACCATGAATTCAAGCTAATGATGTCTCCAAAGAAACACAGAGTAGAAGCAGACATGTTTTTAACTCGCATGTTCACTTAGAACAGGCATCAAGTAACTTTTTGTCAACACTGTTACTTAGCAACCGATGACAGCATCATCTAACCGCTCGAGAGAGACAAATAATTGGTTATGGATTGATTTTTTTCTGATGATATTTTCACACAGTAAAGAAAAGTGGAACAAAACATGAAAATGTGACATACATGAAGTGACATACATTGTTCTTGACATACTGCTTGACATATTTTGTTGACTTCACCTTTATATCTAAGTGTTAACATTATGAGACATCACCTTCTGATTTAATATCAAATTTAATATTACAGCCATTCGGCACCGTGATGCCCACAGGTATTAAAGTACTTTCAAATCTGGCACCTATCTCTCTCAGCATGCTGAGGTAATTAGTTCTTTGACACCTGGACATATCAGAAGTTTTTGCAGCTCATAGAACTCATCATTGGGAGACACAGATAAGGGACGGTGGTGCAGAGTTTTCCCTTTAATCATGGAGCCGAATGAGAAACACAAGTGTATAATTAAAACGGAAGACAGAGGAAACTTCATCCAGGTTATTATCTATTCCACCTTACTAATTAACATTTTACATTTGTTAAGAAATACTCTGTACTCTACTTACAAATGAGATCTTATTAGTCCGGTTTCCTAAAATACACGAAAAGTAGAATATATAAAGAAGATCTATATTTATGACCAGAATAACCAGTATAACTATGGTAGAAGAGAGACTGCAGGACTAGAGGAAATGAGACAAAACAGGAGATATATTTACATTTACATAATTGATTTTCAGGAAATCTTTTGACCTCCAAACTGCTGAAACACAGCAATACAGTATCACATGTATAAACAGTAGTAAAAAGTACTACTGTCACACCTGTAGTAGAGTTTTATAGCTAGAAGTTTTGTTTGTCATTAAAAATGGTCACAGATTGTAATATAAAGGTACGGTTAAAGGAAATTACATGTATGACCCTTGATAAACATTTGAATTGGTTTATTTATTTCTAAATGTGCATGGAAAGAGAATCATACCGCACTGTGTCTTTTTTGTCTTATGGCTTTAAAAACTGATTACGGTGTATTATTATTTTAATAATTATTGAAGAATACTTCTATGTAAAAGCAACAAAAAGGACTCTTTCCGAAATCCGCACACGAGACTAGAGGAGGGATATGTGACTGTGACGTCACCAGTCGCACTTGGTTCGTTTAACTTGGTGGGAAAAGAGCGAGCCGCTTGGCACACAGTGGAGAGAGCGCACGGAGAAATAAAACCCTACACGGTAAGAACTAACATCTTTTCACCGCTACCCCTTTTACTGTAAGCCTGTTTCAAACTTTTTCAATAATCTACATTTTAATTACATGACGAAAACGTAATTTTTTAAAGGTTTTAAATATACCTGTTACCTCTCTTTATTAGACATTTCAAATTATTTGAAATAAAAATGAAATCCCGCAGTATGCTAATGAGCTCATTGGTGCGTTATTATCTCCAAAGTTTTATCACACCTTGACTCTGTATATATTCAGTCAATATGTCGTGTAATCCTCAGATCTCGTGATGTGCAAAGAGACAGATGAGAGACATCGACCTCCATAGATTCGTGGAGATACCTGCGCAGCTTTATAAAGTAAAGAAAGTAACCCCTGGAAGCGCAACTGTCACGATATGGAAAACACCACGAGTCCCTTCGACCCAAACCCAACATGCAACTTCAGCATGGACTTATATTACAACTCTCCGAATCGGAGCGATTTAAACTGCACACCTCCCGCCGACTACTTCTTTTACGCAGATCTGTATGTGGTCCTGCCGGTCATTTACTCCGTAATATGTGCAGTAGGTCTAACGGGCAATACGGCGGTCATCTACGTGATCCTCAAAGCGCCCAAAATGAAGACGGTAACCAACATGTTTATCCTCAACTTGGCGATCGCAGATGACCTCTTCACTTTAGTGCTGCCCATCAACATAGCCGAGCACCTGTTGCATTACTGGCCGTTCGGCGACGTGCTTTGCAAAATTATTTTAAGCATTGACCACTACAACATCTTCTCCAGCATCTACTTTCTGACGGTTATGAGCATTGACAGGTACCTGGTGGTGCTGTCGACGGTGCGCTCTAAGCGCATGCCGTACCGCACGTACCGGGCAGCAAAGATCGTCAGTTTGTGCGTGTGGCTGCTGGTGATCCTCATCGTCATCCCCTTCACAGTGTTCGCAGGAGTCTACATCAGTCCCGAGCGCAAAAGCTGCGTGCTGAGTTTCCCCAGCCCTGAAAGTTTATGGTTCAAAGCGAGCCGGATATATACCCTCATTTTGGGCTTTGCCATTCCGGTGTCTACAATTTGCATTCTTTACACCATGATGCTGTACAAATTAAGAAACATGCGACTTAACACCAACGCCAAAGCGTTAGACAAAGCGAAAAAGAAGGTGACTATAATGGTATTCATTGTACTGGCCGTGTGCCTGTTCTGTTGGACGCCTTTCCATCTGAGCACCATCGTAGCACTGACCACGGACCTCCGGACCACACCGCTTCTCATCGGGATCTCCTATTTTATCACCAGTCTGAGCTACGCCAACTCCTGTTTAAACCCATTCCTTTACGCTTTCCTCGACGACAGCTTCAGAAAAGCCTTCAAGAAGATGTTAGAATGTAGACCCGCTTAAATGTAACAAACTTTTAATGGACCTATACATTTCAGTGGGTTGTTTGTCATTAAAAATACACTTATGAACCGAGCAGACTATTGCCAGTGTCTTAAAACCTAGTGTGCAGCGCATGTAGGGAATAGGCATGATGGAAGTTTACTAGATTTTGATTCATTGTATCATCTGCTTTAGATCCCGGTGTATTCACAATAAGAAAAAGACGTATTTTTCTGGCAGTAAATGTTAGCCTTTGTCTCCCTCTTGTGCTTCTAAGGCGCCTGTGCTGTCTCTATAATAAAATAAAGGGACTTAAACTTTTTGAAACGTACTGTAGCAATTTTAAAACACCAATGTCTGCCAAAAGGGCCTTAGAAACTCTGACTTAGAAACTGCGCTATCATTGCTGACATACAGTGATATCATATTTGTATTTTGCCTGCTTTTGTCACATGGAACATCATCACTTTAATAGCAATTTTGAGAGATGTTTCTCTTTCTTTTAAACGAATGAAAACAATGTAAAACCTTTATGTTTGTGATTATCAAAATATGTTGGTCTTACTTTAATACACTGAAATGCTGTGAAAGAACCTTTGCTTACCGGGATGCAAATTTATTATCATGCAGATCAACACAATGAAGAACACATGGCTTTTTAAATAGATGTTGTAAATAAAATGGGATAAATCAGTTGTCTTTCCTTTAACTTGCAAGTTGCGGTAGATTAATATTAATATTGTTACTTCAGCTAGTGCACAAAGTTTGATACATCATATTGGAAAGTAAAACACTGAGAGTAGTTTAAATATTTTTATAATTTACTTTTTATTTTATAAAAAAATGGTTTATTTTATTAATTTACTATACATTACTCACATTTGTGTTGAGAAGTAGGAGTATCTGCAGACCAAAATTACTGGCACAATAAAATCTAGGACTTAATTCACATATGAAAACACATTCATGACTTCACCTGTTCATATAGTCAAAGAGTATGATTAAGGTAAGTAATTTGTATTTTGCTGTTCAGGATAAAGAGATCGAGTCCATGGCTCCAATAAATGAGGTTAGTAACCAATAAATAAAAATGTTGTTGGTGATGGTTAGGGATGCCAGATAGTGGGGTATAGCCTATACTCTTACATTGTTATTAACATGAATTAGATGACTAAATTTCCTTTCAAACCATTGTATGCATCTCCATCAAGTGGAACAATATGATATCAGCAGCCTTTCTGTAACCAAAGTTTAACTGAAGAGGTCAAATTCAAGACTTCAACTATTATTCACATGATGAAATGACGTTCTGCTACATTTCATGTGACAAAAGGAAACAAAAGACAAATGGCAACAATTTACTGTTACACAGATTTAGACAGACAGGTGGATGATGGATAGACAGACAAAAGGTGTGTTCTACGCAGTAGGCACTTTACAGACGCCACCTGGCGGTACAGAAAGTAACTGGTACTAAATTTGTGCGCGTTCGTGTTTGGAATGTCGCCAGTGACGCGCGCAATGCATAGAGGGTGTACGTGCGCTAGGGACTCCAGTTACTATTAGACATGCAGAACGAGGATCTCACGTTAGACTGCTACCTATCAACTAAACGTTCATCACTTTAAAACGGTTTCCACCAAAATGTTGCTACGATAAAATGGTTGTAACGTCAACAGAATAAATTTGACAATAAAAAAATCGAATTAAAAAAAAGAGATAAATAATATTAAAAAGCCATTGATTCTTCATATGTTGTTTATGAATTTGCAGAAAGAGAAACGGTGGTGCCACTGTAAAGTAATTTTAACCCGCCGTCAACGTTTAGGAATCTCGCAACTAAACGCATGAAATATTTTCTCGGTAACTGCGCGTAACAGACAGCAGATGGCGACGCGCGCTCACGTTTTCTGCACATATCGGCATTCCTTCCTGTTCATGTTTAATATATATAGATTATATATTGTGTTTAAATTATTTGCGACATTACCAGCATTTTCACCTACGAGAAAGTATTGTGTACCAGTCAATACTTATTTTTGTCCGAAGAATGAATAAAGCTTGCCATCATTTCACAATTACTAAATAAGAATTAAAAATGCTATGTATTTAACCCACTTATTTTCTTCACAATGTCTTGCCAACTACATAGAACACTATCATACTTTATTAATTACTTTATTAATAATAATAATAACAATTCCTAATAACACTAGATGGCGCTCGTTCATTGCCATCTTATTGCTTTCCACCAATAAACACCTGTGGTGAGATCTTGTCCCGTTTGATTTTGGCCATCAAAAAGCTGCCACGTGAATTCAAAAGTGTCACAATAATTGCATGGCTGAGCAGACTGACAGGAATTAAACACTGACCAAGACTGATTCTGTATCCTTATAATTTTGACATAACCTAGACTTGAGCTCTGCTGTTGCCCGTCAAGTTATATTGTGATAGTGATCGGGTCACATGGCTGTGATTGACTTTGTGACACTCAGTCGAGCTCTATCGCAAACACTGGGACGACTGGCATTTGATTTCCCCATCACACGTATCTGAAATTGAAGTCCGTGCTGCATCCTGTGTTTACAAGTCAAACACACATAGGGGCAACCAGTCAAAAACTTCAATTACGCCTCAGCCTCTGTAGCCTTACAAATCAATGACATAGACTTGCTGTTGGGAGAGATGCATATCCTGTCTGGGGGAATGTGTCTATGTGCGATAAACAAATGGAAAGCCATCACAGTCTGTGTTAAAGTGTGTAATGTAATTTACCTTTACTTTTAAAGCTAGTACCAACTAAAAATGTACAGTAGCTACAGAAAAATATGTTTTTATATTACACTGTATAATGCATTTCCAGTCGTTTGGGGACATGAGCATCTCATGACCTCATTGGTTATTGGTTAGAGACCTACAACAAAAAAATCTGGTAAGAGATCTCAAGTATCCAAGCTCTTACTGGCCAATTATAAGCCTAAAAGAAAGCAATTGTGCCCAGGCTCTTAAATCAAACGCACATCTCACTGATGTCTGGACTGACTCATATTGTCCACATGCAGATGTGGTTTTAACAAGCGCCCAGTCTGTCTGGCTCACATCCATTCGATGCAATTAACTATTCTGTTATGTGGCATTGATTCAGCGTTAAACAAAGCATACGCTCCCTTCAGCAGAAAAATGCCGGAAAAATGTCACATTTTAAGCAATAACAATTTTGAAGGATTAAAAACAACTCAATATGTCAACGAGTCATGCACACTTAATTTTAAAGACTGATAAAGACCTTTCACGTCTCCGGGTGTAACATTTGCTTCTGGTCTTCTGTCTATTGATCAGGGACAACTTATTTAAAAACAAAATTGATTACCAACTTACAAATTGTTCAATGCCTAGGCAGTTTGCCCTTATCCAAGGAAGACAAATGAGCTTGCCGGTAATTCCATAATGCACAAGGATTACACTGTTGCCATGGAACCCAATTGCGGTTCACGTTTTTTCCCTCCGAGTTTGCTTATGACATTGGTGAAACGTTAATTGAGTATGTTACCGCATAGCGGACGATCCCTGTATGTGGCAGATAAAAAACACTTTTGGATTTAACATTAATAATGATTAAAACACACATACACACATATTGAACTAATCTCTCCATCTGGCCTCAGATGAGGTCAAAATAACTATGGCGCGAGAAAGAGAGATATCTGACATCTAAAGCGCAAGTGAGAAAGCAGCATTATACAGAGGTTTATAGCCCATTTTATTTAAGAAGCTTTTCTTCTGTGTTTTCTAAAACGAGGATGCACGGTTTTTGCACTCTTCATGACCATGACAGGCGTTATGTTATCTTTTCACTGCACATACATTATAGAATGGAATTCGACACATAATTTGAAATGTTATTTGTTATTAACTGATTTGCCAGAAGACTATATATTAAAAATATTTAACTTTCAAAATGTTTAATTTCATTTTTATTAATTAATTTATTTAATTGTTTTATTGAATTATCTTTTTTAAAATTGCACTCACAAAAAGCAACACATTTGTATTCTTCAAGATTTCCATATTCACAGGTTTTCCATAACTGTGAAATTCCCTTACATGTCCTCCTGACCTCTGTGTAGACCCTAGACGCAACAAATACCTCAACACCAGAGAGAAGAAATATGTCTCCCTGCTGACCTATTGAGTTATGGTGGCTGTCTCATGCTTTGCATTGGTGTGTGTGTGTGTGTGTGTGAGTATTAGTGTGCTATGCATTTTATCACCCCACATGTCTTCTTGCTGTCACCACATAGCTGATACTAAGACATTTGGCTAGAGGCACTGTGACACACACACCCACACACACAAAAAACACGCACACAAGTAAGATTTACACCAGCCCATCCATCCACCCATAGCCCTTCATTGTGTGACGGTGTCCAGACCTCCACAACCCCTGGTCAATATTTAGCAATACCAAAGCATTAGTCACAAACTAGTATTAAACCATAGTTAAGGGGATTGGATGAAGAAATGACAGGGTGGAAAGAGAAGGAGATATATTCGGAGGCTGGGGTTTCACCAAATGTTAGCCTGTGCTAATTGAGGGGAGTAGACAGTGCTAGTGCACTAAAGAAATGGCCTCATGTGATTGGACGAAGGTGGCCCTTGAATAAAATATCTCCCAGTAGGCTGAAGGTGAAACCTGTCTTCAATCTGTTAATGTGTGACTTCTCTGTTGGTTGTGCATACCAAGCAGGGATGAATCTCTACATTATTGATTGTAGCTCCGCAGGTGAATAAATCTTTTCACATCAATACACAAATGAATTTTGCAAATGCCTACTCATAATTCACATTTATTAAGTTCGAAGACGCCTTTATCTGAAGGAACAGATAGAGGCGCTTTAAAGCAAGACGTGTTGTCTGTGTTTCCTACGAATCAAACCCGTGACCATGACATCAATACAAATCAGTTGAAGAAGGTGTAGTAATTTAAAAAGATGATTTACTCAAAAATGTATTATTTCATCATTTATTCACCCACATGTCATTTTATACCTGTATGACGTTTGTCTGCTGAACACAAAAGAAGATATTTTGAAGGTCTGTAACTAAACAACATTGACCACCTTTGACTCTGAATGAACACAAAATATTTTAACAAAATATCTTCACAATTTTTGAATTACATAAGGGTAAATAAATAAATAATGGGAGGGTAATGAGAACTACCCTTTAAGATCACAGCTTTCATTACTTTAACATTCACAAGTTATTACAGAGTTGTTACTACTCTGGCAACCAAGTAATCCATTTTCCATAGTGATGGAAAAACAAGTAGATTCACAAGCACCTCAGTTTGCTTCTCAATCTTTTTTAGTTGAATCCATCTATATGCTTATTCCAGTAGTGCAATTCCATCCGTTCCAGATGATCAAACTTTAAAATGCATGTATGGATCTCAGCTTAGTAGCTACTCCACTCCAGCCTGTTCTGTCAAATCACATCCAATCTTACATTCAGAGTAACACTTTCTGCGCATTTCCATCAAAAAGAGAATGAATTTAAATCTATAATGGGTTTTTGTAAAGGAAAAAAAGAGCTGAAAAACAAAAAAGAGCTGAAAAACAAAGAAAAAACACAGACATGTCACATGTGGATATGTTTCTGATTAAAAGAGATATGTTTTACAGTGAAACCGGGGCCACTTTTATAGAAAAAGAAATCCATGTTCATTGTTGGGAGGTCTTTTAAGTTTTTACGCTGTCTTTCAGTTTCAGTGTTATTAGGGCACAGATGAGCAAAGAATACACAATGAACATTCCATGGAAATATTTTTGAAAGAATCGATAGGGAAATCCACACAAAAGCATTGAAATGCAAACCGCGATAACAAGTGAAAATGAATTTACTCCAGCTCTCATTAGCTTTCTTATGCCATCTGTGAGTTTGATTTTAATGTATTACTCGCATTAGCTTCAAAAGCCAATCACATCAATGGAAGGATAGCATTAAAGGCAAGTTCATTTTACGTTTTAATGTATTATGTGTTTTTAGTCAAGATATTTTCTCAATGGCAAACATCAATTAGATAAACAGTCTTTATCTCCTACATATTCGGTTCCATAATGCAGGTTTATGGCAACATCTAAAGAAGTTAGTGAACACTTTTTCAAGTGTGTGCAACTGATGTGTGCAACTGCATACAATGTTAAAGCTAAACCTTTGAGGTAATTACCTAAATCTTACATTTCTAGTCATTGCTGAAATCTTAAAATATACTCGACTTTTTACTGAAGGTCACGTACATTTACAGTAAGACAACAGTATTAAAACGTTTCAAAATCTCCAGTGATGTGATATACCTCTTTGTTCTGAGCTGCACTGAATTGTGAAGGACATAACAGACGTTGTTGCAATGACCTCTGAAGTTCCCAGAGAAAGCATTAGATGTCTGAGCTTGAAGGACACGATGATTATAGAGAGTTAATCAAGTTATTAAAGCATAACGGGTACATTTAAATCGGTCCATTTGAATGAAGTCACACACATAGTTAAGCACAATTCTATAGCTTGCGCTATATATAGCTTGTATAACTTTCCATACATACTGCATATACTGTATGCACAAATGTAATGCGTGCAAGCTAAAGAATTGTTGCGTAATTACAGATAATACATTAAAATGTAAAAAATGAACTTTAATGTTATTTGTACTGTATGTACAGTATACATAATTACAGTATATTTAGATCACTTACAATTATTCAGGCTACTGTTACACGGGTGGATGGAAGACACACGGGTGGATGGAAGACACACGGGTGGATGGAAGACACACGGGTGGATGGAAGACACACGGGTGGATGGAAGACACACGGGTGGATGGAAGACACACGGGTGGATGGAAGACACACGGGTGGATGGAAGACACACGAGATGAAAGTAAAGTAAACGCTTTTACTAACATAAAGGTTTAAACAAAGATACAAATGGCAATAACTGTTAAACAACATACAGACAAAACAGAGAACAAAGGTATCGGGCAAGCGTAAACGGGCAAGAAGAAGAAAAAGATCAGACTGGTGCATAGCGTGAAGCTAACCAATATCTGACAGTGATTAACAGAAAGCAAACGATATAAATAGAGTCCAGGTAAATTGGTGGCAGGTGACGGTGATCAAAGATGGAGGTGCTGAGGTGCAAAGGAGTCTGGGTAAAGAAGTTCAAAAGTCCGGTGAGTGAGATCGTGAATGAGTGATGGTGAGATCTGATGTGGCTTGAATAGGAAAGGCATCAGATGGCTCTGTAACAGCTACATGTTGCAGTGTGAAAGATGCATGATACATATTACTTTCTCTTCCAATAACAATATCAAATATCAATATCAAACAACCTATACCAAACTAGGAAAGCATTATTTACTTTATCCTCCAACCCGTTAGTAATGAAATATAGCAATTTGTGGCCAGCAATAGAAGATATACTACAGTTTCTGCTTCCGCGGGGCTCATAATTATATAAAAATGATCAAATAAACATAGCAACTGTCTTCCAATTATTGGATTCTTTTACATTGTATTATTTCTTATACTTTTACAGCCTCACAAACAATGACAAGTAAGAAGAATTCACCTAAACAAATATAAAGTAAAACATGTTGCGCACTCACTATAATGTGTGAAAATGAAAACAACAGAAACATCCATATAAGAAACTGAATGACAAATCAAGCTAAACCTTTTTCAGAGCTAATGTTTCTCAGTCATTTATTTTTATACACTCTAAAAAAGAATGTGTTATTTTTTAACACATTTTTTGTGTTATGCTGTTTAACACATTATGTGTCATTTTGTGTTAAATACATAAAAGGGACAACACATGTTGAGTTAAAAGTAACACAAGTTGAGTTAAAAGTAACACAAAATGTGTTGTTTTTAAAATAACACAAAGATGTGTCTAGTTAGGGACAACACATCTGTGTGTTGTCCCTAACTAGACACATTGTGTGTTATTTTAATCTGTTTTTAGAGTGTACAATTTATATTTATTTCTTAAATTTACCCCTGAGGTTGTATGATGTAAGTCAGTCTTCATGTTCACACAGGTGTAGTTCATTATGTAGTTCATTTGCATAATATTCTTGAAAATTGCGCTTCCCTTGTATTGCTTTTCTTCAAATAGAAAACAGCATTGTGTTATGTAGCATCTGAAGAAGCTATCATAACAAGACTCTGGGAAAGTTTATGTGATACAGAGAGCAGATTTCCTCCAGCACTAGAAACAAATCTGAAGTGGGGGTAAATACATACAAAATTCAAAGAAAAATGTCTGCAGAAGCCTTGGAAAGTGGCTCAATCGGACTGAGAGAGTGAAAAACACAGCAATCACAATGATGTAATAGAGCAACAGGCATCAGCAGGCAGTCTGCACTCATCTCACTCACATTCATGCTGTCATCTTATTATAACATATAGAAATCTAGTGCCTGCTGAACATTTCCCTTATTCGTGCACCGGCTCTGATCCTGGAAAAGAAAATCACTGCTTTATATATTGCCTGAAAATACAAAGCCTCTTTCAGTGCCAATCAATGTTCTGGCTCTGATAGAAATAGGCATTAGATCGTCTTCTAAGTAATAGAGTTTAAATCTAGTGCTTTCCTGGTCAGAAACCGGAGTGCTGTGGTAAAGTACATTTATAAAGGTTATTACAGTTATTTATCTGAGCTAATTGGCTTTGCTTGAGCAAGTGCATGGCAGAAAACCACCTGTTTAAATCTAAAGCAGAAGAGAAATATGGGCTGTTAATGTGATATTTTATAACCGAGTTTTAAGAAAGGGCTAAACATTTTTCACCTTTCATCATTTGGCCGTAAACATTCAACTGTAATTCATGTAAATGTGCTTTTTAAGCATTTTATTAGCAATTTCTATCAGCCACAATAAAAAATGTACTAAAGAATGACTAGAAACTTCTGAAAACAAACATTGTGGATTATAATGCAATTTACTGGTATTCTTTGATTAGGTTTGTGAACTCGTATATGGCATGTAAATGGTTGTAAAAATGTCTACTCTATATATAGTTTTTGTGGTTAGTCTCTTGGGGATTCTTGAAATGTTTAATGTTAGAAGTTGTAAGAGGGAGACTATTAGATTCATAATATTAACAACTTAATTTCATTTATTCATAACCAAACTGATATTTACAACCCTGTACAAATGAAAAGATCCATGGGGAACCATTTAAGGTTCTTCACACTGCTATACCGGCAGAACCGTCAGGAGGACCTCAAGGCAACTTTTTTTTACAAAGGGTGGTTCTCTGAGGAACCATTAACAGTCTTGGCAGTTCTTGCTAAAACTTGCTAAAATCCTTTAAGCACTTTAAATTCAGTTCTGAAGTTTCTCAGGGAACCTTTTAATGGTTCCTGCCGGTGTGGCAGTGTGAAGAACCCCGAATAAACCTCCAGGATCTTTCCATTTTTACAGTGTATACAAGGTATCAGTATACATGTTCTCTAGAAATCAAACCCAAGACCTGTGATGCAGGAACAAAACAGGAATTTGTATTATTTTGTATGCATTTTAAAGATTTACTCAAATATCTCAAGACAAATGGCAGTAAGTATGTTTTTCAAATGATTTTTCGCTATTAATATTTTAGGAAGGTAAAGGACTATTAATCTACCCATTAGCGTAAATTGTCTCATGGTCTGTATTACAATCTTTAAGAAATAATGTGGCTGTGCTTTACCAAAACCATTCCAACACTGAGAATGTACTAAATGTCTGCAGTCAAGCTTTTCAAAGCAGCAGTCTTCATCACACACAGAGACATATACACAGACACACAAAACACATACTGCTAGCTAAGGGCTATTCCTACTCACTTCAAACAGAAACTTTAATAACAAGCACCCATGAATCACTTACTCCTTTATTATTCATCTCTCTCTCTCTCTCTCTCTCTCTCTCTCTCTCTCTCTCTGCTGCAGTGCGGAGGCAGTCTCTGCAGTAGTCTCATCAGCTCTCTCCATCACACTCCGATCTCCCCTCTACACACAGCTCAAACCCTTCAATACATATCTGCATCCCACACCTCCAGTTTACTGCATAGAGAATACAACAACAATATTACTGCTGTACAGGTTAGACTGGGGCACAAGCACCACCAATAGTCAACCAATAAGCAGTGAGATGTTCTGAAAACCTGATTTATTTAGAGCCTGAACAGTATAAATCGTATTACAATAACCCTTTGGGCCACAATGCAGATGTGACTAAACTAAAAGAAATGCTCTCATTCAGTGAGGTAAACTCTGAGTAATTTAATTGTGTGCCCCCAATTCACAAGGCTGTATAATTGTATAATAAATGTATAATAATTATACAACTTCAGAACAGTTTAAATGTTTAATAAAACCAATTAAATGAGTCAAGGCCCAATTTCATTCATCTCATTTAAATCATCCATGTTGCATCAAGTTAACAGAAAATGATTTCAAAATTTCATCATTGACTAAATATCAAATGAAAAGAGTAAAGCCACCGTTTAGAATGGGAGAACAAATTTTGGATTTTGCTAAATAAATAATGGATAAATAAAAAAACTATGATAATAATTATATGATTCACAGTATAATTTTTAATGACGCTATCAATCACATAATGCCTTTTAGTGTTTTAGCTTTTCCTTTTTTTAGAGCTGCAGAGGGCTTCGTGCCACTTGTGGTGCCAAATGAAATAGCAGAAATAAGTCCAACCCCCAACTACCATTTGTCACCAGGCAGGTAGCCCCGCCCACAACTGCCACACCCACTGGTACCACTGGTTAAACCAAAAGCTGACATGATGGATCATTTCAACACTCTAAAAAATAAAACATTGGTTCAACAAAAAAAAATATGTTAACGTTTTCCACTAGAATTTTTAACTTAGGCCAATGGGGAGAATTACATTAATTCAAAGCAATATTTTGAGTTGATCCAACATAATGTTTTAAGTAAGGTGAAGACGTTTTTTTGCCACAATAAAAACACATTTCTAAGTAACATGAACTTACAAATTGTCAACATGAATGCAAATATTTAAGTTGATCCAACATAATGTTTTAAATAACGTGAAGACAGAAAATCAGACAGTAATAGTCAAATGATTTAGAACCATTGATTACCGTACATTCAAGGCACTAATTTAAACATGAAATGAACAAATATTCTTTCAATCAACTTTAAAAGAGAAGATTTACAGCCTCACCCCACACCATGTTCTCTAATGCAGACATCAAGTTTAAATATTAGACCAACAGTTAACAATTAGCTGCTATTGCAGCTAACCACACGTAAAGCAAAACCGCGTTAAGCTGCTCATATGTTTGCCACAAAACATCCCTCGGCCGCAGTCCATGTTCGGTCACCATAAACTTTATTTACGCCATTTACTCCACAACCACAACACGAATTTACCGCGTTCTCCAACAACACCTTTCACAAATGTCGGTATTCGGTTACAGTATCACCAACAGAATCCTGAGCGAATGTAATTCAATGTAATTAAGCAAAAAATGACTTACCATTCACCACATTAAGTGTCAATGACTTAAAGCTGGTAACTCGTCTGGCCTTGAACATGCCCGCACATGCAGGGAAACTGTGCGTCATCAGATTGTATTTTACATTAACAGAACTTCAAATTAAATACATTTTTGATTAACTGAAAATGTTAAGCTATGACAAGTCATGATAGTATATCGAATCAATAGGCATCATTTGTGTGTCATCCAAGCTCAATAAAATAACAATTACAAGTAAAAAGTCTAACAGCATTTCAGAACTTGATTTTTTATGTCACAACAATATATATATTTAAGTAATGACTAAAGGTCCCCTGAATTAGTTTTTAGAGTGAACAAACTGAGCAAAGATTTAAAAATGCAATCAACCTGCAAATGGCTAACTTACAGCTGCACATTAAACTAAAAAAAGGGCCAGAGAAGCTCTTAAAATCCCACCTTTGCACTCCTCTGTCAGACATTACAGTTACTAAATGCTCCGGGGACCTGCACACAGCCCAGACCTCATTTGTCTTGTTGAGGAGTTGTGTCGTAGGCCTAGAAGAGAGTAAAGTGGGATTAATTTCCATTCCATACCAGTCTGATCCAATCAGCTCTCACTGGCCTACTACTTCCCCTCACAGAGGGAACAGATGAGATCCGGACACTGGTTAATGTCATTCACTGTTGTGCTAATGAAAACGATGGCTGCCTGCAGATGACAGGAAGTAGAAGACAAGCGAAAAACAGGTTTTCTAACAGATTTTAACTCTTGAATTGTTTCGTTTATACTGCGGATTGTTTTGCATCTGTGAGAACAAGTAACTAAATTTACTTTTTGGTAGGGCTGCACGATATAAAAAAAGTGATATGCGACAGCATGCTAAATAATGCGATATTCAATATGCAATACGATATTTCTTTTTCTAAAGCCCATTTAAATAATATTAAAATATATTATTTAAAAATATATTTTTTATAAAAAATTACATAACCAACATACGTTTCATATTTCACGGAAAAGAAAGCATCAGCTAAAATTAAATCATTCATTTATTGCCAACCATTGCGATACGCACATTTGCAATATTTCGCTAATTTCGATATATTGTGCAGTCCTACTTTTTGGTATTCTTAAAATAATTAGAAATAATGCCTGTAACCATAGTGACCGACACTAAAAATCAAAGATGGTTCATAAATAAAAGAGTTAAATTAAGGCACAAGCTCAACCATCAAATCTGAATGAACCCACAGCAGTTGATTAATTACATAGACACTGTTTCTGTGCAAGTTACTGAAACCCAACATGATTAAATAAAAAAGCATTGCAAAATGTTAAAACTAAAGCTACATTTCTTACAATAACACAGAAAAAAATTATTTTAAGAGGTGGCATTATCGTAAGAACTGGTACAAGGTTGTGTATCATACAACATACGCTTATTAGAAAAAAGCATGAAGGGTGCACCACTAACCCGTTTCCTAAACATACCTTGGATCATAGAAAACCATGGAAATTGGAATGGAATTGGAGCCACCAATTTCCTAAAATCACAAATTGCAATGACAAAGTGTCAAACACTTCTATATAAACCAACTTCTAAGTTTTACCGGCACATACACAGAAGATGTGATTTGAGTTGTGTGTCACACTAAAGCACTTGCAGACTTATTAAGCTATTCACCATGGCGACGATGAGTCACTCGCCAGCTCCAGACCCTTCACCATTGTCACTGTCAACCACAGCTTCCAGGAAAATACATAAATAAATAAATATTTGAAAGTCACATGTAACAAAAGGTTATATTAAGTTCACATCATACTCAATTCTTCTCATTCCAGAAAGTTTAAGTACACCTTTAGCGATAGTCAGAGTGAATTCTCTTGTTTGTCTGAAACATTTTTGGACATCACTTCCTTTGCAGATGCAGATGTGTTGCTGTTTTATGTACTGTTTAAAAAAAAGTCTATATTGAAAGGCCAAGTGTGAGATATTTACCAGGGACCCTGGTTATATTCATTACAGGTGAGTCAGTCTGAAAGAACATTTTCATAAGGCAAATGATGTACTGTCGATGCTGATATAACTCACATGTCATGCAGTTCACCTTGCTGTAAAGTAATGACCATCTTTTACACAGCGGGGGTCTCAGAGAGACGATATGTCATTCACATGCTACCTTTCACGAGACAAGATTTATTTCCTTCTTCTGCATCATGACATCAACCACATGTCATTGCCTACAATTCATCAGACATTAACGTTCACATAGTCCATATTCATAATTACCTCACAAGCCTAACTACCTAAAAGAGGCTTATGGATGTTCATTAACATGAACATTTCAGAAGGCTTCTTCTATTTTTTTAATTACACACATATTATGATAAATTAGCCATCTCGTAAAATACGTATGAATTCCCATGAGATTGTATTGGACTGCCTCATTCAGGCTCTCAGTCAACCCAGTAACCCCAAATGCATAAAAGTTGTACAAAAAAACTACAGAAAGATTTAAACTTTAAATGTTGTCAATTTTATAACAAATTGTGTGTACAACAAAACTGCAAATTGTTAATGTTTTAAAAATAAATCTGTTTAAATCGAAATTATGTTACAAATATTGTGGTACTATCATATTATGAACCCAGTATTGTGTATTGTATCGAATCGTGCGAAGCTTACATTTTTAGAAATAGCTTTTAAACAAATCAAAGTTTTTTTTTAATTAGTTTTAAAAAATAAAATGTAATTATATAATGTATATTATATGTAATTATAAGCCATTTTGAACCCGAACACCTAAAATGATTTTTTTTACTTTCAGCACTCACATGTATAGCCAAAACTACACACACACACACACTTGTCTGTAACAACAGGAGATAAGCTAAGCCATTGGGGTAAAAAAGGACATAATCTCCTCTACCTCCCTGGACAATTTTCTTACCCAAGAAGTTAATTTTTCGTTTTCTTGTTGAGAGTTTGAACCTGGAAAAGATTTCCTACAGGGTTTCATGCAGGATAAACAAATCAGAAAACACACATCCTTAGTCGATCTCAAGGTGTAAGTTTCCACTACTGCATTTTAAGTGGCCATATTTATGCAGATATGCTAATCTGAGATGCACACACTGTGTCCATCTAATGAAAATTAATTTACTCTTGCCAAGAAATAGATATCATCCACTTTTTTGGCATGGCTATAGGGACCTCAGACAAAGGCGAAAGCAATTTATTCATGCCTGACATATCTGTCCACATCTGCGGAGGTCAAGCAAATAAAATTGCAAATTGATTCCCTTTTCATAATTGGGAAGCATTGTGTGTGGAGGAGAAGCAGATGTGGTGCCTCTAAAGACTGCCAGTTTCAATAAGTGTCAAGCAGCGCTTTCTTGTGTCCACGTTGGCAAATGATACTACTGGTTCCTGAAGAAAGCTCTCCAGGTGGTTGCTGAGAAAAACACACACATGCGGAAATAATCTTGAAAGAGAACAGCTCGTGTCTAAGAGTACTAGCGGAAAAAAAAATCAAACGCGGCCACAAACGGGTGCCAGATTATCCTGTGGTAGTGGATTTATTGTAAACGCACCAAAGGCTTTTAAAGCAAAAAGTGCTCATTTGTAAGTGCAGGTAAGTGTGTGGGTCAGGTTTTACATTCACTGTAGAGGCCAAATGTTCGTTCAATGATAGTAAAAACCTAAAATCAACTACATTGTGGGGATTGATCCTGATCCTGTGAGCCAATGATCCTGAAATGGTCTAATTAACATCCCAGAGGAAATGGAGGGGTCAACAGCAAGACAAGAGTATTCACACTATTCCAAGATTGAATAATACAGTGACAGAGAGTGAGAGATGATGATGATGGGATGTTGAGAGATAGAGAGTGATGATGGGAGATTGCAGGTGAGCTACATGAGTGGCATGATTCATGAAACACACTGATTAAGTGAAGTGCAGTGAAATGATTGAATGAAGCACTTTTTCAACATTTGGTCATTCAACATTACATTTCCACAATAGGGTCACTTGTCCTGTCATAAAACATCAGTTTAACATAACTGTAAATAAGTAAAGAAACACAAAGCTACATCTACTGTGGCATGCAACTTATATCTAGCATGTTTCTGAAAATATGATGATAACATTTACATTTACATTTTACATTTAGGCATTTAGCTGACGCTTTTATCCAAAGCGACTTACAAATATTAGGAGACAAAAAAATTGTTTATTACAATTTTACCCATTAGAAAAGGGCAACACACAACTAATTCCAGCATAATACACATCAGCCAGTTTAGTATATATAAAAGGACATAACACAATTTATATTAAACATTATGTATCCAGATCAGATGCATCTAAAATCACAGTTTCACTTAGTGGTTTACTTCTCACCTGCCAAACATCCTCCTACTCCTTTTTCTTTATCACCCTCCTCCTCCTCATATGTAATGACAGTCAACATACCATTTTGCAAGTGCATTTCTGACACCTGCTGGACAGGAGTTTGTTTCAAACAGTAGTCTTAAGGGCCAGGTATAGTTCACTTTTCGTGTCCGTCTCTTTCTCGCGCTCACATGCGTCCGCACAGCTTCCAAAGTATACAGTACTTAAACGCGGATAGGCGCGGATGGCCGAGGTCGATGTCAGTACACGATCCGTTCCACCTGCACGATCCGTTCTGCGCATGCGCGTGATACGAAACCGTGAACCATGTAATTACACGCATGCGCAGAACGGATCGTGCGGGTGGAACGGATGCGATGAAACACTTGACGGCCAGGCGGCACAACTGGCGGCATATTTTTGTAGGCTACATTGTGTTTTTCATTTAACAGTTCACGGCGGGTCTATTTTGATGTTTTAAAATGCATTACGATGTGTTTACGTGGTTGCCAATCCAAAATAATAAAGGAGTTGTTACATGAACATACACGATTTTGGTTACATGTGGAATAAAGTCTGAGACTTTGTCACTGCAAACCTTCAGTTTCCTCCATACTCCCCCTTTGCGATTCATTGCTGTATGGCTTTAGGCCTACTTAACTTGCCGCCGTGTTTCGATCCGAGTTCAGTAGTATTGTCAAAGACGGTTTGTGTCTTTTTTTATTAAAAGCTGCTAATATTAGTTAACTTTAAATTGAGTAATTTTGTATTAGTATGGGTAATAGGCTAATATATATAATATATTATATGCTAATACATCTATCTATATAATCTAAATGAGGAAAATAATCCCTTCAATGGTGTTTACAGAAGACAATAAGGAACATAATATGCATTTCTGCCTAGACTATCTGCACTTACATGAAGAAAGAACTACAAACAAACCTGGGGAAACGTTATAGAGTATTTCAAACTGACAATGGAAATTACTTGAAAGAACGCGTAGTGTGCACACAGAAGTGATATGAGACCATGAGGTGGACAGTAGTGAAGTATATTTACTTGAGTATTGTACTTAAGAACAGGGCAAACGTCTCTTTTCTTTCGCCGTGAGTGAATGAAAGTGTCGCGGTACAAAGGTGCGCACGCGTGGAACAGATCGTGCAGTGTCGTAAATCATCGCAAAACAGAATTATCATTTGCGCATGCACGTTTTTACTACGTCATTATGCGCATGCGCGGACGGATCGTGCAGGTGGAACAGATCGTGTACTGACAGTCGACACATGCGCAGTACAGTGACTCTGGCTCACGCATGCGCTGTTGTACGCGTCTTGTCCACTCTGTCTCTAAAATTGGGCTGCACGCGGACGGTGTACGCGGAGTTGCGTGGAGCCTTCTGATTACGAATATTACGTCATGCGGACGGCGCGCGTACACGGATACCTGGGCCTTGATGACGTCACCAGGCTACCCGTCCGTGTCAGTGCGCAGTCCTTATGACGGAAAGTGAACTATACCTGGCACAGTACTGTACAGGTACCTTTTACTTAAACAATTCAGCGTTTATTTCTAATTAATTTAAGCTTTAAAATAAATATATATTTGAGAGTAAAATATAATTGACTCCCTTTGACTTTAATGTATGAAAGAATTAGTTTAAATCTTTTTTTTGTTCCTTTTTCACATCTTCTATTTTAATTATCTATAATAATAATATTAATATAAAATATGTTACAGTAATATAGACAAAATATTTGTATACAAAATAAAAGTGTATATCAAAGTACAGTTTTCCTGCAAAGTAAAAGTGAATCTTGTACGATCTTAATCCCGTGTTAAAAAGTGGTAAATCAGGGTTAAACAGACAGTATCGCAGACTGTGTATCTTTTCTCATCCCAGTAATTTCCTTCCTCTCCATTGCACCTTAACCTCTCCTCCAAACGTTTAATGCCAACTGGAGCGTGAGATGATGAAGCCCACAATACTATCCATAAAGATTAACATTTCATATTTCACGCCGTCATGTTTTATTTATGAGAGGGCATTAACTGTGTGGTCCAGAATATTATGAGATTTAGGTGCTGTGCCTTCTTACTCTTTTTATGACATCTCTCTTTAAAAACACTTTATTAAGGTTGCTTCAGCTAATGGCTTGAGCTTTCAATTTGCTTGAGGAAATAAATTTGGAGTCACTCCGGTTTTGGTGACTGTCTGTGTAAATCTACTTGATTTCAAGTGTAAATCTACTTGGATTTGTAATCCAAGTTGGAAGCCAATTTGTGTTTGTTGAAGCAAACGTGCTCAAACATTCAAACACAAGCAGCATACAAACATGAACCATCATGAGCAAACATACAGTATATATAGATGTTTGTTACTGCAAACACAGGTGACAAAACAATCTGGTAATGACATATGCTAATCAGTTTACAGAACAAAAACAAAACGCTGTCTAGCCATATAACCAAAGGAGTAGCGTAATACTGACAAGATAATCAAATATTCAGGACAAAAATTCCAGGCCAGTGATAAGTCAAACATTTTTACAGAAGCTGAATAATTTGAGCTCATTTTTGGCCAATGTCACATACACAATGGCGCCTAAAGAAATGTGGCAATGTACTTTGCTCTTTTTTAGTGATACTGTGAAGAGAAAAAAAAGTGATTTGGGCAATTTTCGTGTGATTTTCTCTAAGGACTGATAGTTCCTTTTCAGCTGCAATGCCACTCATCCAAATCTTCCAAAAACCAAATAAATAACACAAGTTACATTTTACAGCAGCAAACTGATTTCTTCATTCTGAACCACTTCAAAAACAAATTTTACCTGTGGCTCATTTTTTATATTAAGCTTCTCAATTAAACATGTAATTATAAAAAATCAAGCTTATAAAACAATAAAATATTAATGCAGTTAATGCAGTTTTTATACATTCCATAATAAGCAATTTTCCCATTTTTAGTGCAATTTCGCTGACACATACCGGCACATTAGCTGAAGCCACCTCAATAAAGTGTTTTTAATTTGAGTTTAAGAAACAAAAATTATAGTACAGTTGATGTCAGGTTTAATTAGACAGCACTTTTGGAAATACCAGTCATCCTTTTTTTAAGCAGATCTGACTGTTATATGATTGAAATCGTGGCCTAAGGAAAGATTTTTAACTGATACAGTGGTTTACAATGCGTGAAACAGCAGGATGTGACACAACAGCCAAAGTCTTCAGTCTGCTTGATTGTGCAGCTATATCAGCGTAATGAACTCGTATCCCTTGTGATGTTGTGATTAACATGACAACCGCAACTGCAATCTCACGTCTAAAGCAGGGGTATGAATGAGTGACAGTAGAAATGTGATAAATAACAGAGTACAGCTGTATCCATGGCACGGGATTGAAAATATGTGACACCAAGCAGAAAACTATAATGTATTTGGCAAATTGTTTATAATGAGAGTAATTTACTTTTGAAGTCTCTTGTGTAAACACAATGTAACTATAGGTTGCAAAGCAACCTCACAGTTTGACACATTTATTATTCAACTGCCTATTCACACGCGCTGGATTGTGGGATGTCATAGAAAGGCAATGATTGAGTAAAAAGTTCACTCAAATATGAAAATTGTTTTATATTTTATTGACTCTCATGCCAAACCAGATGTACTCTCTGTCTTCAGCTAAACACATTTTTAAGAAAATTATTAATCACATCATAAAATCAACAATACAAGCATGATGGTGACATGTTGATCATTTTGAAACTTGTTGGTTTTTGTGTGTGCTGTAGTTGATATTTTATGATATTTTGTCATGAGATACGTGAGAACCAAATGATAGATTTTTATGCTATGCAAATCATAAGTCACAAAACTAAATCACGCAAATGCATTCAAAATAATTTCTATAATCAGCTGGAAAACGGAAATTAAATTTTGTATGTTAGGCATCTTAATATAACACACTTTTCTTTCATCACACACGCTTGCATAACTCAACTCCCTAAACCATTAGACCTGCAGCAGTGTAACACCTATAAAGGTGCACCAGCTTTAGAAATAATATGCAGTAATATGTCAGTAATCGTACAGAGAGCGTTCTGCTACGGATCATTAGGCACATGTGGTGTGTGTTTCCATGCAGGAGCGATACTGTAACGGAAGCTTTTAAACTCACTGATCTGTAACAGATAGAGCTGCGTATAAACATGAGGCAGGCCATAGGCAGAATGCTAAGCTGCTTTCAAGAAAAGATAAAAGGCATATGCTATGAAGGTCTGGCTTGGTTGAAATATTTGTTTGAGCTTTAGTGGTCTGTTTATAATTTGATCTTTATTCAAACAGTTTGAATTAGGATGTGAGATCACAGATTATAAAGATTATGCTGTGTGCTCTGCAGCCGTATGTATATAAAATGCCATGCTGCTTTACTTGGAATTAGATGAAACTGACAGTAGAAGTAGAAACAGAGGTGTAGAAAAAAAACCCGAAAAGCAAAACTTCTATTGGAATTATTGTCATAACTTAGAATCGATTTTAAAGGAACAAAGGAAGAAATTAAGAATGCATCAAAAATCAAGATCTTACATTTCATTTCATTTCATTTCATTGCTCCAGCTCTATGGGAAATTATATAATCTTTATTTAAAAACCCATCTTTATATAAAAATTCCTTCGCATCTGTTGTAATCTCTTTAGTGTTTTGTTATGTATGAAACCCTATTCTAAATTTCTGATTAAAATATCAAGTCATTGTACAGTAAAAATAACAAGAATCAATAATAAATTACACAATTTATAACACAATTTAATCTCTAAAACATTAAAAAACAAATTGGGTAAGGGCATGAATTTAACCTGTTAATTGTCACCATTCACCATCTTATTTCACCATTTACTTTCGTATTTCATAGTTGAATTTTCTCTAATCATGACAAACTATATATTGATGGTAATGTCTAAGACTCAGGAATAAGTATTTGACAAAAAAATAGTAGTTTGTATAGTGCATTTTCATGTGTATACTTAATAGATGACAGTTATCAGGTTAATTAAGACAATTGTTTAAAATAATTTTTCTTTTTAATTTTGTTACTTTAGGAATATTTTGCTACTGTATATTAAAAACAAGAAAAACATACTGAAATAATTTTGGATGGTCTTGTTGTCTTTACACTCAAATATTCCTTTCATGTGCAAGTTTGTGAATTCTGTTTTAGTGCCTCAGAGACAAAAGTCAAGCGTGGGTTAAAGAACTCTGGAGCTTAGTAGAAGTTAACAAACTCAAAAACAGGTTGTTAAAGCTCGTCATAATCAAGGAGAATGGCTCCCTGACCTTCTGCTTTGACATTTCTGTCACTTGGCAATTGTAAAGCAGGAACACCTAAAGGGGAAAAAACATGCAGAGGCGGAATGAGACAGGGTTCTCACTACCAGTAACTTTGGACAGACAAAGTACAAACATAGTGCATCATATGCAGAAGGCTAAGGAAAATGAGAAAAAAACAGGCTACCATCAGTGTTTGCTTGCAGGAGAAAGTGATGGCTTTTATGCCTTTGCATGGTGAGTTTCCGAGTGGTCGCTTGAAAGGTCTGAGCTAAATGCATCAGAAGATTATAGCCAACAACTGCAAAAGCAATTTTGTATAGTTTGGCAACCTCAGTCAGATCTTAGGGAAAGGAAAATAAAAAAAATGATCAATTATGGACTTCTATTGGAATTATTGTCATAATTAAGAATCGATTTTAGAGGAACAAAGGAAGAAATTAAGAATGCATAAAAAATCAAGATCTTACATTTCATTTCATTTCATTTCATTGCTCCAGCTCTATGGGAAATTATATAATCTTTATTTAAAAACCATTATAAAAATTCCTTGTGTTGGAATAAATTCATGTGACAGTCGCATCTGTTGTAATCTCTTGTTATGTATGAAATCCTATTTTTGTATAGTTTGGCAACCTCAGTCAGATCTTAGTGAAAGGAAAAAAAAAAGATCAATTATGTGTTTATGTGTTTGTGTTTTCTCTTTCTCCAAGGGTCTAATGCTCTCATAAGCTTTCAGCAGGATAAAGGGATAGCATGGTAAAAACAACCGCCAAATGTAAAAATAAACACATTTTATTAGGAAAATAAGTAAGTTTTTTATTTATCCCTTTGTTTACCACATCAAGGAAAGTGATTGATTAGTATTAGATTTTGCTGCACACTTTAAGCACACATTTCCCTACAATGTGCAAGTTTTGCCTTAAGCTCAGATACTGGTGAGTCTCAGTTACTCTAGTCGAGCTTGTATGTCGACTGGCCTTCAGATAAATCAGAAAAAAGAAATAAACTAAAGAGAAAGTTCTGTTCTGTTACCAGAAGGACATTTAAAAAATAGTGAAAGAAGTAATGAAAACACAGACACAAACTCACATATTGCAATTTAATTGAACATGCTTATCGAACAAAAACCAAAATGGCATAATGAAATGCTTATTGATTTTATCATTGATTTATCTTACCTTCAGTAAAACGAGTCTGTGTGAGTGAAGTTTAAGTGTTATATTAGATTAGTGTTATATTGTTATATTATATTAGAGAGAGAGATGCACAGGATATGACTAGTTAATGAGCAACAGGGGAAATATGACTTTAAACATGACATTTTGTATTTGTGTGTGTGCATGCATAATAATATAACCAAAACAAGACTATTGTGTATAGCAAATATCATATTGACTGACACATGTGAAAACGGGAGCTTCACATCACAGTGTATAACACTGGCTAAAAGCACACTATCATGCTTTGATGGGTATAGCGTACATGCATATTTGTGAGCTTAATGGTGCTTGCTACAGCATAAGGTTTGATGTTGATATCTGTGGGCGTTTGGACTGTAACCCTGGGAGCAACGATCTACACATTATCAAAGCACATCAGAAACATATATCGAGACAAAAAGAGACAGATGGCAAGAACATGGCAGCAGGTGGATTTTGAGATTTTATATAGTGAGTTTTTTATACAATTTATACGTAAAATCTTTAAAAAAAAAACACCTTTAAATCCACACAACCGTCAACACACGTAATAATACACACTTGCGTAAATGTGATATATTTACCTAGCGAGGCAGGTGGCCAGATCCAAGCCCCTAATTGAAGCATTAGTGAAGGTTGCTTGTTACCACCGTAATGATTTGGTGAGATCAAGAGAGCGTGAACGGGTCATAAAAAGGGTCCAGAAATAAAAAAAGTGTAATTAAGTCACATGCATCAAATCTGAGAGCTCATGATTTTCAACACATGTGGACATTCAGTGTCGTGCTAGATTATACCGTGTAGCCAGAGAAAGCATTGTACGCAGGGGTCTGCATAATAATTTTGCATTCCACATGTCTAGCGTGGCCACAGAATAACATTTACATTAACTTGGTACATAGCCAAACGTTTGTGGGCACCACGTTTTAATTAAAAAGTTTGTCCATGCCCTGTAATCCAGTTAATTAAACTCTATTCAAATGTATTTCTATGGCGCTTTGTTGCAAAGCAGCTTACATACATAAAAAATTAGGGACAAAAAAAATATTTTTGTTTTTTTAAATAAGATGTACATTGACAAACACCGTGGCAGCAGTTTGAAGGGTCCTTTCTATTTCAACATAAGCACATCCTTGTGCACAAGTAACAGTTCATAAAGAAATGTCTGGTATAAAGAAACTTGACTGGCCTGCACAAAGTCCAGACCTGAACCACATCAAACACCTTTGGGATGAATTGGAACCCCGACTGTGAGCCAGAACTCCATCAGCCAACATCAATGTCTGACCTCCACAGGCAAATCTGTGCCGCCATATTTCAACGTCCAGTTTGAAGTAGTCCAGCATTTATAAAAGAGCTGTTAGAAAGAAGGAACTCTCTATTAAAGGAATAGTTCACCAAAATATGAAAATTCTCTTAAAATGTATTCATTTTAATTCCATCCCAGCTGTATGACTTCCTTTTTTCAGTTTTTTTACTAAAATTAAATTAAGGCTCAAAATATAAAAAAATAAAATAAGTTTTTCCCACAAATGTATCAGTTTACTTTAGAAGACTTTTATTAACCCACTGGTGGCATTTTGCTGCAGTGCAGCTTGTAAACTTATTTTTAAACTGAGTATTTATTTGCATTGGCAATGCTGCAAAAACTAATAAATTGTGTTTGAAGATTAATATGCATGAGAAAAACAGCTGAGCCCTACTTCTAATGTCATCTTATATCACAAACCCGTATATTTTCAAAACATTGCCCCATTTCCGTATGATACCGCAATTGGAAATAAGATGGGGACGAGAAATCATGTTGCCATGGCAACGGAAATGAAAACATCAAATATTGATGCCGGAGTTGGGCATATGTCTCATTTTAGAAGCTGAATTGTTTGATTTGGTAGGAAGCACTTGAGGTACAATGTGGTACATGTGTGGGCTGTGCAAAACATCTGTTTAGCTGCAGGAGCACAAAAAACATCTCTTCTGAGGGTAAAAACCTTATTTATTGTATGGTTAACATCTATAATTAGCCTGTTGTTGCACTGAGACTAATAAACATGAAGTATTAAACATAGTGTCAGAACTGAGTGTAAGTTGCTGAGCTGGATTTATGTAAATAATGTATGAAGTTTCCCTTGATTTAGAAGAGTGAAAACGGGATGTAATGATTAAGGATCTGGGCTGTCAAAGAAGTTGTTTCCATCTATGGTAAGAGAAATAGAGAATTACAATAGTTCACATCACTGTATATACAAGCAAAGTGCTTTGGACTAATGACACAATCCAGTGACCAATATAAGATTAGTCCTTGTAAACCTCAAAGAACTTGTTCACATATGCAGCTGTGTGCTTTCTACCAAACACTTAAAACATATGTGAAGCCCTTTAAGGTTACATACGGTGCAAAGTCATCAAGTACATTCACAGTGTATTTTTAAAACACCAACATTTCATCTTTTTAAAGAGGACAAATCAACATATGAGAAAAGTAGTAATAAAAAAAGAGTTTCAGGGCTTCAAAAGCTGGAGTATGTTGGAAATCTGAGATTTACAATCTACAGTATTTTAACCTGGAAATAAAAAGTAATTTCAAAAAAATTCACAAAAAAAAAAATCATTTTGACATATAATGATTTAGATAGGAGTCTGTACTGTTTTTCAATCAAATACGCAATTATGTTACATTGTTAACTTCTTTGTACAAAAGATCAGATTTCCTACTTTTCATCGAAGCACAAAAGGCAAATTTTACTCGCATCGTTATGCTAAATAGAAAACTAATCTGAAAACTAAAAGAAATAAAATCATTCTGAATTTGGAGACACTGTATTTCAATATAAAATAATGCTTCCTAGAGTATATTTATCTTCCCCTTTTACATATGAGTATAATTTGGAGTAAGAAACAGAAGTTTCTTTTCATAACTGCTCTTTAATAAAGGAGAAATAAAGATTTCCCACATAGACTCTGTAAACATCCACATCACTAGACGGGGTTTCATTTCAGTCAGTCAGAATATGATCCCATCAGTAAATAAATATGCAAGTAGATGATCAGCCAGTCAATGCAAGTCAAGAAACAAACACAATATCAAGTTAGAGTTTACAAGAAGAAGCACTGAAATGTACAATATCTCTATATTTCACGGACGCTTTCAATATATATATTTTTCTTTTAAATTTGGCTTCTTTGTAGTCTTTTCACATTCAATGGTCTTTGATGTAAACCCATGTTACTGTAGTGCAAGCTCTTTCTTGTGTGTCTCTTTAGCCAAGAGTCCGTGTGTGGATACAAAGCAAGATGCAGAGCGGAGCACAAAACATTCGAGATGTTTGTGGAGGTAATGCTGACTGACATCAACAACGTTAAGCCTCGAACGCGACTGACTTCATTGTATGCACATATATTACAGAACAATACAATGCAATACTTTTTCATTTCTTTACAAATATTTTTTCGACTTGAATCTGTGCTACCAAACATACATACAGTAATATGAAATATTTTTGATTTTGTACAGTCGAACCAAGAAAAATAGCAACTTTTTGAAAATAACAATTAGGCTTCACAAGTCTCTGTAGTTTCAGCTTTTGTGTCACAATTGTATATGCTCATATAATATATAGTGTACTTGGTACAGTCCAACACTTGGCAATATCACGAAAATAGGGCAGGTACGTGTAACCCATACAGTAGGTTTTGATTGTATAAGGCCATGTAATCCTACAGTCTTACCGTTCAATAGAAACATTGATTGTTGGAAAGAATGACACAAAAGCATCTACACAAGTCGGCAACATTGAACAACAAAGTCTAATAATTCTCAAAAAAGAACAAAATTAGTCATGTAGACAAGGACATCCAAATCCAATTAAGACACTGTAAAGTGAGCCCCTTTGTCCCTAAAAGGGCGTGTCATTTAACTTGACCCCGCCCTTACTCCTAGCCCAACCCTTTCCCCCGCCCACCTGGCGGAGGTGACTGTGGTGCTAGAGATTTGTAATCTGAGTGAGCTCAGAGTTTGAGTTTCCTGTCCCTGGATTGGGTTGTGGCACAGGGCTGACCAGGGGCAGCTCCACGCCTAGTCATGCGGGATTACTGTTCCCGTCTGCAGTCTTGCAGTTGTAGGCCACCTCGCGTGCGATGTTGCGCATGCGGCCCGACTGCTGCGTGTCGAGGCCGAACGGCGAGGGGTGGCAGAATTCACGAAAGCAGCGCTTAAAGTTTTCGTCGAGAAACGCGTACAGGACGGGGTTTAGGCTGCTGTTGACGTATCCCAGGGCGATGCAGAAATGCATGAAGACCACCGTCTGGACGCTGCCTAGGTTGAAGCCCAACGACTGCGCCAGGGCCATGATCTGGATGGGCGTCCAGCACACGACGAAGGCAGCGACCACCACCAGCACCATGCGGGTGATGCGCCGGAGGTTGCGATCTTTCTCCTTGGACCCCGACAGGATGCGGACGCTGCGGAGGCGTTTCACCATCAGGCTGTAGCAAACGCTGATGATCGCTACGGGTATCAGAAAGGAGAGAAGGAAGACGCAGGTGCCGAACACTGGATCCCAGTAGCTGCGAGGGTCGGGTAGAACCAAGATGCACTCTATGCCTGTGGAAAAAGAAAATATAAAATGGGCAGATATATTCAAATATTCTCTCTTAACCCTGTCATGGCGCTCCAGCAATATACATTTCACCTAAACTCATAGAAATTCATATCTATTATTTTAGGAGATGCCAATTCATATGAATTTGAATAATGTGAATCATACAAAAACATAATTATTGGAAAAAAGTAACAGTGAAGCACCATATCAAATCTAACTGTTACTGGCATGGAAGCAAAACACTAAAATGAACCAATACGAATTAGCTACAACATAAAATAGACATACACAAAACACATTGTCATGAGATTGGTATTGGCACATTTTGCACTGTTGGTTGCATTTTACTTTAATGACTTACAACAATCTCACACTACAATGATTTAACCTGATAACTGTCACTATTTTTTTGTTTATGTTTATTGTAATAAAATTATATAAAATATATATTCCTGAGTCTTAGACCTTTCCACCAATATATAGTTTGTCGTGATTAAAATAGAATTCAACAAATATAAAGTAAATAAGTGTTCCACCTGTTGAACCACCTGTTGAACAGTGACAGTTTTCCCAGCTAAACAATCCTTTATTGTATAATATAATTTTTTTTAACTACTACTGTTACCGGTGCAGTGTACCTTGAAGACAGGAAACTCAGAAACAGGAATAATCTTTACTTAGGAACAGGAACAGAACTACACGATACACATCTAACATAACGTTAACACAAGACAAAGGGGAGATGCAGGGTATAAATAGAGTCCTTGATGACGGTGGGCAGGTGCAGGTGATCACAGAAGACGAGTAAGTGGAAACAGGTGAGAGGAGTGCAAGGGATTATGGGAAATGGAGTCCGGGAGAACACATGGGGCTGTGACAACTACCTAGTTTACCATACACACAAACACATTATTAAATTCAATCACAACTAATAATGCAGATCAACTCAAAACTCAGACCTACACGGCTTCAAACTTTAGTAAATTTAGTACACGACTTTAAATCAAATAATTTTTATGAAACTACTGACTGCAGCTGTGACGCATCAGAGGAGAAATGACCCTCCAAGTGAGCCTGGGTTCTGCCAAGGTATAAATAATAACTATCTATTAGGAACTTTCTCCATATATATATATATATATATATATATATATATATATATATATATATATATATATATATATATATTCATATATATATATATATATATATATATATATATATATATATATATATATATATATATATATATATATATATATATATATATATATATATATATATACATTCATTAATGGAGTTTGGGTTCCTTGCCACCGTCGCCGTGTTGGAGTGCTCACTAGGAGACTGCTGATATTAGATATTAGTTATTAAATTAGCTCTTATATTTCCCTGCTTGTCCTTCTGTTTATTCTGTTGTAAAGCTGCTTTGAAACAGTGCTACATTGTTAAAGCGCTATACAAATAAACTTGAACTTGAACAGTTTTAAGTATAAAATCAAATGCCGTGCAAATCATTATGGTGGGAATATATTAGGAAAAAATTGCGATCATCATTTACTGGCATGTGCTGCCCCAGTTGTTTTAGCACCTGATTCACAAAAGGAATTATGTAAATGTAGATAAAATGTCTAGCATTTACCTCTCGCATATAAGTCCTGGGTTGTAGGTAATGCAGAATAACCATGTTTATGCTAAAAAAAGTGGCAAAACTTTTTTGGATTGTAGGTGGTTTCAGTGCGTTTGTGTTTCTCGTGCTAAAATATTTACATAGATATTTTAATCTAAACATTCAACCGCGAGGGGTGACAACTGACAGTAGAAAACATTACCGGAAAATATCAGCACTTTTACAAAATGAATCTGTCATCAAATCTACAAGTGCAGATCCCTTAAATAATAAATCCCCCACAGAGTTCCATCCACAATATTGAGCTTTATAAGAGATTCAACATGCCCTTTAGAGAAAATGATGTTTTTCAGTTTATCATTTTTTTCCTGCTACTCCTCTTGACATTTTTGACAGCCTGCTTCAGACGACATTAAAAGCCTTTCCATTCTTTGAGAAAGTTTTCTATCAGCACTCCCATAGAACAGACATCAATTACTGGTGCCAAGAGATGCTTTCTCACCTGTATTGCGGCAGAAGTCATGTCTAGACTGAAAAGTTGGCATGAGGGTTCAACATACTGTACCTGGTATCTCATCTGAGACTCTAAATGTGGTTTGAACAAATCCACTGATTTTAGATTAGATTCACTTGGGATCTTACCTTGGTTTTATAGCCTGACCAGTAGCATGACTGCTAGACTTTAGAAAATGAAGGATTTCTATTTTTTGTATAGAAAAAATTGAGCCTTGATGCTTCAATGCTACTTAAATCCTTTTAATTGCATTTGCTGACGAACTGACCTGCGTCATACATCGTTGCAAAAGCACGGTGCTATAATAAAACAACTTCTCTTACAGGCAGCGTTCACAAAGGCTCTTGTCTAAATGCTTGAATTTGTTATGTAGATATATACAATTGTGCCTACATACACTGCAAAAACACTGTTAAATTTAACTTTGCTTTACAAATCATTTTAATTCATTACATTCTAGTGCTATAACTTATAAAAATAAGTTGGAATTGTTGATAAGTACAGCATACAGAGTAAATTTCAGTATACTTGTCATCTAATGTTTTATTTACCAAACAACAACCGCATGCTCAGATTGATGTAAAAATTAATTATCACTTTTGCTGCTTGTTTGGTTGCTTGATTCTTTGATACACTGAGATGAAACAGCTTCTCTGAGAGAGTAAACAAATCGGTAATTTAGAAAATTAATTCTCGGCCACACTGGCTGGACATTTGCTTATAAACTTATTCTGTTTCTCCACCTCTGTACGTCTCTCATCATCTCTTCCTCTGTCTGTCAAAGGCAGCAGCAGAACACAAGCCGCATGAAGTGATGAATAAATAAATATGCTGCAAGTTGGCAGCAGAGGAAAAGAGAGAGTGTTTATGAGAGAAAGCTGCTTGAACATTCTGCTGAAGAAGATACAGTACTGTCCAAACTACAGTGTGTTTTGGTTATTTTTATCAAAATATAAAAAGCTCACAGGCAATGCTATATAGGGGTTTTAGCTTTTATTTTTGAATAAAAGTATTGTGTGGTCTCTATATTTTGAGTGAAATGGAAATGTGTCTGTTGCACTTCTTATAATGTTGCTCATACACAACTCTATGGTTAGCTTTCATATGAATTGTACCTATATGCCCCCCAAAAAATAATCTATTTGCATAAAGTGATTATGTTTTGCTTTGATTTACAGTAGGGTAAGAAATGTTTTGTTGTTGTTGTTAGACTTCTCTGAAAATAAGATATAAAACCTAATACCATTTTCTAAGTATTGCTTCTGGCCTTTTTCATTGAAAAAAAGAGAAAAAAAGATAACTGCACTTAAAAACAATAAAAAATAACAGGAGGAAAGGAAATGATTTTTGCTATGCTATGTTTTGCATCATGCTTTTATCTGCACATAAATATCATTTGTATTATATTGGTTTCACATGGAGATCGGTTAAGATCTTTTACATCGAGACTAAACGGCTAAATGAGCTTCTCCTTCAGGCTCATGAATAATAGATTGTGAGGAAAAAATGGTTTAACACATGAAGACAAAGTTTCCTGGGTCATACGGTATTTCTCTTATTCATTTCATTACTGTACAGTAAAACCAACGCAATCTCATACGAGTTGGCAAATTCGTGTGATCTCATTCGTACGTTTTAGTGCGATTTGTCTTCTCCCCAGTGACGTTAGGGTTAGGGGAGGGACTTTATATATGTTTTTTTCTAGTAATTTCTAGAGTTAAATCATACAAATTCGTCAACTCATAAAAAACGTACAAATTACTGTGAGATCAGGCTCGTAAAACCAGTGATTTACCATGTAAAATGAAGTATATAAACAGATTATTTCACACAGATTTAACTTTAAAACATTCAGTATTACAGTAATGAGAAGCTATTCAGAATCACCTTACAAACACAAATCTGCTCGCACACATCTATGGATATACTTACAGTATATAATTACTTACAAGTATATATACTTATGAAGAAGGACAAACTCTTTATGGTGTTAAAACTGTTTCCCGCTGATGCAATTAACCCAGCCAAACTCTCTCATGATTTCTTACAAAAAACGCACCACATTTAATTACAAATTGTTATGATTATTAAGAAGTCAAAGCTACAGGGAGTAGAGAGCTTTCTGGATCACCTACGGTTCTGCTTTGAAAACGGAGCAGCGAGCAATTATGAATCTGATAACTGCCGAATGATTGAAATGCTCTGGATGTAATGGTACATCTATTTTTGACATACAAACCCACACACACATGCAATGTCAAATGATGTTGGGTAATAGTCATTTTCATATCATGTTTACTGTGCAAACACACGCTTACCATTGTCCTCTTCCACATCTCCAAGTACCATAGCAGGGACCCCGATGGCCGACGCCAAGACCCAAACACAGATATTGACCACCTTGGCCTTGTGGGGAGTCCTCATGTCCAGGGCTTTGACGGGGTGGCACACCGCCACATATCGATCCATGCTCATCACGGTCAAGGTGAACACACTGGTGAACATGTTATAGTAGTCGATGGAGATAACAGCCTTGCACAGCGCATTGCCGAATGGCCAGAAACCGAGGAACACGTCGGTGCCCTGGAACGGAAGCGTAGCCAAAACCAGAGCATCGGCCAGCGCCAGGTTAAAGATATAGATGTTGGTAGCTGTCTTCATCTTGGTATATCTGGCAAAGTAAAAGAACGAGAGAGTGAAAATATAAACCAGGATGAACAACTAGACACGATTATCCTGACAAATCCAGTCTGTATTACTGAGAAAACAGATCAGTTGTGCCTGCATGTAGGTGTTCCCCCGGGCCCTCTGAAACAATGGCATTAAAATGACATTTCACGTCGAATCTGCTTCGCTTTTTAATGTTTTTTTTTGCAGTTTATTTGAAAGCGCGAACCTGTTAGACCCACTGCGTGAATGCATTAGGATTCACAAACAATTACACATGCACGCAAAGAATAAAGAGAAAATAAAGAGAAAGATACATCTGAACATCATCACTGTGTCTTAACAACAATTAAACATTTATGAATTGCAATTAATGAACTTATTCTCAACACTACAATTTCAAAATATCTAAAATGGTGTAAATACATTAAGCATTATAAGGGCTTGCTTCAGACAATGTGTTACATCTTTGTAAACCATTACATGTCCAGAAACATCTCTCACCTTCTGATAATTTTAATATTTAATTATAATTGTTGACAATATTGCTAATACAGACACACATAGAAGTGTCAGAATAGTGAAGAAACGTACCATTCATGTAAAAAAAATATATTTTTTTTAAATAATTCTTTTTGGCTCAGGAAATAACGTTATCCAACTACTGAAGAAAATGTGAAATTAGTTTTGGGAGTTTTGAAAGATTCTTTCTTCTATCTGTAACCTTATTATAGTGAATTGTGTTTCAGTCTGTGGTTCACTATATGACAATTTTCTTCTTTTGAAAACCATGTTTTTGACTTTCTCTACTGCTACACTGTGATCTCTGAGTCTGTGATCTCTGAGGATCTGTGTCTGCTTCTTTGTATCTGTAATGGAGATTTTTTATTAGGACCCAATAACATTTCTATTTAGTTTTGGTTGAAATAGTTTTTACTAGCCTGTAGCTTGTAAATTGGATTTGATTTATTCTGATTTGGTGTTGTTGAGCAGTAATAATCTGTAACATGTTTGTCAGTTATTAATGGAAGAATGAAAGAGCTGGTCTCTCTGTCTTTCTCTTAATACAGCATCATTAGCAGATGCTATAATGGGGTTTTTTTGCATCCTTCTCTGGTATCTTTTCTCAGGGTGTTATGCAACAGCAAGAGCCAGACAGAGTAAGTATAGTGGAAAAGGAGAAAGAAATCAACACATCCTCTTCCTTCTGAGTCATACAGGTGTAGAGCCATTTAAATCATCCACAAAACCACAAAAAGACAAAACTGAAAGATCTATCAGAAAAGTAATAAATAATAAAGTAATAATCAGTAATAAACACTTTTACTGAATACAGTGGGCTAATTTATGAGTACATTTAATGAGTTTTATGAATTTGAAAAGTTCACGTAAGTATGACATTATTATCATAATTTTCTCACGATTAGGATTTTGAGCTTATTTACACATCAGTATCATTGAATGCCATTGGTTTTAGCAAGTCTCATGACAAAACACGCATATGACAACTAGTTGCAAGACATGCAAGAACCAATGACATTCTAAATAAATAGATATGCAACATACTGATTGCTAAATATAAGATAATATTTATATTTATAATAGAAAAGGGGCTTATAAAAGTTATAAAAATGATTTACGTTTACATCAGCTTAAATCATTATGTTAATATAAATGTTGAAATAGTAAAAGCAAAATAAAAACATTAAATCACATTGTTATACAGGGTTTTAATAAATACAGTAGTATGGTAGGACTATAAATGCATTGACAGCTGTATACAGGGCATATACCGCTGTGAACTGACACAAGTAATAATACATTTTATTTACTATTATTATTAATTTATTTATTTTGTTTCTTTAATATGATCAAACGCAGTGGGCATTAACATTAACAGTTTTCTCCTGAACAGATACAGCAAATAGAGACTTTTAAAGCTCCTCCTCATATTTAAGTAATCTCATGTGTCTCCTGTAGAGCTTCAGAAGAGCTCTCATGAAAGAACCATCCATCTGGAAGTGAAATACATTATTAGTGCCTTTCATTCTCAGCACCCCGAAGACAGCTTGACTCATGAATGATGGATGACTTGTTTTGACTGCCAACAACCCAGACAATACATATTTAATTAAGAAAAAACTTTGAGGCAAAACTCTTATTGGAATGTTTTAAAAGCACGTTTTTGCAAAATCAAATGCAAAAACACCTATTCAACATAAACTCCTAAAAGTCTTAATCTGTGCTTAGATTTCCTATACACTGAGTTTTATTCTCTTATTATATGTCAGCAAGTGTCGTGCTGGGTAATTTTCAACCCATATTTGTATCTGTCCCTTTTTGATCAACCATTTTTTAGTTTTTCCTTTGAAGATACAGTCTCTTGGCCATAAAAGAGCAATTCTTTTTTTTTATAAATCCAAACATACGACTGGCTGAAGTGAATTGCTACACTTTGTACTTGCATCTTTCATGAGAAAGCATGACATTCAGTCCTGTTTAACAAAAGAACTCAAACAGAAATAACGAACATTTTTCAAGGATGACATTTAAAGAATTCTTTTGGGTTTTAATACTATCATCTGGTCATTTTAGACTGGTCAGCAGCTGAGCCTTTTTTGCATTACTTTATTTCACATAAGTCAAACTGACAATAGAAGAAGAAACATTGCGAAACACACGTGCTTATACTGTAGCAAAACATATATATAAAGTTAGATGGGTAAAATCAAATCTCACTGGACGGAGAGAGTTTACTTTGAAATGTGAAGACGGAAATTCTGGCTCTGTTAGTTTGGGTCGGCTTGAGGACGAGACTCGAGAGAGTTGTGGTTGATCTTTGACAGTGATTCAAATGTTGAAAACTAAACTGAGATCAGACAACACTGAAACTAGACCCTGATCCTCCTGGAGCGATAGAGAGGAGTGGAGGAATAGAGGAGGAAGGGATCAATGCCGTGGAGAGATGGAGAGAGAGTGATGGATGTTTAGAGATCAGGGCGTTCAGATCTGAAGAGGCTGCAGTGAGAATACATTCGTACACATTCTTCAACTTTCTTCTCTATCTAATCTTGTCTCATTTACAGATTTTTGGTTAAGTGTCTACAGGGTTTTATTTCAGCATGGGCTGATCTTGGATGAAAGTGTGGGATGAGCTGTAGCAGTGACAGTATCCATCTTTTTCTCTTGACATTTCAGAAATGAATAAACTATACTGATTATGGAGAAATGCTGTGTAACTGTGAAAAGCACCATACAAATAAATTTTCAATTATATTGAACTTATTCTTAAGTCAACATTGCTTGTGTCTTAAAATGATCTTCAGGATAAATTTGACGTTCTACCATTTATGATGATACAGTATATATGTTAACTGCATCATTTCTCCTTCTCGGAGTCACAGAAGTCACTAAGGAAAGGTGGAAGTTTCCAGAATTTAATTTAATCTTCTGCAGAGTAATATCTCAAATCTTAATAAAAGCAGTATTTTTTAGCAGTGTGTGTGTGTGTGTGTGTGTGTGTGTGTGTGTGTGTGTGTGTGTGTGTGTGTGTGTGTGTGTGTGTGTGTGTGTGTGTGTGTGTGTGTGTGTGTGTGTGTGTGACACTCACACAGAGCTAATAGTGTTCCTGTGGAAACTCTTACTTTGACACCTGAGAGATTTGCCGGTTTCTTCTAAGACCTCAAGTGTTAGTAGAGATGATGAGTTAGTGTTAGAGAAACTACGCAGGCATTATTACAACTAGAAAAAAAGTGTGTACTTTTTGTGGCTGTTATTCCTTCCACTAGACATTTACATGGGAATGCACTTAACTCTTGGACTAAAGAAAAATGGACTAAAAACTCATTATGTATGCTTGTTTTTGTTTAGTCATATTATTACTGATATTATGTGTATTTCTCTCACCATAAAACCACATCTTTGTCAAATTATGGTTCGGACCTATCGTGTCTCGTGTCATTTTTCACAATGGTCACCAAGGCTGAAGCACGTACACATGACAAATGCCACATTGCTATTTAAATAAAGCAGTTATTGGTGTGTAACCTTCCATTTGACAGTCAAATATAATTTTACCATCTCTTTCAATCACAGCTGCCAAAAGACAGCTCGATTCATGAATGATGGATAACTTGTTTTACTGTAATTCATTACATATTTAATACAAAAAAACTATTTAGGCAAGACTCATACACAATTTCGAAAATTATTCAATAGGTCTTTTGTAATCATGTGTTAGTGATCGGTAGGTATTAAGGTTCATTATGTTTCTGAATGTAATTAAACTGAATGTAATCAAGCCAATTCAAAGCTGAATGTAACTGGCCATTTAGCTGCAGATGGTTGAAGTGAATAAAGTACATTTAAACTTATTGAAAATGAGTGATGGAATTTGAGAGAGAGAGAGAGAGAGAGAGAGAGAGAGAGAGAGAGAGACCAAACAACATGAGGGACAGCAGTCCTCACGTACCCCATTAATCATCTCAATACAGACTAAATGAACTAGAGACAGACAAAATGTACACAATGACTGGCAGCTCAGTCACCACGATTGAGATATGATTTATGTTTGGTGTAAACTAACCAAAGCACACTCTCTGACAGGCACCACAGGCATGATGGTGATAAAACAGGGGTTTAGTGGCCATTATGACTCTGGGAAGGACAGAAATGCTAAATTTGGTTTAATGGTTATTTTTATTGTAGCATCATAGGTTACCCAGCCTGCCTTGTGCCAATGTGTAAAATACAAGTTTAGGTGATCTCTAAAATTATAGTTCTTTAAAGAGGTTTGTTTATTTTGCCAGTCATGTGAAGAGAAAATAGCAACTGAGCAATGAAAAGAAAAAACAAAACTCTACCAATTGGTTGTTTTTTTTACTTTCTGCCTTTTAGTTGTCAATACATATATATGAATATGAATATTTGTGACCCCAATCACACCTTAAACTGTTTCACTGACACAAAAATTTGGCTAAACAACAGAAGACATGTCTATTCTTAAATTATCTGCTTTCATTATTTATAATGTTAGGGTTATATGACAAAACTTTCAAAATAAAAACGTCTAGACTGACTGATGTCTCTGGAAAGTTTAGTTTTCAGTGGCATCTCATGAGCAACAATATGAAAAAATCAAATTATTAATCAACCCACTGGTTTAAAACTGCCGCTTCTAGTTAACAGTAATCAGTAATCATGAACCCCATGCCAAACACTAACTGTGGGCTCCTACATTTGATGAATCCCATCACTTCCTTCTGTTTTGATTGAAAATAATAAAAAATGATTCTTGTGCCAGCGCTTCAGCTAATACCCAGCAGCTTCTGAGCAGATTACAAGTGAATGCAATGACAACAAAAAACACAATTAAATCTGTGTGGGCACAAATCAAACAGAACGATAGTACAAACTCTTTAGCTTTCAAATAAATTTCAATTAACATTGTTAAGAGTATTGTGCATGTAAAATTAAAGTAAACTGAATTATACAACTTCATCTATCAAATGAAGCCTCATATATATAGCAGCAAAATTAAAATTAATTATTATATTATGCATTTTAACATTACTGGACCACTACTGACCAATCAGCATTCAGGCCTATCCACTGTATAATAAGTAACACATGCGGGCCTTTAACAAAATGAAATGATGTTAATTTCATCTGGAGTCCCACTGAATTCAAAATTCATAACAATTAGAGAGAGATTACAAACAAGCAGGCAACCTGTTGCATTTTAATACACGCAAAACACATTGATTGACTGCAAAAACAAACAGCCTGGAAAATATGAATACACAGTTCTCATGAAAATCACAGGGGAGTAAATTGAATTATCCCCTAATGTTCACAATTAATGATTCACAAATCCAAATAGAAAGAGAGCATGATAATTTTACGTGTCTCTCATTTGGCAAGATGCTGGAAATGATCATTTACTGTCTGCCAAGAGTTTGCTTTAGATTGTGTCTGTGTGCTTTTGGCAAATCCTCTTATTAGTTGTATGTCATGACTGTACTGTATGTAAACATTCACAATTAAATATTTCCATGTATATTTTTGGGAGGCTGATTTTTATTACAAATGTCGCAACTTTTGCTACATTGTATAAATGCCAGTGTTTATGTACAATGTAGATTTAACCAGATTTTCAATCCCAAAATATGAGAATCCATAATAAATGTGTGTTTTTTTCTTTTAACTTTTACGAAGAAATTACTGTATATCTGTCATACAGTGGTGGCACCTATTTCCACCACAATTAACAATTTGTCTTTTTGAAACTAACATGTTTTTCAAAACCGCCTTCTTTTTAGTAGAGAAATTGACTATGATCATGACAAATCCGATTTTCATAACACTGAACATAAACTAAAAAATGAATTAAAATAATATTAGTTTTAATGTTTTTTTTAAATACCTCAAACAAAAAAATTAAAATAAAAAAATATTTTTTTAAAAATTGTAGTTCAGTGTATTTTCCTGTAGATGCTCAATATGTGCTGTGACAGTAATAGAGCAAAAAAAAGTAAAATACTCTCTTAAATTGAAATACTCTAAAATTGGTCTCATTAGCAAAAAATGGCTTAAAAGTGTGTAATGCAGATAAAATAGTAACTTAATCAGCTTGGTTCTGCATTCACAGCAGATGTTTTGTATGCAATATTCTTCATGTCTTCAATTATCTCTTAGTCTTAAAAAAATTAGAAATATGTATAAGACATTTTATGATATTACTTGCAAAAAAGACATTGTAATCCAGACATTGCAATTAAAAACGTAACTGGTACATTTCCAACACGTATTACCTCAATGTCAGACAATATAGTGGATGACAGGCAGTAAATTAAAGCACCGGTAATTGCACGGCAAAGTCTGGATTTGAAATTGGAGTGAGTTTATGACAGTGTTTGACATGCATCATGTAACACTCTAGCAGTGATAACAAAATGTTGTTTCTTTCATTGTTTAGCTTTTGCATTTGCCAGGCACCTTTATCCAAACCGACCTACAGTGCATTTAAAGTAAACTTTTATATCAGTATATGAGTTCCCTCTATCAAACCCACAATCTCCACACTAAATCCCTAAATCTAAACAAGCTACAGAATCAACATTAACTAAAAATGTGACTGAGATTTTCTACCTAATGCATGCAGTACACACAAAAGTGTGGTTACGTTTCATGGCCACACACATCATAGCCATCTGTTAAGAGTCATGATGCAGTCATGTCCTTTTCATCATTGCCCACAATCTGATTTGTCTTTTCAGTCTTTACTATTGAAGGGTGAATCACTTCTCGAGTAGATGTTAAGTGGCTTTGCCTTTTCTGTAGAAACTACTTTCCACTGCTTGGTCATTAAGTTAAATCATTTCCAGCAGGTTAAGCAATATTGTAAACTTTCCCAGTCATTATACATCTTTCTGAATGTTTAGTGTTAAGCGACAGGTGCTGTGGCCGTAAAACAGGACAAGGTACTGTAAATGTGTTATCTCAGAGGAAGAAATGATTGACATATTTAGGTTGAATACGCTGTGTTTGATCTGAGATAATATTATATCCCACAAGCAATTCAGCAAAATGTTCGTCACTTTACATTGCACAAAGACTACCATGAAGTTCTGTTGTGCAAGCAAATGATTTATTTTCTTCATACAGTAAATGAATTAATCTGTTGGAGGTCTATGGTCAGACTAGTCATATTCACAAGAGTCATTTATTTATGAATCAGTTGTTGCTGTGTTTTTCTTTGTATTATTTTCTTTCACTTCATTGAATTCACATTTCAAGCGTATTACTCATCTGAAACATAATAGCCATTACAAAAAGAAAAATGCTTTGTCAGGTAAATTATGCTTCACATGGAAAATGAAGCAAATTGACTGTCAACAAATGACTGACTCAACCTGACTATATTAAGTTAAACCAACTAAAGTAATTTGGTTAGATCAAATAGAAATGTAACCCTCAAGATATATTTCTACAGTATATTAACATTGAATTACCTTTAATGACTTTTCTTTGAGTAACATCATGCAGCCAGGTTGATTCAGTCATATTAAATAACATCTACATACTTTGTGGCAAAATTTAATTCAACACAACCAGCTACACGACAACAACTGCATGTTATTTCTTTGCAACACAGTCCCAGTATTTAACCCTTTACTGTCATTGTTGCACAGAAGGAACACTTTTAATATTTCATAGTTGAATTCTGACAACCCATATACTGATGTAAAAGTCTGAGATTCAAATATAAATATTTGACAAATTCTCATAATGATAAACACAAACTAAAAAAATGATAAAAAAGGTTAATGCAAATGTTATTTTAAGTTTTTGGACGTTTAAGTTTGTATAGTGCTTTTCCATGTGTATGCTCAAAATGTGCAGTGACAGTTTTCCAGTCTAAACGAAGGATCTAAAATTAAACTTGACCAGGTAACCTGTACATATTTACCAAGTCTGAAGTATCATAAGCAGAAGCTTTTAAAAGATCTCATTCAAGTTAATTGATCTTTAGTGGTGGCATTGCTGTGGTCAAGAGGGGCCGTATACATGCATGAATGTGTTTTTCAGCATCTTTAAAACAAAATGATGACCTCAATGAACATGAGGTGTTCAGTTTCTATAGCATGACTCCAGCAGCAGTTGAACAGCTTTTACTCAATTGCACGAAACACTTGAACTATTCTCTGTTTATCAGGCCTTAAACCAGCTATGAGAACAACGTGACTTTTTGAAAATTTCAAACTTAATACATGAAACTAATTGGAATTTATGTAACTGACCAATATTCACTGATGGCCTTTCATATTGTCTATTGAATTAATTCCCTGAATGAGCAAAACTGAAATGAAACACTGATTAATGCAGTTTATTGAATTATATTACAGCAGTGTATCTGTATGAAAAATGACCTGAATAATTATGCTGTGACCCGCCGCTGAAAACAGTACAAGAGCTAAATTCTTTAGAGTTTAATTATTCATGAGTACGGTTACCAAACATTTACATGAACATTTATGTATTTAGCAGAGGCTTATATCTAAAGTGCATTCAAGATACACATTTTGTTTCCTGTGTATCAAACCTATGACCTTTGTGCCAACTGAGCTATAGAAACACATATGTACAGTAATGTACAGTAAGCCGGTATGGAAGTCAGCAATGTCTAAAAGAAAGCTATTTTTAGTCTCTGGGTAAATTTATACAGCTTGTGAGATACAGTAGCTACTGTCTATATTCCTAAGCACAGAATACAGGATCTTATTACGGCTACCTGTTACTGTTATGCGATTTAATTTCACACGAAATACACATTTAGGGTGCGAAGGGGACAAAAATAGTTTCAGTCACTGTGATTAATGTACATAATCAGTTTTTAAAAGTTCATTAACGCCTGTTCCATACAGTAAGTGTTTTCTAGAAGGAAATGAAAGAATGAACAAAATATCAAATGTAAAATAAAAAGCCCCTTTGCTGCCTGATGTTTGTAAATCATCAGATTTTATTCACATTAACTCTGATAATGAATTAATTATAATAATCAATATCTATATGTTTTTAAAAATCATACACTTTGGGAACCAAAACCAGCACTGTTATTAAACAGCCCATTAGCCTCAATCAACTCAATAAAATCAAATCATCAGCTTTGCTTTACGGTATGTTCAGTCTCTAACATGTCTGCTACTGTCTAGTGATTTTGCAACCCCTGCTAATTCGTTTACGAAGGTTAACTAACCTTAATAAGGTTAAAAGGCTAAAAGCATTGATCTGAATATAAACCCATATACTGTATAATGAGCCAAAGGATTCAGATCCACTGAGACACAAGCATATTGAACAACATATTGAGTCCATAAATAAGCAAATTCACTGACACCAACTGTATAAGACATAACCCATTTCTGCAATCATCAACGTACCGTGGAATACATTCATCCTGAAAGATGACATTGCAAAAACTAAAGAAGCTGAGTCCATGTGATGTGGAGGAGGATAAAGTAATCAAGCTTTGGAGAGGAGAACAATACTGGCTCTTCTGATGAAACTGCAGAAAGATTTGATTGTACAGTAGATAAAGGGCAGTCATAAAGGGATTTGATTATATTAGAACCATTTCACAGAGACAAAAAATAGAGAGGGAGACACAGAGGGCCCGACATCCAAACCAGAACGCAGGATGATTTGACATCGGCCAGAAAACATGGCGAACAACAGCAGGGCAGCGCTAACGTTGTTATACGGGTTCATATTCATTCCTTCTTGTAATGTTGTCTCTGCAGATCACTGACGAAGGATGAATTCATTACGCTTCGTGTATCAACTTAACAGACCTCGGATAAGTCAACGAGAAGAGTATTTTCTGCAAATGCCTTTTGATAAACACACAATTGTGTGACATTCAGATGTTGATACAAGCCTCAGCCAAACCACAGACAGAGAACGGAAAGCAGTCAAGCATACAAACAAACACAAATGATCTTGAAAGATCAAGATCACTTTTTAGGAAAGATGGATCTACTTTTTAAACAAACGGCATTTATAAAACTGCAAGGCAAACTGATTCCACCGCAGAGAATCGATCACTCTGATCAGATTGATAAAAACGCTGTTCTAGCAGGAAGTCTCTTCTCTTAAAGTGCTTAAGTATCGCTGCTGTAAACCGCTTGCATCAACTTTCCTACACGTGAACGTGTGATTGATTCACACACACAGCAGAACATGAGTGGGAGAGTGAGCATTGCATTGTGTGTGGTGAGAAAAAAGAAACCACAGCACAACCTTCAAACCTGAACTCATCAAACGGGACGGCAATCATCCGAGCAAAAGAAATGATACGTTGGGTTCATAATTAAAGCCTTTTCTTTGACAAGGGGGGCAGTAAACACATTGTGCCTCCATGCACAAAGGCAGATGGAGAAGGTGGGTGAGATGGGCTTGAGTGGGTGAAGGCCTAAAGACTCCGATGATTACATGACTGTGTGCCATGTGCAATGCTGTGTCATTACAGGACAACCAGACACAAAGACATGAACAGGTCAGGTGACCAAATCCAAATTGGATGAAATGAACTGGGTGCATATGTGACCTTGCCTTAATGTCAGATAAAGTAGGTTCTGCTTTTTTATTTGGCTTGAATTATAATATAATTATTGAACTTTATATTCTGAAAGCACATTGGCATACTAATAGAAATCTGTTGGTTCTCTATGTCTCGAGTCATCTTTGATAGAAAAGGTCAACTAAAAATAAAAAAAGACATAATTTACTCAAATGTACATAACGTCCTTTCTTAAGCTAAACACTTTTACACTTTTCACTTTAAAAGACGTTTATTAGCCCATTAGATTACTGTAATGATAGATGCACAGTACCAGTCAAATGTTAAGACACAATTGACAAAAATGTTAAAAAATCTTGTAATCCGAAGGTGTATATTTCAATGTTTGTAATTTCTTTAATTAGAAAACTAAAATTTAACAAAAAAAATTTTATGGGTTATTTGGACCAAATAATGAATAAAAATCAGCCAGTAAGAGTCCAGCATTGATAGAAATGTCTTCATTGGTGTTTAAAAAGCTTCCCAGGTTGAGACCTCAAGAAACTGGATGATAAAATGTCAAAAGCTTGATTATATAAATTCATTTTACAGCGAACCATTCCCTTAATAATCACAGAGATACTAGCATTCAAGTGTGGAAAATGTGTAGCAATTGGAACAGATAATGTGGAGGAATGATCTGCAGAAGGTCCTGATGCTTACAGATGACCCTCAGAGTGAGAAAATGGGAGAAACAATGAAGCACTGAAAGAAACAAAGTGGCACAATTAGTTGAATAGATTTCTAATCTACGACTGCAGTCTCTGCTCACACAGTGATTCTTCAGAATTAAAGCACAGGCTTTTAAGATTTAAAGAGGGAAATGAAGAGAGAAAGGGGTAGATGGGGAATGACAGGGTGGCAACAGGAGATAACTGAGTGAAAGCATGTACAGTATACCGACAGAAAGTGTGAAGAGTGAAAATTTTGTATTTCTAGGCTCACAGAGCTGTCGATCGTGATCGAAACCTGTGGGGAACGTTTCTTTTTACAATGGTGATTTGGCAACTGTTTCAGTTGTAGTGATCTGCTGATTGGTCAGTGTGTCTGTGTTTCTTAGTATGTAAGAGGATACAAGAGGACAGTAAACTATTTTTTTCATCTGATTTAAGTGTGATTCAACATGCAAATTGTGCTCATACATTCAACAACTACTTACTATCTACTGAGATATTAATAGCTTAACAAATTTTATTTCATTTTAATTCAACTAATACAATTCAATTCAAATATGCATATTCAGTATCATATTAACATTCATCCAACAATGTTCTTTCAAATTTGTGCAAAGAATCTGCGCAGCATAGTTTTAAACATATTATGTCTTTTAAATGTGTTTCCATATATATATGTCAATATAAATGCTATAAATTGTTAATGAAGTGCACATTGGACCAACCATTACAGTTCCCTTATAGATTTTTACCTTTAGTCAATGTTTCTTGAAGGTGCAGTGTGTAATTTCTGCATCATAAGTGCCATTAAAAAAGATTTTCCATTGCCCATCTTTAGGACAAACAGGTTGTGCTTCCTCCCATTATTAGTTGAGCCAAAGTTGCCACTCAAACACTTAAACACACTTGTTAATACTACCAACACTTAACTTAAACCTAACCCTTGTTAAGTACATGTAGCTACCAGTATATTGTTGGGAAAGTACACTGTAGATACTCATTGGCCCTACTGTAAAATAAAGTGCAACCAAAACATACACACATCACCATTAATTCTCTACCGTTTTGATCCAAACAAGGACTGTAAAGAAAAAAAAACTATACTGTGATGTTAATAGCCGCTACCACTACAATATGTGCATTAATAACTATAACATACAACAGTACACTAGAATTTAGTACAGTGTACTATAGTAACTAATAAAGTGCAGTATTTTTAATGTGGATAGTTGCCCACTAATGTAAACACTTCAGTCAGTGTGTCACAAGGTCATGACCCGGTGGCCTAGACTGTTGTCTAGTCCATCAGGATGTAAACATTGTTCTTTGAGGGCCTCATTAACATCCACAATAGTTGGATTAACACCTCAGGTAAACTTACCTGATGATGACATACATGACCAAGCAGTTTCCCACGAGCCCCACCACGCACACGATCATGTAAACTACAGCAATAGTGATCTTGACGCCCATAGGGAAGAAGCCGTCAGTCCCGTTGAAGGCGCTGAAGTTGTTCTGGAACAGAGACTCGTTGTACAGACGGAAGTGTCTGGGGTCAGCAAAGCCACTAGTGTCATTTAGGAACTCCATGAGCTGGTGCCAAAAACACAACAACAGAAACAATAACAACACATAAACGCGCACTCTCCAAGCTGTGTGAAAATCGCATACTGTGTAAATAACTGATATATAATATATTGGTGATGCAGTTGATGCTATATGTGATAGGCTAAGTTGCATGCCAGCGAAACTGAATGCACGTAGTGCACCGTTTACTGTACTGTCAACAGTTTGCGCATGAAATAAATCAGAAAGCAAAGCCTGCATATATGAAATTCCTGGTACTGAATGTTCAAACAGGACAAGGCAAAAAGTAGACAGTCATTTCTATCATCAGCATCGCTTCAGGGAGAAAAACTGCAGCGTTTGATATAAGTAGTACCACATACCGCTGTTTGAAGAAATTCCCCAAATCCCGTACGATCGCTTCTGTGTGTTTGCAATGCCGCGTCCTGTAAGTCTCCCGTAAGCGCAGAATTTCGCAGTGTTGCCGCTATTTTTCTGTGTTTAAAGCTGTGTCAGAGCTGCGTTTCCTACAGCTGAGAGATATTCACCTCGCTGTATATCTCAAGCATAACACAAACGTGTTTCGGGGCGAGCGCAATGGGGAGGGGGAGGTGCGGTGAGGGACTTGCTTGTTGTTGCGAATCTTCAGCAGCGACTTGCATCTCCACTAGGTATCTTTTCTTTCCTCGATCTCCCATCTCTCTTTCTCTAGCTCTCCTGGCACGCGCGCTAACCCAAACGCTGATTACGCGGCGGTGGCGCGCGCCTGCAGGTGTCTGTGGTGTGCGCGCGCCTGAACAGGTGTCAGTGATGTTTTACTTGGGTTTGACGCTTCTTGGGCTTTTCAAGATTATTATTGAAGCCTATTTTAAAATCCACTGTGTAACTAATATCAAAATTTGGTTAAATAATCTGTTTGACATTAAAATATATTAAGATTAAATTATGTATTTTACTATAGTCTCCTCTAAATATATAATAATCATAGTTTTTTTGTTTTATATGTAGTAATCACTGCAATTGCAGACTGACACTTAGAAATAAATTAAGTAACCATGGCGCATTAATTACCATTTGTATAACCACAGTTTTACTACAAATACCATTGTTAAACTGTGTCTACTGTAACAAAACCATGGTAAATTCGTGATTACCATACTTTAACTAAAGCAGACAGGTTTATTTGTTGTATTTGCAATTAAACCATGGTTCAATTTTGTATGGAGTAACCACAGATTTACTGTGGTCTCGCCGCAAAACACTGTTTAAACACTGTGGTAATCTGCCAAAACATGGTTACTACACTACCACTATAATAAAGCATGGTTTCCCTAAGGGTCAGTCTGCAATTACAGGATACAGCTTATTCTGCATGCGCTTTTGTTTTCTCACTCCCATGAGACATAATAAAGCAGTCTGTGCTGCATGTTGTATGCGGTTCTCTTAAATGTTTCAGCACTAAGGCATCAGAGCTTTAATGTGGATATGAGTGGGAGTGTTGGCTACAGGGGGTGCTCTTGCTCAGGTAGAAACGCACCGGTGATAAATCACAGCGTCGTTACTTTGACACAGCGTGTCAAACGCAACAGTCAGCTAAGCTTCGCTTGACTTATGTATAATGTCTAAAGGACGCATTGGTTGGGGGCTCAGGTTACTTGGCGCATTAATGTAGTCCCATTAACGTAAATTATTTCTCTCCTGAGCTGTTTTGTTCTGCGCAATGTTACTTAAGGGAATAAGTGATTCTCTACACATTAATAAAAAGCAACACTGCTGGAAAAACTTGTTTGATAGTGAATAGCGATAAGGCCGGTTGCTGTCCGTGGTCCTGAAATGTACAGATGTGAAATGGACAAGTTCTCAATCATTCATACGATGCATTAGAAACAGTAAGGATAAAACTACAATTATAGACCATAATTTCAAAACTTAGACCGGTCTTTACATTTCAACCTCATTTTCCTCACAGCGCATTACTCTGTAAAGCCTGTGATTGGCTATTTAAAGGAAATTGTGACAATATGCCCCAGTATTGAAAGTCAACAATTTTGTACTATACGTCAAAAGTCGGTGTGTATGAACTGTATTGGATTTTAAATATGCAAAAAATAGTAATGGAATATTTTCAAAATAAACTAAATTTGATAAATATTCACTGTAATAAAATGCAAGAACTAGGGCTAATCCTCTCTACTATTTTAGGATGTAGAAATAATTCAGACAGTATTGCTCGACCACCAAAATGGCAATGAGGCACACATTATTTAAATCCCAGTTGATTAAACCAGTTAGATATGAAATATTCTGCTGTGCATTTACAAGCCAGGAAATTACCAGCAAGCTCTGCTCGGATTCATTTGATCATGGGCATCTTCTTATATATAGCAAATGTGTTTGCATTATAAATATCTTTCTGTGAATAATAATGTGAAAATGTTGCACCATACAAATGCTAATGAAACCCTTCGTGGTGTTGTAAAACTTGGCAAGATTAAACTGTGCTGATGTAATCTCTGATGTCATGAGCTATTATATCTATTTTCCCCTCTCTTGTGTACACATAGGCAACAGGCCCACAGTTGAATCAGTTCCCTTAAATACGATAAGGCTTCAACTAATAGGTTTCAGATAAGATATATATCCTTTTACACACATCTTTTATAACATCTATATCAATAAATTAATTTCTCCACCCATTCTCTAACACAAGCCTTAATTAGACAGCAGTCATTCAGACTCACTAATGCACTGTGTCATACACAAAAGCAACAGCATAAATAAAAGCAGCAAATAGTAAATATAAAACATTAACATTATAACTCTATGATTTATTTATGGTGTGGTGCATGCTGGGAACTTATATATGTAAACATGATCTGCATAGTTTTCTTCACATAAATATTACAGTTCAGTTTAAAAGATTTTTTAAGTGCAATATAGCTTGTTATACAAAAAAGTTTTAAAAACAAGTGTATAAAATCATGTTTACAGCATATAAGAAACTCTCACCCCCCACGAACAAAAGAATTATGGGATGTCCAGAGGTGATGGAGCATTTAAAGAGCTGAAATGAGAAGAAGCGAGTGGGGGTTTGTGAGGAGCAGATGACTGATAACAATAATGGCCATGAGCGACACAGTGAGAACAGAAAATGACCAATAATAGATGAGAAGAACCAGGGGAGGTTAAGTGTTGTAACAGCTCTTAAAAAACCACAGAAAGATAGAAAAAGAGAAACAATGATTGAACGTTAAGAGAAAGACTATGATGTTTCAGTCAAAAGTATGAAGCTTCTGAAATCCTGGATCTCAGAGGTCACGGCATTTCTCCACAACCTTTGTGCTGTATTGAATGTGACAGTGCATGGATGAGTACTTGGAGGTTAGAGGTTGAAAAACAAAAGGAGTTGAAAATAAACCAGAGCAGTTTATTATGTTTGTAGTGAAAAACATTACATTCAACTGCTGTCTTTTTTTTATTACAAACTGATGATTCACAATAAGACTAGAAATGCATGTTAAGATATATATTGAATTATTTTTAAGCCCAATTTATCTTTACTTTTTCCAGAATTCTCTAGTGCAAAGTGGTTATTTGAAATAGTGATCCTATAACGGAGATATAGCATTATCTCCTCACCCCCTTATCCTCAAGGGCATAAAAATGGTTCTTAGCCTTCGAAAGATCCAGCTTTTCTTTTTTCTCTCTCTCTCTCTCTTTCTATTGTCTCAATAATCTATGTCAGAAAATCTCTTAACTGCAACAAAACAATCTCTTTTAGCTATCTAGTTCTATGAACTGATAATGGTAATCATCAAATTAAGCCCTTATTTCTCTATTATTTCATTAGCACTCTAACATTATGCTACTTATAAATCAAAAGTAGAAAACACAAAGTATTTTTCCCCCTGTTGAAAAGCACATGCAGCACTTATCTTCTATGTTCTTTAGCTCAGCAATCTTGACACCTGCCAATCATGAATTGGTCCTACAGCAATCTGCCATGTTGTCATTTGCCAATAAACATGCCCATAAACGCTTAATGACAACACGCCCTACAACTGACTAGCAGAACAAGGACAAGTCTAACACCCTGGGAGAAATCCAGTTAACGCACAAACAAGACAGAGATTGATCAAAGCTCATTGTCTATAAAGATCATCATAAAAAAGATGGAAATTAATGCCAGACATTGACTGAGACACTGTACACTGCAATTTATTTTACAGCACAATTAATTTTGTGGCATCAAGTCCGATTGCATGTAACTTACAAAGGAAGTAGATGTTTAATGAGAGATTTTTGGAGTTCATATTGATTTTTATCCTCAATTAAACTTTCACCACCTTATTGACTATATAATGACAACTTTTAGAAGATTGCACTTCTAAAGCAGATAATTGAGCTGAATTGCTTAAATATGAGTAGAAATAGGAGCAACAGACTGCAAATGAATTTTAAACTACATTTTTTGTTTACATGTGCAAAAAACTACTAACATAAAAAGCTTTCCTAAAAATCCAATTCAAAACCAGAGACACATTGTCTCCTACGTCCAAATATAATGATGCCCAGAAGAATTTCAGAGAGTGAGATTGTATATTCTGTTCAGCTCATTTCCAAATGATATTTTCACCATCACTCTGGTCAGACAGGTTAAGCAGACACAAGCCAATGTTGCTTTCTTCCCATTTTAACTAATTACAAACAGTCCTACGCAAACACATCCAGAGACACACACAGACAGACACACACTTGTGCCTTTTAAATGAATCACAAACAAAACAGCCAGTCTGCCAGTGGGTGGCCTTTTCATAAACAAAGAGGACAGACTCCACACTAATGAGTCCCACCTCACCACCAATGCTAAGTTAGCAGCCCTGAGCCTCATTTGCCACTGATACTGTTGAAAACGCACACATACACACACCTTATATTTTGCAATTACGACACACAGAAATCCCTATTGTACCACAATGCCTTTGAAAATTGTCCATGTCAGGTTTCTGGAACTACCACGAGGAACATTTATTAGGCCCGGCTCATGTAATGAATGAGAACATGAGCGGGGTTGACTGAAAAGCAATAACTAATTATCTCCATCTTATGTTAGGTAATGTGCTACACTCAACGTTTGTTTCAAAACATTGTCTTTCAGGAGGATATTGGTTAGGAAATCAACTCATTGGTTTGATGAACTAGAAACCTAAAATAATAGAAACACTGAATCCTAAAGATTTGATGTCGTAGTTTAAGACTGATGCTAGTGAAAAGCTTGAGACCGTGTTTATTTTTGCGGTTTCATTCAGCCAATTAGCATTATCGGCATGTCTATATTTGATTTTCTTGTGGCTCTATAGAGATTTATCACATAGCGTGACGGCTCTGGAAAACACATGTCCAGAAATAAGCATGCAAACATCAAGGTCATGAGAGATACCAAAGGATTTTTTTTCAGGTATTACATCTGATAAGTCAAATAAACCATTTTGCACCGTAAATTAGCAGGTGGACAGATATGAACGACTAAAAGAAAAGCATCCTCCTGTCTCTTCTGGTAGATGAAGTTCAGCCTGTGAGTGATCTGTGGGTGTCCATCTTTCAGCTCAATACAGACACACATTGTGAAACGCAAGTGGACAGTCACGCACAGATCTATCGCGCGTCACTCGTGTGGGCAGGTCGGCCCCTGCCCATCTGCCTGACCGGTTGGAGAGCCGTGGTGAGAGAGAGAGAGACGCCGAACAGACAGGCAATTACACTGACGCAGAGCTTGATGGACAGCCGTGAAGGTCAAAATGCCAATCTGCAACACAAATTCGCAAAAAACACACTCGCACAGACGACTGTGTCTCAATCTAAGCTTGCCACACAACAGAATGGTGGGAGGTTCGGAGAACAATAGTGTGGGATCTCTGATCTGGGTGTTTGGGTGGGTGTGAAAAATATTTTCAAACACAATGCATTGATCGAGATGCATTACAAATGGACCAGTTTTTTGTGATTGTCAACAGCAGTGTAATTCCTCTAAAAGGATGAAAACAAGGAGCAAACGGGTTTAGCTTGAGGAAAAGAGAGTGCGTGAAATTGTTCCTCGGATAATTTCACAATGTGTTGTTCAAGGACAGAAGTCATTAATTTTATTTGTTGAACACTTAAATGCAAATGAGAAATTATTAGAAGGTCTCAGACTTCTGAAAGTTAAATGTGGTGCTTAACATTTTAACAAATGACTTTGAGGGTTTTTTCATTTTTTTATATGTACTTTTTTTTTCAAAAGACGGTTAAAGGAATAGTTCAGCCAAATATGAAAATTCTCTTATTATTTACTCATCCTCATGCCATCCCAGCTGTATATGACTTCTTTTTTTAAACTAAACACAATTTATTTTTATATAATATATCCATTACACTATAGGTCCTAAAATGTGAAGCTTCAAAAAGTACATATATCCATCATTAAGACAATCCAAATGACTCCATAAATGTCTTTTAAAGTAAAACAATAGGTGTTTGAAACACTTATTTTAGCTTATTTTTAAAAATAAACCAAACAAGTGCTAATTTTAAATATGGAGACATATCAGTACCGTTGAATCTCATCGGTTCTCACACCTTATGACTGGTTGTCACATGATATTTTTGTCACGAACCACATAAAAAGGGAAGAGCTTTCACCATTGTATTAAGTGCTTGGACGCGTGTATATCAGTTTCTCTAAATATCTATAAAAACACTTGTTTCGCTTCAAAAGACGTTTATTACCCCACTAGAGTCATCTGGATTACTTTAATGGTGGCTGTTTTCTAAAAAAATATATTTTCTAAAAAAGGAACAAAAGTCAGATTTATGAGAGTAAAAATGTTTATTTTCTGTTAAACATTAAATAGAGAAAAATTAATAATGACATATATTCTTTAAATCGATCCATTAAATCCTAAATTCTGTAAGAATTCCTCAATGGTGTTGTTAAATGCTTGGTTTTAATTACCTGACAAAAATTAGTGATGGCAAATCAGTTAAATAACATCTAGCATCTCCCTGACTGCATGCTCAGATTTTATTTCACTACCTAAGAGGCATTTCCCATTTCTAATAACTCACTGTGATTCCTGCATTGACCTCTGAACCGGAACTGATGCGCATCGGATATGCATGTGATGGGAGTCTTTCCATCCACAGAATTTACTGGAGTGATATAAACTACTGACCTTTCAAGTACAGTTTATTCCACGAAACCCCTCTGACTGTCAGACAGTGGACCTTCCCCACACCGCTGTTAATTAAACAAACTCTTGAATGTCACTGCGCTGCTGTCTGTAAAGCAATGAAGATGGTTTAAGATCACAATATGAATCCTGCTGTCTATCCTCCAGTGAATTCTTCATTAGTGCATAGATTGTTCATGGCAATGAGGTAATGAAGATTTCCTGGGTGGCTACATACTGATTTTATGTAAAAAACTGGAAATCCAAAAAATGACTTTTAGGTCACTTTTCACAGACGTAGTCACAAATAATATGTCGGCTATTACTGTTAAAAGTTTGTTTAAAATTAGGCCTAATTGAGAAATAAATCACAACACAGCCAATGCAAGACATTTACATGTATTTAATGCTTTTTTTTTCATTTGTTTTTTCCACCAAAATTTTTACTAAAGTGGCATTTATCAGATCAGTCAGCACACAGACGTTCAATGTAGTTGCTCCTCAAGGAAGAGAGTGAAGTGCAGACACTCGGGCTGTAAAGTGACATGTAAGACACTGAAGAACACATAACGCATCTAACAACTGAGAAAACTGTATGAGAGAAGCCAGTTATGTAGAATATCAGGAGAATAACGTGAGTAGTCCATTAGAAATAATCTCAGTGACTTGACATGCTTGAAGAGTAAAAGACCGGTTATGTGATAGGCCACTGAAATAATATTAATATTACATTATCATTAACTCACAAACAAGACAAAATGGTACTGATGCACAATCACACATCGTTATTTACAGTATAGATAATAAGATAATACACAGAGACCTTTGAAGGACACAGTGGTTTTTATACTAAATATGATTTGGCCAATTTGAGCCTTTATACATACAAGTCAAGTTTTTTGCTGTAATATGTTTGTGACGTAATATATACAGTATTATTAAAAATATTTCTTGTAGGGCCTATTGACTGGTCCATGTTAGTGATTTTATGTCAATGTCAACAAAACTTGACCCACATACACACTCCCTTTCCAGAGATTAGTGAGGAAATACCATCAAATTGTGTCTTACTGCTCTGATCTGGCTCTGAGACCGACAAGATTTAATTATATGACAAGGGTCTGCCCAGATACAGCCCTGCAGCGACAGTCTTCCTCCATTTACTCTCTCTCTCCTTCACGCATGCTTTACCTTCATTAGCTCTTCTCCAGTTGTGATTCATTCTTTCTGCTCTGACCTTTGTTTAAACAACAAACCATTTATCAGCTTCTCAATTGTCCCAACCCCTAAACTCACTCCAAGAACCTTCTGAAGTTCTGTAAGGGTCGTGTTGTATACGCCATGTTTACTGTTTCTGTGACAGCTTGACCTGTGAAATTGATCAAAAAAATCATATCAATTTGTTTGTATTTTTTATGAAAAAGTTCTGCTGCTAAAACATTAGCATGATAAAAACACAATGATATTAAACACAAAATCTTTGTACTCATAGGTGCCTTAATAACAACTGTTTCCATGAGATGTTATGCGTAAATTGTCAAAGCCGGCTTGTAAAACAAGTTGTAAGCAAGTTGTAAGCAAGTTGACTGTGTTTGTGCAATCGTAACATTCAAAAGCATGTATGAATGTTAAATGTTATGTGCTGTTATGTAGCCAAAAAATCATTAATGCTAAATTAACACAATACAACAACATGAGGATGTCAGATAACACTATAATAAAATCTTACTACAGTTTTATTGACAACTGAGATACGAAATAATAGAGACTAAATGATGAAAAGGAGAACTGATCAGACACCAGCTCTGAGAGAAACACTGCCCTTCCTAACCATTATATAATCTGCAAAGCAGACAATGAAAACAAACCAACATCTAATTTACTGATCTATTATGAGAGCACAAAAAAACACAATTAGCATACAGTGTTATTACAATGAAAATTACAGTATACATGGTAAACAGACATAAAAGGAAGAGTGAATTAATTTACCTCAATGATTTGAGATAATGTGTCATTTAATTCTACTTGACCATCAAATTAAAAACATCAAATAGAAAGTCCAGGTGACGGCTCTTTTTCATCAAGAAAGCTTGCAAGATGGAGTAATAACCGGAGGAGTAGCCCAACTAATGAGATCTCACATTTACATAAGTGCAAAATTAGCATCCTAAATATGCAAAACAGACTCTTGAACATGCTTTCAAGAAACACGGCTCGTGTTCTTGAAACTCTTCAGTGTGCACTTTGGAGTTTTGATTGGAAAATGAGAAATAGTTCACAGGTGAGTCTGTGTGAATTTAAAAAGAATACAAACCACATGTATAAAACGATTAGTTTCAGTCCTTGATTCTGATTAGTTGTGTTTTATTCATGATAAAGCACAGTTATGAGCGTTTCAACCAACGATTTCCAACAACACCCACTCTTAGCAGCGTAAACATATATCACAGTCGATCAGGGACTATTTTTTCAGCAAAAGGAAGATTTTGTGATTTTATTTTGTAAAAGTTGCACTGATACATATTTTTAGGCTTTAATATTTGTATTGTGTGGTAACCGTATTATAAAAGCAATAAGCTATGACTTATTCAGATAAACACATTTATCATTTATGCTTTAAACATTTCTTTCTTTTTCAAACTTGTTTTTTTTTCTTAGCACTATTTATTTGTTAGTCGGTGGTCTAGCTTCACCATAAATATATAAATATGCTTTGCAAAGAAATACATAGGTAAAACTTGTCAGCAAACCGAATTACTATCATTCACAAGATCACAAGAAAAATATATTCAACCAATTGATCAATTGAATTATTAAGATAATTGGTTATTTAAACACCTATTTCAGGATTTCTAAGAGCAAATTATACTTGTAAAAAGAAGACTGCGTCTCTTTTCTAATAAACACACAAATACAGAAAATGCTTTTGATTTCAGCTCAAATTATTCTGAGTGCCTTTTGTAAGACCATTGTCCAACAAAAACAAAAAATCTATTCGTTTGCTCTGCGTCTGCTTCCTTTAGACACTTGGCCTGGCTTTATACAGCCTATAATTTGGTTGAATAAACCTCAGGACAACAGGAGCCATGAATGTTGTATTCAACAGTTGCGAGATGATTGAGGTGTTATATCAGCGAATATCTCTGATTCTAATTCCTCGCCTGATTACCTTCCACTGCCCGCAGAGAAAAGACAGATGCAAAAATAATGATGGATAAAAAACAAAACACAACAGCATGAAACAAAACAACACCCTGCCCTTTTGTTGATATATTAGATGAACAAAACAAAACTTATGCTTTTCTCTGTTTGCATGTGTGTCTTTAAAAATATTTGTGATTTCATTCCCTTTAGAGGTTTGGTAAAGATCTCATGTTTTCGTGAACTGTTTGAATTTCAGTATTTTGCTTTGTTGTTAAAACAAGCTACATCCTGTGACAACGTCTGAATTTCAAACAGGCAAAAGAATATTAAGCCACACAACCCTTGATACGCAACACAACAACAAACATGGGTTCTCTAGACAGATATTAACATAAGTTGGTTTTATTGCTCACACACGGCATAAAGTATGAGCTGCTAGATTGATATCATGTCAAGTCAAGGAGCCGATGAGAAAACCAGAGAAAATGTCACAATACAATACAATACAATAGGACTTTATTTATTCCCCGAAGGACACTTTGGTTTTGGGTGCACAGTGAATCAGACAAACTCCATGGTATGACAAAATAAGATCCTAAAAATACAGACTTTGGTTATGTGCAATGGAAGTATTAGGACATCAAAAGCAACAAGATGGATATTGATGTAAGAATAAGGCAGAACATAAACAAATAAAGCAGATGTAGGTGTGTGTGCCACTAAAACGCCTACTTTGATTGTGTTTGATTCCTCTTCACTCGTCAGAATTGCTCAGATTCCCTTGCAAGCAAATTTTCCATTTCCCTGACAATGAGAATATTGCATTAAGTAAATGAGACACATATAACCTGAAGAAAGAATTGTATTAACATATTCAGACTTACTAATGTCATGCATTCATCTTTTTTCTTTCCCTTAATCATCTTTTTACTTTTAGATAATATAAATATGGGTAAAATGTGCTGGTAGTAATATGCTAAAGATACTAAATGTGTGTAGAAACAGCAGCTATATAATACAAGTTTGGTCTTTTTTTATATTTTATATTTTTATCTCCAAGGATGCTTTCATCTCACAACATGATTAGGAGACTAATGATAATAAAACGAGGTATGATAAATTGTTTTACAAAAGTCAACACCATAAAATTTACATAAACCTGCAGAACTTTTACTAAAGCTCAGTGCGTCTTACAGTGTTACATGAGATAAATGACACACAGGATGGAATTCACAAAAAACACCAAGACAAAACCCCCATGTTGTTTCTTTGAAAGGGCATCTGCTAAAAGCCCAAATGTAAGAATAAATGGTGTTACTAAACAGTCACCAACTGACCCTAGTCTCCCCTCAGCATGATTTTTATAAATCTAAAAACCTCAAATCAGACGATCTTGCCTTTATTAGGTGATAATCCTCTCTCGGAGGTCAGACTTTGAAGACTATTTTCAGTTTTGACATAACTTGAGGTCTTTATTTAGGAGATTTAAATGAAGACAGATCAGAAAGCAAACCCACCTTTAATGAGCACAGCATAAAGTCTGTCCATAAAGACAACAGGGACATAGAGATAGCATCTGGAAACATAACCCAGACCTAATTAGAACAAACCTTGCTTTTACTTACAGAGAGGACAGAAGGTATGACATGAATGAGATCTGCTTTGTTAGTCATTCTGGTGTTGTCTGGGAGGTCATTCCAGGCAAAGAAAACAAAAAAAGAGCATTTCAGATAGATGAAGCAGGGTGTGCATGGGCATTCTTGAATGTGACAATGATACAGACCTTCATTTATAATGAAACTAATGAAACAAAGTTATTTTTCATAACAAACATCACACATTACCAATGTTTTAATGTTATTTAAACAGGCATTTAAACAAAACCACTAAATGATCTATTCCAGTATTTCTCCAAGTTGTCTTAACTTACTGTATTGGTCTACATTTGTTAGCTTTAATGCTTTTAGTTGTCCGAGAGGCTGTTGAATCAAAACCACTTTCCCTGGAAGGATTTGAAATGCATCAAGCAAGGCAATGCACAACATTTCATGTGCCTCAAAGTCTCACACATGCATCCTAAATCCCAAATTTTGTTCCCAGAGGAAAAGAACATCCATCATCGTCTACTTTGCATCATGTGTTGAAGTACTACATAATTGTGCTCCTTTCTAAAGAGACCAACCAGCACTTACAGACATAATAGCACTTGCTTGTCCAAAAATCCACTTGTTTGTTTTTTGTAACTAGACCAACAGCTCAACGATTGACATTCCAGAAAATGATCTCTCTCAGTTTTTCATTCAGATCTCTTCTACAGTACTGCTTTAAACCATGATGCTGTGCTTTGTGATTAGCCTCACTTCAGATGTCTTGCCTGTAGGGGTGTGTTGGGTGTGATCTTCAGTGCTAATAACATGTGTGTGTTTACCTACCATAGTGTCTGGCAGATGACAGAAGCTTTACTCAAATTATTAGAGATGAGGAGGGATTGCAGGAAACGACTGCCGACAAAGCTAAAGGAAATGAAAGGAGAAACCATCAAATTGGGTGGAGATTATGGTGTGTACATCGATTAATTCCAGGTGACCCAATAGGTCATTACCGGTGTCAGACACCGACTTCATCTTTTCGCTATTGAGGGTGATTCACCACATCCAGCAGATTATACTGTAAATTATCACAAACATGAGTCATTTTTAAGACAAAAAATAAGCAACAAAAAAGTCCCAAATGAGATTAATATTGAGTCCCTTTAATATTTCAGTATTACAGCAATAAGATTAAATTTAAATCAAACGAAGACATTTGCTTATAGCTGCAATACGTAACTTTTTTCCTTTTTAACGCCATTTTATCTGTTTGGAACATAAAATGGCAGGTTACTTTATGTACTTATCTTTAGGAGGGTTGACGTCAAATGACGTCAAACTGGTATTTCCTGCACAATCTGAACCAACAGCTTAAATTATAAATCATTATTATAAGATTACCCTTGTGAATCAGAATAAGATAAAGAGACAAGTATGAACACTGATGTTTTACGTACTTTGATAAAAGTTCATTTTTGTCAAATCCTCAGAGACAAGTGTGATTTTACATTCATATTCAATCATACTTTTTTTGGATCCAAAAAAACCAAACCCAACAGTTTGGTTATACAGTAAATCTAGTGATTTAATGTAGATTTCTCGGGAATAGAGTCCATAAAGTAAAGGCTGGAGAAATGAAAAGCAGAAATTGCAAAAGAAATATGATGAAATCATCTTTTCCTCATGTATAAATGATCATATCAAACTAATTTCAACATGGTGTACTTATAGTACAGCATGTTTTTTCCTGTAAATGTTCTGTATGTATATTATTTTATGACAAGACCTTTGCTCAAGCCTGTTCTCTACCTACAGTCTTTACTTTGTCTGGGCTTTTAGAGTCAGTTTTTACCCCAGGGAATTGTAATTACCTCCAAAGTGCTGAATGTACTTCCGCAATTTACCGTAGATCATTTTTGAGTCATAATGAGTCTTTATAAATAGTTTATTGGTTGAAAGGGTCTTCACTGACGTGCAGCTTAAAGTACATACAGTATATTTTTTAGTGGGAATCAAAGTCTAAGATCACTTTGAAAAGTTGGGATTAAAAATTGTGAATTAAACCCCCAAAAAATAATAAAATAAAATGTTTAAAATGTGCATTATTATAAACTCTCACCGTTCAATAGGTGTAACACTTGTTGTTTCATTATTCACTTTAATAATTCCTATTGGATTGAATGGATTGAATTGAATTGAATTCCAGTTGAATTCTAGTCTAATCATGACAAACTATGTATTGATCTAAAGGTCTCAAAAAGACTCCAAAATTAATATTTGACAAATTGTCATACCAACAAACATGTTATTTTTTTTAAATGCCTAAACTTTAAAAAACATTAAAACTGAAAAGTTCAATAAACAGATATTGAAAAAAAAAAAAAACATTAAAAATGATGGTGAATAACAAAGAGGTTTATTCACAGCGTCTAAACACAATATAAACATCATTATCACCAACCACAAGCATATTGTCCTTAAAACCTCTAAAATGCTATAATCACCTAAGCAACCTGAAATAAATGAATAAATTTAAGTGGAAATTACCGTGGGGCTTAAATTTGCATAATCAATTGCTCATTTACCCTCTAGATGATGACTTGTCCTCCACACCATATGCTGGGGAATGTGCAATGCTTTCTGATCTGATCTAGCAGCACATGCAATATCACGACTGCAGAGGAGCTGAAATCCACAGGGATAAAGATCGCATGGAGTAATCATATTTGGAACGGAAGAAAGACGCTGGGGAGAGAGAGAAACAGACAGATCATAAGTCAAAGCCTCTTTCTCCATCTTCCACTGTATCCCATAAAATAGATGCTTAGCCTGTCACAAGAGCTGCCGCTCTGTATAGATGGTTTTGTAATACATCTCTGATCCACATCAACAGGGTCGTGCTGCACCATTTCTTTCTTCTTAAGAGTGTGCTGCCATAGCCGGTTTATCCAAAACAATTTTAACACTATCTCACGAAATGTTTTTGTGCCAGTGACAGTTGGGTTTAAAGGTGGGGCTGTATTATTGCTTTTTTTAACATTTGTATGTTTTTGTACGATTGAGTTTGTGTGAATTTATACTCAAAAATATACTATTGTTGGGGTTTCTTGGCAACTGTTGGTGTTTGTTGTCATTTGTTGAATCAGTGTGAATTAGCCTTAATATTGAACCCATCACTTTTAGATAATGACAAGATAAAACAAACAATAGAGACTTGACTAGTCTTGGAGTGTTGGTTTTAAGACATGGCAAAGAATTCTCGAGCACACAGGTAGAGAGAGAGACTGATGGAGAAGGGGGGGTGATGATGATGATCATCATGGAGACGGGAAGAGTTCCTAAAGTTTAATTAGGAACTAAGAAAGCCTCTTGATTTTTTTGAAAGAACGCTATAATATTACAATATAGTTTTGACAAGTAAAGAAATTTCTCAGCACTTTCCTACTGTATCTCCCAACAAGTAACTTTGGGGAAATTAACAAATGGTTCACGCTTGTCTATGTACATTACACTGAGTTGGAATATATATTTTAACGCTGAAAGACAGACAAAAAATTACATATAAAAACACTATAATTCTGTAATCCACTGTACCAGTACATTGTGAATTAATACATAACAATGCTGCACTATTATTTTGTGCATTTTGAGACTCTTTTTTTAAAATAATGCGAGTGTGCTTTTTCCAAAGGGGATAAAACATACATGTCAAGCACAGGTAATAGATACATTTGTGTGTATCTACGTAATTTGTGTGTGCCAGGACATAAATGAGAGATGACACATCCTCCAGAGGATAACAAGACCGGCACATCAACACAGGAAGAGGCAGCATCTCTGAGACTCTGTGTCAAGAAAGGTGAGAGAGAAATATATAGACAGATGGAGGGAAATAAAGAGAAATTTATTTCTGGGGCTAAAGGTTACATCACAGATTTCAGGAATGACATTTGCTATAATTTTGACATTATAATGTTTATCAGTTAGGTTATAGGTTTACAACTTATCATATCACAACCAGTTATGAATGAGAAGTGGTCTAAAAATCACTGACGCTACACTTATATGATGCATTTTAAAGCAAAATGTCAAAGTAAGTGCTTAAACAAATGACGCAAGACCTTTTTCTCAGAATGAACCTTATGTTTTCTCAGTATTTTCACACTGTAAAACGTGTGAAGTCTGTTCCATGCAGTCAGAGCTAATGCATCTGGCCAATTCCAGTGTTAGGGAATTTTCCAGACTAAACCTGAAATACAGATTCTGACAGAATGTATTTATTACCAATATATTGAACCATCTGTTTATATTTTACTGAAGCCCTGTTGAAGGGGTCCAGACATTAAAAAATCTGAGTCTATGCACTCAAAAACTGAAATAAACATGTGTTATGTATGTTACAAAAAAAACACGTTTCTGAGAAGAAACATACTTTGTAGGATTTCTGTGAATAAAAACGCACAAACCTCAAGCAATAATACCCAACAAATGGAGAAGAGATGACTCTTTGAAGAACATAAAATAGTTCATTTATTTTCATGTCTGTGAGGAAAATGGACCTATGTATGTGACCATTCTAAAAACAGCATTACCTGACTATGCAAAATCATGCTTTAAACATAAAAACTCCAAAAAGACCTCACATGGGTATTTAAACCAGCAAATATTGACATTTGAGGTATCAGTATGGTGAAAACCAGTATGGTAAAAATTTTAATGGTAATGTTGACTTTCCAAGGAATTGCCCATCAAATGCATTTACATTCATTAGTGTTTATAATGCCCAACACTTTTGTATATTCCTGATCCACCAAAATACACAAAACAGAAACACAAAAATAGGTTTGTGCTCTAGATCTGGTTCCAGCCAACTGTACGTTAAACTGCAAACGTCTAGGGAACGTAAAAAAGACTGTGGTGATTTTCAAAGTCAAACGCTCATAAGGTGCGTCATTTTCAGGAAATCGAAATGTTATTCAAAATCTCTATACTTAAATCCCACACCACCACATGTGAACAATTCAAACACAGTTTAAAATAATACACAGCGTGCTGGTCTTAAGAAGAGTTTTCCGTTGTATTTAATTGTTTTCTTAAACAGTTCCTCCCGACTGCTTGACCTTCAGTCGAGCACATTATTCTCAGTGCGTTCCACATCCATAAAACCCTTCCCTATGGACAAATACGTACAGAGAAAAGACCACCTGTCAGTCCGTATCTCTGTCATGCATCATTTATGAGCATAAACTGATTCGATCCATCTGAAAGGACATGTAAAATAGAGTGGCCCGAGATATGGCAAGCAAGAAAGGACAAAAATCCAGGGGGTACAGGTGAATGCAACATATGTTGACAAATGCATGAGATATTCAACAATATCAAAGGCAAGAATGCAAAAAAGACATAGAGTATGTGAACAGACAAATATCTGTAAGGTGCATGATTGCTAGATGTATTCATACAGATAAATACAGCTATTACTGTACATGACCATTCATTATATAAACGCTTGAAGAATACTCAAAAAATTGTGGCAGATGATTTACGTCAATTATACAAATAATACTTGAGTGTGAAGGTTGAAATGAATTACACAATGAGTTTAGTAAGATGGATGTAAGATATGATTATTTTACCTGTAACCTAAACTGAAAGAAACTTTCAGTGTCAAACAGTAATCCACTTCTTTTTTTTTTTACAATTTTGTAGGCAAAAAGTAATGAATCTGCATTTACAGAAGTCTCTTAAGATGGCATTCTGTGTCATTGTCCTGACCAAACACGACAGTGATAAGTGGTCTAAGACTTAAGAATCAATATTTGACAAATTGTCATAATAAACAAAAAAATAAAAAGTTAATGTTATTTTTAAAAAGTGAAAAAAACTTTACATTTAAAATGTAAATTCTTACAATTCTTACAAAATTTAAATATCCAAAATGTCAAAGATTTGTAGTACATTTTCATGTGTATGTGCATGGACAGCTATCAGGTTAAAAGGCTATAAAGGAAAAAAGTTACATACAAAGAACTGCCAATCAAACTCCCACACGAATAAAAAAAAGAGCAGGCCTGTATCCTGTCATTCATGCTGTATAGCATTACTATTTAACTTAATTATTTCTATTTTAAAACGGGTCACTTAGATGACAGACATCTACACAATATCTTTAGGTTCTTTAGATTCTGCTCAGATTCACTATAGTGATCTTATCATAAAATATAGGATTCTCAACAGAAAGATGCAATCGGACGGCACCACATGTCTAGACCAGAATGTCAATGCAAGAAAAGTGAGCCATGACTGGGAAAGGATAGAGAAATAAGTAGTAGCTATCTACTTCTCAACAATACAGGCAGAAACAGACAGTGATTGCCCTGTAGATGTTGCAAGCGTGCCGTTAGGTGATCTTAACAACAGCAGGGATTAGGGGAATAGATTTGAGGCTGAAAGAGACTTGCGATCGAGCTGTGAGATATGATCGTCTTAGGGGAGAGCAACAGGGGCTAGGGGGCAGGGATGAAAAAAATTAAATGACTGACCCGAGACTCTTTTTCTTTCTCTGTATAGCTTTTGCCTTTTAACAGCTATCTATCTTGTCCTTGAATCTGACGTGCTCCGGTCAGGCGGATTTACCAACTGATGGCTGTCAGCGAGGCAGGGACATTTCTAGAATAGAAAGCTGAGCCTCAGGGAGCGTGACCCTCTTTGTGAGAGCAGATTTAAGTGGCGCATGTGAAATGCGGTCTTTGTGATGACCTGCACGTACATGAGGAATCTGGGTTTGAGGGGCGAGGCTGACACTAAAGTCTGTTGTACAGAACACATTATTCAATCGATAGATTTGATGACAATGACACATGAGAACCAATTATTTGCTGTGACACATCTTAACACTTTATCTTTTAAAATAAATGAGTTTCATATCTGTTTGTTAACATTGCTAAAATTATTTACTACTTTTCCCTGTCTGTTCCTGTATTTCTCTCATGAAAATAATTTCTTTATGCTTTAAAATAGCTTAAATGTAACTGTATGTTGCTAATTTACTAAACATGGAACCCTGAAACCCAGACCTGTAATGTAGAGAAAACACGTTTTTAAGACTGTCCTTGGTAAACTACCATTTAAAGGAAAATTATTGACTGATAAATCTGCACATGGTTTGTCTTAAAGCATATAGAAAATACAAACCAGACATATAAAGAAAAATAAAACCTTGATTTTCACCTAAGGGGGTCTTTAAAACAAATCATTAAAATTTGTTGCATAGACTTGCATAGGGATTGTTGACGTTTCAGATTTACCGTCTAAGCCAACTACTTTCTCATTAATCTCAAAATTTGCTTGACTGCCATCCCATTCATCTCTGATTCATTCATTTGGGAATACATTTTGGGAATCTAAAGCATCTATTCACAGCACAGCTGCCTCTAAAGCCAGAAAATTAGCATGCGGTCCTCCAAAAATGCTCAAGCTTTCGAAAACGTGCATAACCATATTGATTTCATCTGTTCAATAGAAGTGTGAAGAGGGAAGGTAGAGTGTTATTAAACTCAAAGATGAGAAATCGTATCAGTCTGTGCCCCGTCACCTGTGGAAAACACAGATATGAAAATATAATAGGAGGTAAGGAATCCTTTTCTTTTTAATCAAAGCCAGTATGATGATGTGATAACCGTTTGTGTAATTAAACCTGGATAGAGGACAAAAAAAAGTGCACGAGAGAGAAAAAAAACAGAGAAATGCACAGAGGTAAAGAAGTAAGACAGGTAATGGCAAAGCCTCCAGGGTCACAGAAGAAAAAAGAAAAAAGGTGACACTTTTATTGTGTGCCAAGTCCTCGAGTGCATGCTAATGTGAGCTTTCTGTAACGCACTTTCATTCTCATGGACACAGACGCATCCCTAACCTTTCCTCCTCATTCCCTCCCTCCCCGTTTCTTCTTCTTAAATCATTTTCACACTGTCGCTGCATGCGTAAGCAGTGCGTATGTATTTTGTCGTTCACATTAACAGGTTACTGCATTGCTTACGTAAGCAGCGCGATGCGACTGCAGGAGACACAATGCAAGTAGAGAATAAGCCATCAGCCTTTTCTTTGACACAAATTTTATCCAAAGCGGTTTAAGGTGTACATTTTGTCAGCATGGGTAAATCTTGAGAATTGAACCAATGACCTTTGCAAGATTATATCGCTGGTGGTTGTCCTGAAACAGAAATCAATGCAATGATAAACGCTTCATGACTTGCCCTTCTGATTGAAAAGGCAACCTTTGCTCCTCCGGTCACAATCACAGAAAAACCCGTCTACATATAATTTAATATAACTTTAATATAATTTAATAATTTAATATAATTTTGAGGACATCTTATAGCTAAAAGACAAGACAAGCGTAGACAGTGCATTTGTAATGCTTTTACACACTGTCATGACAGAGTGATTTATAATCTGTAGCAAAGTCAGTGAAAAATATATTACATGAGAGAAAACAGTTAACATAAGCCTTTCTCTCTCTCTCTTGCTCGCTCGCTCTCCCAGTCGCCAAACCCTATGGCCAACAACATTGGTGCTATACTTAGACCTGTCAAACCAATACGAGCTTACCTTGATAAATTTGTTACTATCCGAGCACATAATCTCCTGGATAGCGAGCAAATGTCCCTACACATTTTATAACCAGATTGCTTGGTTTTAACCCGAGGGCTGCTACAGCACTGTACAGCTTTAATATACAGCTCTGAGAAGGCCTGGAGCGTTCACGACGTCTACAGCCACTGTAACACTGCAATCAGAGCGAGTGTGAGCATTTGAGCCCACAACAGCCAGAAGTGATGAAGCAGAGATGAAAGAACAGCTCAGAGGAAACCCAAAGAACCGGAGACACTTGAACCATAATCGAGAGAGAGAGAGAGAGAGAGAGAGAGAGAGAGAGAGAGAGAGAGAGAGAGAGAGAGAGAGAGAGAGAGAGAGAGAGAGAGAGAGAGAGAGAGAGAGAGAGAGAGAGATAGAGAGAGAGAGAGAGAGAGAGAGAGAGAGAGAGAGAGAGAGAGAGAGAGAGAGAGAGAGAAAGAGGCATGACGGTAAAAAATTGAGAGAATGTTCATTTTTGGGTGAACTATCCCTTTAAAACTATCCCTCTTCAGTCAGTACATTTTTCTGACAGTACAGCACATACAGCATTTAAAGCTGTGGTTACAACTACTGTCTGGTAGAAAATGACTGACATTCCTCCTCAGGGTGCCACCAGCAGTTTCTGTGCATGTCAATGCTTCGTAATAAGGCTAATGTTCACCAGAGCACCAATTTTCCTCAGATGTTTCCCAGCAGTCCAGGATTAATTCACTTCATGCCTCGGATAATTGCACATGTCAGTGTAGCGTGGAGGATTCTTTCACAGATATGTCAGAGATTCTGGTATTAAGGTCTACTGCAAAAGATCGAGAGATGCCCTTTAAAAGACTGTCAGAAATGACTAAATGTTTTTACCTTGACAGCAGCAAAAATGCAGATTTTATTCTGAAGACATCTCGAGAGAAACTGTTCAACTTGCATTGCAACCCAGAGTAAGAAAACAAACATCTACGCATATTGTATTAAAAAAAAAAACATTTAAAAGGTTTAAGATACATTCCAGGATGAACTCAATAAATATGTATAATGATTTCTCTTTTTAATTGAAAACCAAACAACTGGAACAAATACACAGCTGCATAATTTGTGACTGTAATACCAAAAAGGTATGTGTGAAAATTAATTGTGATACATTCATCATTATTCTTGTGGAATAATTGAATAATTAAGCTATGAAACAGCAGATGGGGAAAAGCAGGTTGGCTATAGTGTTTTTTAGTAGTCTTCTACTTTAAAACAGAGAGATTAGATGTAACATCCAGGGCTAACCCTATTACTGTAGTGCCAAATCATAATGCAAAGCATTAAATTAATTTACATTTACATTTAGGCATTTAGCTGACGCTTTATCCAAAGTGACTTACAAACATTAGAAGACAATGTTTGTAACCAGAGGTTCATGATTTCAAAATTTTAGGTGTGGTTATCAATAGCGATGTCCCGATCCGATGTTTCAGACTCGATCTGAAGTTACCACCTGATCAGGACTCGGATATATATGTATATATTCTCATTACTCTTTTTACAGGAAAGGACGCCAGAGCCAGGATTCGAACTTGCGTCGCCAAAGCGCAGTTGTGCAGTATATGTGTGGAGCGCTGTCCACTCAGCCACAGGCTCCGACATATTCTCATTATTTTAACACATCTATAGTTATGCGGTGGCACAGAGTTAGACCTCTTGACTCCACACAGAAACAGCAACGCGTGCGCAGTAAGAGTTAGGAGTGCAGTTCCTAAAAGCACATTACTGGCTTTGCAAACACTGTGGCACTTTTATTTTTTATTTGTTTACATGCCTGCCGGGTATTTTAAGTTGAGGTGCTGTTTGTTTTTATATTAGACTTTTTTATATTTACTGTTGCACTAAAGTCCAAAAGTGAAGAATTTATGTTATTTATTACTTGATTGTTCAAGCTACCTCACAGAAGTGCTCTGTTTGTTAACAGAGTTGTTGAATGTTAAAATAAGGTGAATTAAATAAAAAATAAGGAACATCCTGGATCTGTTTCTTCGCTCTTCTTTATTCTTTTTTTATGTATTATAGAAGTATCGGATCGGGACTCGGTATCGGCAGATACTCAAAATCAAATGACTTGGACTCGAGGGCAAAAAAACCTGATCGGGACATCCCTAGTTATCAATGATTTCATCTGGGTTTGCTAGAAAATACAATAATAAAATAAATAAATCAACTAAACCTTAAAGCCTATTGTTTGGTTAAATAAAACGTTATTGCGCATAAAAATAAGTGTTCAAAACTCCTTATCTTACACCACTGCATTTTTGCAATAAGGTTGCATTAGTTAATGCAATAGCTAAAATGAACTGACAATGAACAATACTTCTCAGCATTTATTAATTTATCATGTTAATATCAACATTTATTAATGCATTTTTAAATAAAAAGTTAACATTAGTTACACGAAAAATTGTATTTGCATTAACTATAGGACTAACAAAGATTAAAAGATGTATATTGCTCATTGTTAGTTCATGTTTGCTAATGCATTTACTATTGATAACAAATACAACCTTACTGTAAGCATTTATTATAATGATTTATAATTTGTGCTAGCAGGTTTAACAGAAAATGTCAGTTTAATGTTGTCTAACAGAAAGGTAAAGTGTGCAAAGGAACCTGCAATTTATATAAGGTTATAAACAGACATGGTGATAGAGAGACAAAAGCTGCACATACACATTACAAATAAATTAAGCTGTAAGTGGGCAAGAATTGCATTATGTGGCTCACTGTTAACAAAAGTCTGAATAAAAGTTATGAATCTGAAGTGTATAGCGCTAACAGCTTCTAGTGACATTTTCCATGGCAGACATACAGAAAGAAGCAGAAGCGGCTAGCAAAGTGTATCACAGTAATCTGCTTAAAAAGAGTTACCTGCTTGGTCAAAGTTGCAGAAAAGCCACAGTGAAGTGTCTGTGGATGCGCCTCAGAGAGTCGCCCTGTCCATGCCTATATCAGCTACGCCAGGATCCGCCACGGGTTCTGACTGGGTGGTCACAATGATTTAGTAAGAAATATTTTGTACTGTAGCTTATCTGTGAACAACCTATAAATAAAAGTCAAAGTTCATTTACTTTTCTTTACTGCAACATTCACTTTGATATTCACCTTGAATAACCCCATAGGTGATATTCAGTGTAACAGACCCTTCTGCCCAGATCCAGTGACGTCCCTGCTGTGATCTTTACAAACAATCAAGCCCACTCTATACACTTATACAGACAATAAGAGACTTACGTGGTTCAAATAAACTAATCCAAGATCTGCTTCTTTCTATTTAGATATTTAGATACTAAATAAAACATTACATGACCTTACTTGCCAAAATGTGTACCAGTGTGGAATGGGACAAAAGGACTCTTCTGTTGAAGAGGAAAAAGGCTCTTTTTTATTTTAGTCAACAAACTGGCTTTTACTGAGAAGAGGTTCATGAAGATTAAAATCCCAAAGAAATCTCATGCCCCTTCAGTATACTATCAAAGTCATTACCTTCCATCCGCCACTTAATCCTTTAAAATTACTAAGTGAAGAGGCTGCAAAGACCACAGAGGATATTGCAACAGGCTGATAAACAGTTCTTGAACTCCTGTTTAGGTTTCAAGATCATCTTGTCAGGTTGAGGCGAATATTGTTTTTAAGGGGAATCGCATACTGTACCTTTCCTGTAGCTCTGTTGGTAAAAGCATGGTGCTAGCAACACAAAGGTTATGGGTTCAACCCTAGGGATTGTACATACGAAAGTGTATAGTATAATGCACTGTAAGTTGCCAAGTTTGTGCTTTTCCAGTTAGTTTTAAATGACCATTTGGCTTGTTTTGATATGAAGATCTGGCAACTTGGCAAATGACGAATCAACCTGTCATCCTAATTTGTTTATGTACTTGCTCAATAACTGTATTTAAGCATTATTTTCTAATAAAAAATAAATTAGATTTAATAATTTGCAAGGTTTGATATGATAAAAGCAAAACATTGCTTTGTACGAAGTCTTTTAATGACTTAATGCTTCAGGAATAATCTCAAAATCTCTTTATCATACTATCTTTGTTTTTCACAGAAGAGAAGATGCAGATCTATGATAACATTTTCATTTTTGGATGAATGAACCCATTAAGCCGTAAAAACACAACACACCATTATCACATCAACCTGAAAGACGTATAATACCCTCCCTTTCTTTTATGTCACACAATAGAAGACGTCATTGATAATTTAGGGGACGTCGTGTTCCTGAAGCAATGATCCTAAACATTGAAGGAGCTGTAAAATCACATTTAATCTCAACAAACTGATTCTTCATGCACGAACCATGCGGCACTGAACGTCTCTCTCTCTCTCCTCTCTCTCTCTCTCTCTCTCTCTCTCTCTCTCTCTCTCTCTCTCTCTCTGTTTGCATAACCATATTGCGAGTCATGTTCATCCTTGAAACAAATGACTGTGATCAGACTGATAGTGCGCAGACATGCGGTAAGTCTTTCCAGAGAAGTGGAGTCAACCTCAGTCACTGGAGACAAACTCGCAGAGATCTTTAATGACTTTCAGTCTTGTTTTCTGTCTCACATCAGTGAATTTAATTTAGATTCAATTTGGATTGTTAAGAGAAATTGTTATCAAAAACACAATCTGATTTGGACCCAGAAGGAGGAAATTTCCATATCATAAAGACACCATCAGTACAATTGTTTTGTCAATGTGTTTGTTTTGTTTAGTAACCACTATGTTCCTTCCTCTTTAACAACTCCGTTTTATCATAGTTAATGCTGTTTTCCTGTGATTCACACTCAAATGTTTTGTGCTTCAGGGTCTGATCCAGCGAGACAATTCACTGACGTAACGCAATTAAAGACGGTGGGGAACAAAATGGAGTTTTTAATCAATATGTAAATTAGTCATTTGTTGGGTTGACTGACAGAAAAGCAAGTCCACATTTGTGTGTGTGCTGACAGGTTTGACTAAATGAGGATAGTTCAGCCAAAATAAAAACCTTACCTTCATGTCATTTTAAACCCGTGTGACTATATCTTCTGTAAAACACAAAAGAAGATATTTTGAAGAATGTTGATAATCAGACAACACTGACCCCCATTGAAATCAACTGTATATGGACACAAAACCACTGAGACATTTCTCAAAATATTCTCAGAAGAATGAGTCATAAATAGGTTTGAATGTCATGGGGTGAATAAATACAAGACCATAAATACAACCACATACAAATATGCACAAATTACACACACAGACACACACACAAAATCAGAAACTCTTGAGCTCAGAGAAGAAAAAAAATTAAATAAGAGTAACAAAGTTACTTCAAACAATACTGTATAGCCGAGAACTAACAAATCCCTGCAGCAACAGCCAACTGTTTCTTTCCCTTGATAAAGATATTCTCTGTACTTTCCTTCACTTCTCTGACTGTGAAATAGTGAAGCTGTCAAATCAGCACAAGGAGGAACGTATTAGTGCTTTATCACATGTCTATTGGCTTCAAGATCATCTATATGCTAGCAAACTGAAAGATGACAAAATTAACATTTATTAGCATGTATAGTAATTTTACATTGGCTGTCTTTCTACTGAACATGTTAATGACTCATTATCCAACTGCATGATGTCATCTACATCTTGCTTTCTAGACTAAGGCTGCGTCCGAAATCGCGTACTGCCATACTATATAGTAGGCGAAAATCAGTATGCGAGGCGAGTAGTATGTCCGCATTCATCGTATTCGAAAAACAGTAGGCAAAAAGTACCCGGATGGTCTACTACTTCCGGATAGATTTTGAAGTGTTCATTCGATGGACACTTTTCTATCCCATGAGCCCCGGGAGCTGAGCCAGCCAGAGAAGAAGACGGAGGCTGCGTTATTTTAGAAAATGGCGGAAAGTGGCGACGCGGCTATTTTTAAGTGCAAGTACCTCAGGAAAAACGTTGGTCTTTTTATTCTGAGGTAAATTTTACTGGTCAAATAGATGAAGATATTTACGTTCTTTAATACATGGTTTACAAGTTTATAAAGGCATGATCTGCGAGTAGCTGACGACGCCTCCTTTGAACTGCTAAATTAAACGACGTAAAAAAGACGCCGGTGGAAACGGCAAGATTGTTGGAAAACATTGCAGGTATCAGCGCAGTGTGGCGGTGGCTCTTTAAATGTTCGGGCTGCTGTGAGGAATGTATGTCACGTGATGCATAAAATGGCGGATGTAGTACGTCCGAATTTCATTCATACTTCCCGTATTCATACTATATAGAACGTACTGGTTTGACGGTTGATAAGTAGGCACTACTTCTAATTCAGTACGTACTGTCACAGTACGCGATTACAAACGCAGCCTAAGACTTTCTTCTCCTTTAATACCACCTGCCAACATAGCAAGTAGCAAATCACGCTTTATAAACAAAAGCCTACTGGCTATTTAAAAACTAAAGAATGGATGAGCTCTTCAAAACATCTTGCACAAAACAGGAAATGCATAAATAAACAAGTATTGCACATGTCAAGTGTTTTATGGGGTGTGTGTGAGAGAGAGAGAGAGAGAGAGAGAGAGAGAGAGAGAGAGAGAGAGAGAGAGAGAGAGAGAGAGAGAGAGAGAGAGAGAGAGAGAGAGAGAGAGAGAGACTCAGTCTAGTTATTTACTTCTTATAGATGATGACAAAACTCTTAAGATATAAGCACTCAGATACACCCAATTGATTAGTAGTCATAGTCAACCACACACCCAACTAAAGACTTACCAACAAAAAAACTAAAAAGTTGCGCACCTCCCTCTTTCTGACAGATCGTCCACCCCCCACCCTCAGACTGGCTAACAATGAATGCATTAGAAGTCTAGTAGACTACTATTTCTATCTCAGTTGTCTTACGCAATCTGTAATTCACAAAATATTCAGAAAAGTTGGTCACATGCTGATTTAATGAAGTTAAATTTAGAAAACAATGACATGGCTGAAAGCAACAATTACAGGGCCGAGCACAGAAGGTGCAGGAAGCACAAAGAAGATTCAAAGGAAATACAACATCCATTGCAAAAAAAGCAAGAGGTTGTAAACAAAGGCAAGCTGTTTGTATTTAATCATGTGCTGTAGTCGGCAAAGTCAACAACAGTGATGTAACTTATAGATTAGAAGTTAAACATTAGAAAAGCACTTAATATACTACACAACTCAGCTTACAGACTTACTGCAACAATATACAATTACACTACATTAAATTGTTATAGTACAGTATATTACACTCTAAAACCACTTTGGCACAACATAATGAAAGGTTAGCTTATTCAAAATTAATTCACCTCCTTGTCCTCAAAACCTGATGTTGAGAAATGAATTTCTCAGGGACATTGTGCACAACACACCACAAAAGCACAGCTTAACATGACTTTATGTACTAAAACAACTAGTAACAACGACCAAATTTCTCATAAATTTCCCTTGCCGCACTGCCAAAACAACACTGTATCCCAAAGGGTAAGAGGTTATTTTTATGTTAATCATTTTCTCCCCCATACAAGCAAGCTTAACAACGCTTTTAGTACCAAAACAGTGAGAGTAATATTGGAAGACCAAATTCAATTTGCACCTTATTGGTAATAAAATCAGCCTGCAAGCTGACGAACCCAGAATATAAATGGAAAGTTTATGTTCAGCATTTCTCCTCATAAAAACCTTTACATAGGAAAGGCTTAATATAGCTAATGTAGTGACTTTGTGTAAGTGCATATTTAGTTATTGATAAGCCGATGAGCCCAGAATTTAGATGTAAAATAAAAAAGTTATTTTTATTGGCTTCTATGGGGAAATAAACTTTTTAGTACATTAGACAACATAAAGATTTTTAGAGTTTACTGAAAGAATGTAAAAGGAGAAGTTTTAAAGCTATGTTTATCATACAATAAACTTTGACATTTTACATTAAATCTCCTCATTTTGAGGATGGGTAAATGAAATTTCCTATTTTAATGAAATTTGTCTGCATTAAACCAGTGTTATCCATCACAAACATAGTTATCATGCTCGGCTGATTTGTCTGCTAAGCTTTACTGTCACTAAAATAACCGCGCTAGAATTCTGTTCACATTCATTTATGGGAAAAGAAGCAGCAGTGCAGCGACTCTCCATCAAAGAACAGGAATTGATTTGGATAATCTGGTCATGGCATAATTTGATAAGAGTGTGAGATCATGTTGAAATGTCTGACTTTTAATTAAAGACATTAGCAAACCAGTGGGTTTTAAAGCTACACTTTGAAGACCAAAAAATCTACAGAGAGATTTATACTAGTAACATTATCAAAAAATGTAAGGAGAAAAGTAATTGTCAGAACGAGTTAGAAATAGTCATGGATTAACCAAAGATGAGCCAATTGATTTTCCATCTTAATATTTCATGGACAAAAAGACAAAGTTTTCAAGTTTCTCCAAGAGCAGCAAGGTTCAGGGTTAAACCTTGAAAACAAACTTTACTTCATATAAACCCAAGTTGAAACTGTTATTCATAAAGTCTTTCTTAACACACTATGAGAAGTGAAGAAAGATGCACAGATGTTTCAATGGATTTCTTTATGATGGAACATAATAACAGTTTAATACAGCTACACCTCCACACAAGCTGAATAATTCACAAAATGCAACAGAATACTGACTAAGCCAGAGTGAATAAAACAAGCCAGTAAAAACAAAAACCTTTCATTAACGTCTGAAAAATGACATGCGTGATACTAAATGGAGAAATTATGCACGCGGTCCAATTTTGCAAAGAGAAATCGAAGACAATAAACAAATATGACATGAAAGTAATTCATAAGCGGTTTACACCTTCCAACTCGTACATTTCTCCATACACACACACAAAGGCTATCAGTGAGGTGGATGTACAGACACATTTGGTCCAAATTGACTGCACAGACAGAGTATCGCAATTCACCTCCTCTTATTTTCTGGACGGACGGAGTCATTATCAACCCACTGTGTATTAATGAACGGCTCTCATCCATCTATCCTCCCTCCCTTTCCTTACTCTTCTCCTTCATTTCTTTTTCATTTCTTTCATTTGACCTCAGCTTGTATGACCGCTCTCCCTTTCTGAGCCAAAACACATTACAGCTCTCGTGCAGTCTGGCATCTGTAAACAAGCCTGTTGTACCCCTCTCGTCTTTCATGTCTGATACATTACTCTTTGTTCAAAGAGAACACACCTCTCCATTCCTGAATGATACAAATATTGGAAAAAGTGCATCCATTTGTATCTGCCTTGAAGTGGGGCTGCACTAAAGGAGCTACAAGTTTTAGTATTAGTAGCTATTTAACTATTAGTTAACTATTTCCAAATCAAAGAAAGGTTTCGAAAGGTTTCTCTAAAGTATATGGGCTGTAGTTTCAATTTTAAAGTAAAGTAGTGGCCCAAAGTGATGTTCAACTTTGAACAATTGACGTCTGCATTGAATATTTTGTATGCGTGTTGCATTAGTGCACGCACACTATTACAGACTGTACTGTTTTAATGGTCAAAAAGAGGGTAGCTAAAAACATTAAGTGTTCAATATTAATGTGCCATATGGAGAAAATAAAACATCAACATTATTCCCAACAGAATGTTGAAAACACAGCGTGACTTACAATTATAGGCAAGAATTTATTCAATATTCCTCTTGCATTTACAAATTAAGCTGATTAAGTTGATAATTAGGCTTGACATTTATGCAACATAACTCAGGTTAACTGCATAATGTGCCATCCATTTCTTTTGTCTGCCATGCAAAAACTAAAAGTACGAGGCTAACAGCTGCAAAAACTTTGTGTGTATTAATGCGCCTGAACAGACACAAATGCTTAGGGCAAACTTTTGTTTCTTAACATCCAGAACGTGGGTTTGTTTGTTGAAAATAAACTTAAAATGGTCTATTCATAGGAATAGGATGCTCCGTTCTGCAATACTGTAATTACAACAGTCAACTACTGAACTTTGTGACACATAATTATAGGAACTGCACGTTAGAGAGACTTATTAATGGCTGACTCGATGATGTGTGAAGTCTTCCGGTTGTCGATTAACAGGGTGAAAGATGAAACTCAAAATTATTTTCAGAATGTCTTTAAAAGATTTTGCTTAATTCCGTCACACGGCTGTCTACTGAATTTACGGTAACTTTCCGCAGAAACGAACTCGAAGTGATAATTGGAATGACAGAAATTGCTGATAATTAACAGAGGAATCTGAATTTGGTTACGATGCTTGAAACTTTTTTAATGACTGCATTTAAAATGCACGAGCATCAGTCACGATCTCATGACTTTGGAATCTGACTAAAGTTGAACTGTGACTAGCAAGAGTGAAAAGAGCTTCAGGGTGCCAAAGTACTCCAGAGTACTTCATCCAAAACCCACATCCTTTAATTACTTACACAGTGAGGCCATTGAAGCACCAGTCTCTCGCACAAGAGGGTGGAGGCGGTCCCCATGGAAACGCATCGCCATGGTATCCAAAGCACAATGGGTCAAAAGAGGAAAAACAGTCGTGTATAGAGGTGAAGGGGTAATGGATATTAATAATTGAACGGTTAACAAATGAAACGTGAGAAATTAAGCCCAACAGACTCGGGGGCAGATCGAAGCGAGGCACAGCACAGAGAAATATAGGCTGCTTCTATTCTGAAGTGAAGAAAATGTGCCCAAACAGAACAAATTGCTTGTGGCATTAAATACCACCGTTCTGGAAAATCAACATCACTTTAGCTTTAGGATTACAGTGTGATGGTATGACATTAGCAAGCGTACTTTACGAATGAAAAATCGTGGAAATTAGTTTAGAGGAGCTTGATATGCATTATAGAACTGGATTATAGATCTTTTTCTCAAAAATCGAAAAACTGCACCACTGCAGGGAAAAGTTACTTCCGCTACACATTTCACACTATTGTATTAATATTCTTGTCTTTATTTCACACTTCTTCAGCTTCATCTTTATCTTTACTGTCATTTTCTAAAACTCCAATTTATAATATACATTGAAATGTATAGTATTATATTATATTATATTATATTATATATTCATTATTTATATGAAGATGTTAAACCCACATATTCTTGTTACATTCTTGTTGGCTTTTGTTGTTAACAGAGAAAATGTTTACCCTGCAGCAGGCAATCTGGCAGTCAAAAGCCAAGAAGTGTGGAAACGAAACATAACATGGAATATGAAATATACACTTGAATACACTTATGTGAGGTGTGGATGACAAGGCATAACATGTAAATGTCTAGGAAAGCATCTTTATTTGCTTGTCACCTTGTAGTTGTTCAGTATCATCAGAACTCTGTGCATGCTCTCTAATTTAACATATTGACTAGTAACTAAATCTTATATCTCTTCTTTCCCCATTTACCAAGTTATCTCATCTAAAGATTGGCCATTATGTGTCATCTTTATTGTAGTTTGTAACGTAGCTATACATTAATGTAAACGGTCTGCAAAGTTGTTAATCATAAACATGCATGATAAATAAAGATATCGTCTCCCAAAAAAAAAGAGTCGACTCTGAATCGAAACCTCTGAAATGTTTTTTGACCTTACATGCATTTAAACCTGTTGTAGGGGACTCCAACACAATAGTAGGACACTTAAAAAAAGTTATTTGCTCTTTAAGGTTACACAAATTGTACACGAATTGTACCCGTTATTTAAGCGAATAGAAGGACACCATTTAAACAGCTGTAATTTCAGAAGCCCACGCAGACACTTAAATATTAATGTGGACAGTCTGGGAATATCACCTAGCGCCTTAAGTACCAACTAATTAATATTAAAGATCAATCTTTGCCATATAGTACCATCACATCCCACGTCTTCACACCCCATCCACTATAAAACTCATTAAGTCACTAATGAAAAATTACTATTCATTTTTACATAATTCCTATGTAGATATGCTTGTACACCCTCATGTTCATTTGTCTTGCCCTGTCATGCTAATGTGTGAATGCAAGCCAACAGCCACCACTTCAATCTCCCAATAACAAACCACCTGTGCCTGAAGCATGCGCTGATAAATCAATCCTGAGACTGGATCCCTGAATAGTATGTTTGAGACCAACAGCCACCACTTACTTCTGTGCCTGAAGCTGGGAGGGGCACTCCTTTACAGAAAACCAAGCCACAATAAAGCACTTACAATCAATAATCTACTTACTTCTGTTTACTTCTTAAAGCACTTACAGCAAAACACTGACGTTTTCCCTCCACGAGAATGAGCAGCGGACTCCATTCAGTCACATTCACACCTGACTGGTGATACTGATGAAGACGCTACAGTGATTTAACATTCCTGAGAACGGATAATTCGATGTAACTGAATAGAATTAAACCTTTATATGCGCATTGCACTTTTACCAGAGTATTAATTAAGAAAAAGGGAAAAGGCAAGAGCCTTAAAAGATATAGCTTTTCATATGTTGTACTGTTACAAAAACAATTTCTACATTCATGCTTAAGTGAACGAATGAATGTCAATGCCAACATCTACTATCATTCTACGTTTTAAACACGTAAACATGTTTCTACAGTATTTAAGGAAAAAGAGATAACATGACCATCAGCATGAATCATCAGAGCAAAAACAAAGGCATCAATTTGAGAACACAAAAGGCCACAAAAATAGCAGCCTTCATCAGCGTTGCCATCGCAACAGAGTTTGGCAGTCAGCGGAAAACCTGTAGGGTCTCTCCGTCCATCCCTGAGTCTTAGTGAAGGGGTCAAAACTCCATCTGAAAAACAAAGATGGAAACTGTGCCATAGTCTTGGATAAGCGGGATTGTATTGTTCGGCGTTCAGCCAGTCAGATTCAGCTGTAGTGTCCCATAAAAAAAAATAAAAAAAAAAAAAAAATCCAGTAAAATCCCAGTAAAATACTCTTACTGACATATGCGAGCCATTTTGGCATTTTGTAAACACTGTCAGAATGTTTAACATTTTATTTGAATTAAAATCAATCTTTTTTTATTTAATTATTACTTTTTTTAATTTTATATTACTTTAATTTGAACAAAGTGTTGTTCTTGTAATATCTACATCAAACTTTTTAATGCATCTCACAATAAAACACAACATGAACACTGACTAAGTAATAAAATAAAATAAAGGGATAGTCTAGCAGCACATGCTTTTTTTAAGGGATCTAAAAATGAAAATTCCTTCAACATTTATTCAACCTCATGTCATTCCAAACCTGTATGACAGAACACAAAAGATGATATTTTGATGAACATTGGTTCCCCTGGATTCGATGGACACAAAACCACTCACATTTCTCAAAATATCTTTTATGTTCCACAGAAGAAAAAGTCATACTGTATATAGGCATAAATAAATGACAGAATTTTAACTAAATCTTTGTGCATGGTCACTAATTCTTATAAAGCGCCATGACAATAGACGGACAGAAAAAGAATCCTCACACGTTTGTTTACACATTCATTATAATTCATATCAACAGAGATGACTACAACCAGCACACAATGATTAACCTGAGCTGAATACTAACCGCTGTTTCAGTCTTTCCTGCCAGTGCACAAAGAAAACAAATAATTCCCATCCAGCAATTTAAAAGCTAGATGAAATATCTATGAGTCAGGTTTTGTGATCCTGTAAAGCCCCTACTTAGTAAACAAACAAATGTTCTGAAAAACATGTTCATGGTGTTAGCGTGCAGGGTCAGATCAGACAGAACACGAGATAATCTCAAACAAGTCTTTTACTGAACTTCATCAGCAGGAACACATATCATACAGACCTCACTTAAGAGGGAGTAGTCACAGGCAGATCATAACAGGCACAGACGCATACCCAAGAATCCAGGAATAACGAGATGAATAAACAAACCCCACACAACCAAAAAGAACAACAACAACACCAGACAACTACTGAAACTAAAGACAGGCTTTAAATAATACAAACAATAAACCCATAATGAAAGAAAACAGGTGCGGGTGATAACAATATAACTGGTGCTTAACAAGATTGCGGATCGTGAACAGGTGCGCGGGTGAAATGGGTTATGGGAAATTGAGTCCTTTTAGAATGCAGGTGACAGGGAACGGGTGACGTGATGGGTGGAATCCGATGCTGAAGGCATCGGCTCCGTGACACATGGAAAGCCGACTTTGGATCAGTTTATTGTTATTCTGGACATTTCTGAAGACTAATTCAGACTAAATATGAAAGAAACTTAAGACATGCTATTTTAATAGGGCACTCTTCTAATGTATTTGAGCAAGACTTCTATTAAAATATGAATAGGAATAGTTAAGTCGCAAGTCTGGGGGTTCAAAAACCATCTGACAACTCTAATTCAATGTTATTTTTGTCTATTATAAATGAGCAGGTCAGTGAATTTTAATATGTACATATTTTTTACACCCTCTTTGTCTAAGCCATCACAGTATTTGAAGGGGTATCGGACGTACGGTATTTCAATAAGATATTTATTGGTGTTCTTCTTTCTATGCAGGTCGTGTTATAGCGAATAATTGAGTTCAAGGATGTGAAAAGTACAGACTCTAGTGGAGTTGAAGAGGCTTGAAGGAGGCTTGACAAGTTGACACAGATTTATGGAAGATTACCTGAAGCAATACTTAAAAATGGTTTCTTGTTTCATTAAGCATAGTATTTTCTATGTGCATAACGGTGTTGAGATGGTTTAAACATACAGATTCTGGACTTCATAAAGAAATTCTACACTTACCAAAATAACTTACCTGTGCTTTGTCATAAAGCACAAATCATCTTTAAAGCAAAAATGACCATTCCCAAAACACGTTTCCCAATTCTCCCAGTCTGAAATTGGTCCGTACATTATTAAACGTCATCCATCATTCATTATCTTTCTGTCATCTGTATGTTGATTTGTTGGCACAAGAATAGTAATTCAGATCAGACATACAGAAGTATGATCAAGCATAAAAAAATCCATAACATTTGCAAATAAATAAATATACTTTTGATAAAAGCGATGAGAGATGTTTTTGTGCAAAGCTTCATAAAGCAAAGATTTGAAAAGCAGGTAAAGCATGACTGTAATTTTACCATTCTGCTCAAACACCTGTGATATGACAGTTTTTCAATTTTCTTACTATAAAACTCATTTTCACCCTGTGCCGTGCACACAGGTTATGTCTCTGTAGACCTGGTTCTATAAGGCTGAAACAGGAGCCAGCTAACAAAAATAAATGTAAATATTTTAAGCCTGAAAAGTTCTGCAAACAACAATTTAGGAAAGAAGATTGTACATCAATAACTCAGACTTTAAAGGTTACTTTACGGTTTGATATTACAAGCCGGAAATCAATAGATACGCGATCTCGCCTCATCTGGCTCTATTTATATAACTATTTAAATATCATGTTGGCGATTAACTAGATGAAAATCAATAAAGACTGCAGTCATTCTGTCTCGCGGTGTCTGCTGGGATCCAGATGGTATATCAATGATACCAACTTCAGCTCGGGAATATGAAAGATGAACAGGTTTATAAAATATAGGATTTCAACAATTGGGAAACATTGAAACGTCCTGAGAATTATGTTAGTTTTCAATGTAATTTTGTTTCTCAAACTGTTATGCTGGTAACATAATGCGTAATTGAAAAATTTATATATTTATTGTAAACTCTCAGGGTGTGGATATGACCTCTCTTCCAGCTGTCATTACACAAGATATAAAATGACAGAGAAATAAATGAATGCATAAACGAAAATCTAAAAAGAACATTTTGTGCTTTAGGTATTAGAGAACATTGCTGAAATTATGGGCATACTGTAGGAGATTTGGATAGTTTTTCTACTACCTTTTAAATTTAGTTCACTAACACATTAAACACCTGAATCATAGTCTTTTCCAACAATCGTCTTTTCTTATTATTAAGACATCTTCCAGCCTCTGAAAGAAAATTAGTCCATTAGTCCACAGAGTATTAGTCCACTAAAATATCTAATCAAAAATGACAAAATACAGCCTCTTGTTAGCCATATTAGACAAATGGGTCTCAAGATATTACCAGACTCTTACAACATATAAACACATGGCATAGCTCCTATTCCACAGCAATCTGCAAAGGTTTTAGGGAATTTAATAAGAAAATATGCTGTAAGTATTTAAGCAATTGAAACTGAACCAATGTTTGATAGTTTTATTGTAAAGCTTCTTTTAAAAAAACCCACAAACTACAAAAACTCCACATCTGCTGTTTTTAATGGAGTTTGTGCTATCACAGATCTTCTATAAATTTCGTCTGTATGGATCTTAGTTGCTCTCCCAGTTAGAGTCAATGATGTTGAGATGCTCAAACTGATTTTGCCAAGTGACAGATGATCTTGTGCAACAAAGTTTCTGTAAAAAAAACATTTCTGTATATTCCTACCCCAAAACCTAACCCTAACAATAACTTTTCACTAAAATCAAAGTGATGACTTCACATAAACTGTAAACTCATCTCTTAAATCATGTTGATCAGAATGGTGTCCCAACAATGAGCTGTCCTGCAACAAAATAGGCAAAGTCATGTTGAGATCAGAGCCCTGTGGGGCTTAAACCACCTGTTACTGGACTCAGTATGTTTCTTTGAAAGTAGTTCCTCATTGAAGATAATCTCAAATTGATATTTTCTTATCACACTAAAGCAGAATATACAAAACAACTGTGTTAAGACTAAGACTTTTGCACGTTCTGTGTACAAACACAAGCTCGCACATTTAATTATTTTCCACATTCTCAGCTTGTCTGTTTATTTTCATACTCAAGGTATTTTCACACTTCAGAACAATAACACTATTGACATTTATTTGTTTGTTGTCTGCCAGACAAAATAAAAACAAAATGCAGACTGGAAGAAAACAGTAAAGCTGTGAAAAAGACTAATTTTGCTGACAGTTCATAGCCCATTGTTTTTATTTTTAGCAACAATAAGTCACCAGGCTTTCCACTACATCATCTACAGAGACTGTGTAATGAGACAAGGCCAGGTTTTTTGCTTATGTAGACATCACTTCAACAGGGTTGATCAAAAGAATTAATGCATTCTGTATATTGTTTATCATATATAATGACTGCTGATATATGGGTAGTTAAAGGAGTCCTATGGTGTGAGATTAAATTTAGAAAACACTCTAACATTAAATATAAATCTCTCTCATCCTATTTGTAACTCTAACAATGAAGATAAATCTCTTTCATGTCATTTATATATTATAAGGGTTTTTTTTCTATGTTTTTGCTGTCACACCATAAGACTCACATGTATTTGTCAACTCTCCATATACAGCTCGTATCATTTTCCTGCCGTGTTGTTCTGATCAAATCAGCTAATATTCTTTCTTCCTATAGCACACTTGAAGAAAATCCTCAAGGTCACATTAACACTCTCAACTTCTGCATGCTCATAGACGTTGTAAGGTGAATTAGTATCACTTGGATTCTGTCTGTTATCTAAAAAGCACCTTGTGAAATGAATCTTCAATTCAAGAAGCATGTTTGGAGAAGGTGTTCTTCTCCAAGAAAGCTGAATATAAGGCCATCATGGCAGCGTAGCAGTGATTTATGGCATACTGCAGCATTAATGCATCATGTAAGACGGGCAGCATAGGGCTAAAAATCAGCCTCTTTGTTCTGTAAGAACAGAGGAGAAATTGAACGGAAATTGCATGACAAAATCGCAAAACAAAATCTACAAGCAAACGAATGAAAAGACTAATCTGTGAATAGTCTTTGACGCAGAGGCTGTCTGTCTACTTCAGACTTCATGCTATTAATTAAATATCCTGTCCTTCTTGTCAAAATCAATGAGTTTTATTTCTCAGCAGGATACGGTGTTCATCCACAGCAGAGAGTATAAAAACAATTTTTCTATCTATAAAAGAAATGGATAGATCTAATAAAATAAGTTCAAATAAAACTTTTCAGACTTTCTTTTTCGTTGCACGCAAAAGTAGTAAAGTTTGAAGTTAATCTTTTCTAGACAATGAAAGTGAATGGTGACTACAGCTGTCCTTGGTCACCATTCACTTCAACTGTACACATACAGTTACAGTTATACAATATACAGAATTTTCCTTTTGTGCTACAAAGAACCCAACGTATAGATGCGGGGGTGAGCAAATGATTTTCATTTTTGGTTAAAGTATTCCATTAATATTCCACTGGCGTCAACTTCGGCATTAATATTCATTACACAAGGCCAAAATGAAGCGGGTCAAAATAGGAACTCTTTCAATTCCCTGACAAAAAAGCATGCCCCGTCACCTCTTGAGAGATGCCTTTTCGCACAGAAAGATGTCATCTCGTAGCCCACCCGTGGTTAAAAACAGACTCTGAATAGGATTGGGTTTCTAAAGCCGCTGACCCTGAGGTCTAATAACGGGAATGAAGATATGGGACGTCATTTACAGCAAGCATGGGCCGTGACCGGCTCCCTTAATTCAATCTCAGAGGGAAAATTCTCCTATGGAAAACTCTTCTGCAATAAATCAGATTCGTAAGCTGAAGCAATGCCACATTCAAAACGATATACAATGAAGAACAACGGAGCAAAAGAGGAGATATAAATTGTATGTGTACAAAACAGAAATAAAAGTGGAAAAACTGGGGTTATGAGAGAGGGCACAGTGAGTTGAATACTGTATACAGCGCAATTCATATACTGAAATTGTTGCCATGCAAATTACCTTCCATGAACACAATGAGCACTGAGTACCTGCGTGCGTGTGCACAGAGCTGAAATGACAGCAAATCAAAATAACGTGAAATGCAAAGTATGCCTTGGACACATTCTGAACACAAAAGGAGCTATTTAGCAGCTGTTTCTGAAATGTTCGTATGCTATTGTAGATAAGAAAACCAATCTTATGTTTCAAAAAGCAAACAAGAAAAATAAAGAATTTGATGAAGGAAAGTGGCTTTATGACAAAATAAAAGACACTTTTAGTTTGTGAGCATCCAAGGCTGTATTATCACAGATTCAATGCAGTCACTAGACTGTTTGTACATGATGAATCCCATGTTAAGATGCTCATCATATGGGAAGGTTATTAGAAAATAATGTAGATGACTGAGTTTGTGCATCAATGTTTGGTAAGTGTGCTTGATTAGTCTTTTAATCACAATATTGCACATCTACAGCATCTTATACTGCATATGCTGTTAGTTTCTACAAATGCATTATTCATGCATATACATGAATAAATAACCAAAAATGCACAGGTCCACTCATTCTTTTGCCAATTTGAATGTAGTAACAATTGTTTCTTATGTAATCTGATTGCATAATTATTTAAAGGAATTAATATTTTATATAAAATGTGGTGGAAATTTACTGTGAACTAAAACGAGTACAACATCCGCAAAAAATCCGCACATCATTTGCCCAAAACAGGAAATCATCTAACCACCATAATTCACTTACAATTTATAAAAGTCCTTTTGTGATTGTGGAACAGAAAAGGTCATACTATGAAAATGTTAAATGCATGCTGATTCACTTCCAATTCTGCTTAATATAAAAAACATCTTTAATTTTTATTCATTTATTCATGCATCTTCCATTTGTATGAAGAACTGAAAAAGTTGTTAAAAGTTTTTATTCCTGCCACAGTTTTTATTTTTCTTAATGTCCCCTGAGGGATTAAGTAAAAGTCAGAGCTAACACAAGTGAACTACAACCCAAAACACACAAAATGTGAATCGAATATAAAATAGCAAAGTGTCAATTGGTAGATCTTTGTCCTGCGCCTTGTTGAAGACCTTGGATGCACATACCTTTTTACTTCTCTTGTTGGAAAGAGAAAAATACCCATAAAACTAGCCAACATCAATAGCTGAAGCTGGGAATTGAATAAGAAAACAGACTAAAACGATCAGTTCTTTCTCCAAGTGTTACAGCCAGAATCTTTTTATTACGTCCAGTGATCTGTCAAAGAAAATAGAAAATATCTTATTCTTTTCTGTTGTGTGTAATTTGTAGGCTATTTTAGCGCTGTTTTGAGAATAAAGTGTTTGAAAATGAGCTAAAAGAGTGCTCACCTTAGTCAAATGACTCAAGCAGTCTTCAATATGTGACTATTAGGATGAGCCACAAACAAACACAACAGATGCTTCACAATCATTCAAGGTGACTACTCTGTGCTAGCTTTTTTATATAATGTTTTATAGTTTTTTTTTAAAACTTTACGGTTTTTAGCATAAATGGGAACACAATATAATTAAGTATTTTCCTAATAAAATAAACAAGTATGGTGGAAACTTTACAGATGGTCAGAAATCCCCAGGGAAATCCCCAGTTTTGTTTTTCCAGCCAAATAATCTAATCCAGACAAAGAAGAGCTCAATAATTGCTTAAATCAGGTGTGTAAGCACTAAAACAAAATAACATGTCATCTGCCTGCAGACCTCAGTCTAACTGCATGAAAAATGTAAAGTCTTCACTGAAATGCATTATGGGTAGTAACTTCTTTAACATATACATTTTTTTTTACAAAGTATTATTTCTTTTGCAGTTCACCTTAATACTTTTTACATTACAGTACAAATATTGTGGTGGAAAAAAATAAGAGGGCATAAAAACTGAACGCATAATAAAAAATGAGAGAAATGTCATTTTGCATGTTTAGCATCTCGCACTGCAGGACATTACAGTCTCTGCTTGAAATGTCTCGTCTACAAGGAAGTAAACACATTGCTTTTATATTGTCTAGGGTTTTTTTTTTTTTTTTAGAAAAGTGCAAAGCTATTTTGTACATTTAACTAGTCTCTTATAAACATCTATAAGGCCAAGACAAACAGCCACATATGACAACCCGCTTAAGTCAGCCAATTAGATTTTACAGTTCAGTGTTACTTTAAAACAATTTAGTATTTTATTTTTACTTTAATAATGTGTTTTGTGCCATTTCATATTTTCTCAAACTATTCTTAAGCACAAACTTTTCAGAAAAAGCCCCAGGCTGACACAGAACAAGTGCAGAAAGTTGCCACCTGTTGTCCGAACCCTCCTGTCATTATGGTAATGTTATAACCGAGCAGTATCTCTGTGTGACAGGTGCTGTATGGCCAGAGATAGAGAGATGTGCTGGAGTTGATAGATTGGGAGGGGTGAAGAGAGACAGATGCCAAGGTACACAAATCAAACTCAATCAGCCGTTGTAACCCCTCGACGCTGCTCGGCGCAGCGACTTGTAAAGAATCATAGTAAGCCGAACAACTCCTGCGTCTGCATGTTAAACCTGCTCCATCTATTTTTCACTGTGGTCAGTAAGAACTCATAGGATAAGAACTCATAGAAGTAAGTTGGCTGATGTGACAGTTCTTCAAGTGAGATACAGATGCAGTCACAAAGCCCATGAGAAACAAAAAAGCAAATGTAGAGTTACACCGATCTAATGTTGTTTTTTCTATATGTGAAATATATGCAATTTAATCAACTGCAAAGCAAAAAAGCACACAACAAGGGTTAAATACTCTATATGTTACAGTAACTCTTGCCTCAGCAAGCAGCACTAATATCATCCAATAACAATGACCTTATTAAACACATCAATTCACGCTAACATTTCATATATTATTAAAGAACAGTATTTCTTGTGTTGTGGTAGCACAGAAACCTAAATGCAGTGGCAGTAAGAAATATTTTATGGGGTATTTTCCCATGTATTCTTTGTTGGCCACAGTGTATGTAATGCTTTTAACTCACCTGCTCAACAGAGAAAAATAAAATGTTATGAGTATGTGGGAGGCAGGGCTATATATCATCTGCCTGATAACATACTGCACACACACACAAACACAGTGTGTTCAATGACGCACAAGGACATATGCCTGAAAATAACAAATAAAAATTGTTATATAGATCGCTATACAGTATGTATGCATGTATGTATGTATGTATGTATATGAATGTATGTATGTATGTATGTATATGTACGTATGTATGTATATGTACATGTACGTGTGTATGTATATGTATGTATGTATATGTATGTATGTACGTGTGTATGTATGTATGTATGTATGTATATGTATGTACGTGTGTATGTATGTATATATGTATGTATATATGTATATGTATGTATGTATGTATGTATGTATGTATGTATATATGTATGTATATATGTATATGTATGTATGTATGTATGTATGTATGTGTATGTATGTATATGTATGTATGTATGTATACGTATGTATATATGTATGTATGTATGTATGTATGTATGTGTATGTGTATGTATGTGTATGTGTATGTGTATGTGTATGTGTATGTATGTGTATGTATATGTATATGTATGTGTATATGTATATGTATATGTATGTATGTATATGTATGTATGTATATGTATGCATGTATGTATGTATGTATTAGATTATAGATATATAGATGCGTTTTGTTTCTGCGGGGTATGTTCTGTAGGTGGTTTGTTCTTTTGCTTGAACTTTCAACATAAGTAAGGGACATTTAGAAAGTATTAAAGCCATCCATCATCTGTGAACAAATCCAGAGTTTAAGACTAAGCAAAAAAGGGGCATGTACATTAAAAAAGCAGTCAATAGTATGCCATTTCAATTGGAATTTTGAAAAAGCCAGCAATTACTTAGGAAATACAAACACAAACAGTGTGAATTGAAACTCGTGTGGTTGATGAAGGATGAAGGACCGGGCATGTGATGTTTTATGGCCATCACATGCCCGTGTGTGATGTTATAGGATGTCACTTATCGAAACTAAACTGAGATAGAGCAAAGGGCTTCAATAAATAGATTGTCTCCTAGCAACACCTTGACTGATGACTGATGTTCTTCCCCAGTAGAGACGGGATTGGACAAGATGGAAAAAAAGAAAGATACTTGTGGGGGTTGGGGAGAGCGTTTGTATGTCCATACTGAAAGCTAAATTGCTGCGTGACACCACGTAATAACACAAAATAATCAAATCCGATGAGATCACACTTGGTTGAGCTTCCCAGTACATAAACCAAACGATCAGGAGTCAATGTCACGGATGGTCTGTACAAAAACTTTGACTCATGACATGAAAAAAACTGCTTTCACGTATGCATTGTGTGAGACTGTAATTAGAAAAATCCATGACTTTGCATGTAGATTTATGATGAATAAACAGCGAAACAGAATGATAGCAAGAAAAAGCTCAAGACGTGCTGTGAAATTAAACATGTGCAGGTGGAAGGCTTGTCACCGATAATTAGCTCTTATTTACACAACTCTGCTCTGTGCAAATTTGATTGATGGTACGATGAATTAAGAGAAAGGCGAAGAAATGCTGAGAGGAAACCAAAAGCAAGAGCGACTGTATACGCAAATGTTAATGTAGAATGAAAACACAACATGTACCGATTAAATCCAGAATGGATTCGCAAATTTGATTTGATAAAGAAAAAGCTGAGTGTTTATGAGGTGCTCCATTAAAATATTTTACTGCAGAAAATCTAAAATATGCACGTGGGCAATTCCAGCATTATGGATGCGACATTTTCAGTCAATGAAATCTCACTAAATGTATTTCTTATCAAGATTTTAAACCATCAGTTTTTATTTTACTTAAGATCTGTTGAGTCCAGATATCAGTCTATGCTTAGATTGTCCATTTAAAAAATGAAAATATGCATGTGTTTTGGATGTAACAAAAAAAGGACAGGTTTTTGAGTGGCAGCATACTTTGCATACTTTGATTTCTGTGAATTAAAATACACAAACCACAAGCAATAATACCCACCAAACAAAGAAGAAATAACTCTTCAAAGAACATAAAATTGTTATTTTATTTTAAATATTATGTGCTAATTTATAAGGAATATTTACGGTTATGTACAAACCCGATTCCAAAAAAGTTGTGACACTGTACAAATTATGAATAAAACCAGAATGCAATGATGTGGAAGTTTCAAATTTCAATATTTTATTCAGAATACAACATAGATGCAACATAGCTCAACGGTCTTAGGTCTTCTTTGTCGCATCTTTATGATGCGCCAAATGTTTTCTATGGGTGAAAGATCTGGACTGCAGGCTGGCCACTTCAGTACCCGGATCCTTCTTCTACGCAGCCATGATGTTGTAATTGATGCAGTATGTGGTCTGGCATTGTCATGTTGGAAAATGCAAGGTCTTCCCTGAAAGAGACGACGTCTGGATGGGAACATATGTTGTTCTAGAACTTGGATATACCTTTCAGCATTGATGGTGCCTTTCCAGATGTGTAAGCTGCCCATGCCACACGCACTCATTAAACCCCATACCATCAGAGATGCAGGCTTCTGAACTGAGCGCTGATAACAACTTGGGTTGTCCTTGTCCTCTTTAGTCCGGATAACATGGCGTCCCAGTTTTCCAAAAAGAACTTCAAATTTTGATTCGTCTGACCACAGAACAGTTTTCCACTTTGCCACAGTCCATTTTAAATGAGCCTTGGCCCAGAGAAAACGCCTGCGCTTCTGGATCATGTTTAGATATGGCTTCTTTTTTGCCCTATAGAATGGCGAATGGCACGGTGGATTGTGTTCACCGACAATGTTTTCTGGAAGTACTCCTGAGCCCATGTTGTGATTTCCATTACAGTAGCATTCCTGTATGTGATGCAGTGCCGTCTAAGGGCCCGAAGATCACGGGCATCCAGTATGGTTTTCCGGCCTTGACCCTTACGCACAGAGATTGTTCCAGATTCTCTGAATCTTTGGATGATATTATGCACTGTAGATGATGATAACTTCAAACTCTTTGCAATTTTTCTCTGAGAAACTCCTTTCTGATATTGCTCCACTATTTTCCGCCGCAGCATTGGGGGAATTGGTGATCCTCTGCCCATCTTGACTTCTGAGAGACACTGCCACTCTGAGAGGCTCTTTTTATACCCAATCATGTTGCCAATTGACCTAATAAGTTGCAAATTGGTCCTCCAGCTGTTCCTTATATGTACATTTAACTTCTTATTGCTACCTGTCCCAACCTTTTTGGAATGTGATATGTACATTTGATATGTTATCTATATTCTATTGTGAATAAAATATAAGTTTATGAGATTTGTAAATTATTGCATTCCTTTTTTATTCACAATTTGAACAGTGTCCCAACTTTTTTGGAATCGGGTTTGTATGTGACAATTCTGAAAACAGCACTATAAAAATTCATGCTATAAAATACGCTTTGAAAACACTCATGGGTATTTAAACCACCAAATATGGACATCTGAGCCATCAGTATGGAGAAAATGACATTTTTTTCATGGTAAGGTTGACATTTGCATCGAACAGCATGTGCTCCAGCTAAACATTAAATCACTTGCGTGGTAATTACAAACTGTGAAATAGCATTTTTGGCATCTGTTTCCTCTGTCTGAGCTTTTCCCAGCCTTTGCTTGTTTTTCTCTGGCTGTAATCTTTGCCTCTGTGCACTCTACATTAATCTTCTCTTTAAGCCACCACTTGCCAATGTTTCGTTCCAGCTATTTCCATTTTTCTCTAGCTCAAAATAATCCCTCACATCATCCACAATTATTACTCGACAAAGCTGAATCTCTGACAAAATGCAATCCATCTGTGGTCTAATTGCTCTGCTGTTGTCTGAAATGGCCACTTCTCATTGTGTTGATCCAGATAAAACTACAGATGTTAAAGGTCTAACACATCACGTAAACATCTACGGCACTCACAAAACCAAATGCAATTCCAAAAATATTGACTTTTTGAACAAGTTAACTGAACATTTCCACCATATTACACTGGTTGAGCCAAACTGACACCATTGGTCAAGCAAATGTTGTCCTTTTTGTAAGACACATAAGGGACAGTTCACCCAACAATAACAATTATTTCATCATTTATTCACCCTAATGTCATTTCAAACCTTTTTGACTATATTCATCTGGAAAACGTGTGCTGGTAACCAAACAACATTGACCCGCACTGACATCTATTGTTTCAAAATATCATATTCTGTGTTTCACAGAAGAAAGAGTCATACACAGGTTTTGAATGACATGAAGGTTAATAAATGATGACAGAATTTATATTCCTTTATATAATGTATGTCTAGTCCTTGCAATTACATAGACAAAATAAAAAAATGTTTTTTAAGATAATCCCAGCACTAATTTAAAAAAAACATGTTATCTAAATAACAGACTTGTCAAGAGTTATTAAGAAATATTTTTGATCATCAGACTAGGGTTGGACCTATACACTGCAGAAAAGACAATCTCCAGGGTCACAACTAAGCGGCCTTAATCTAGATCATAAATTAACGTGGATCATGGAGCAACTGTAATGCGTTTTGAGAGCTGTAAAATACTGGACAGTGTTGAACCCCTGAGAGCTCAAAGGTTGTACATGCCAAACACGCAAACCATCCTTCAAGCCCTCCACCCCCTCAGGATCAATACCTCAAGCTCAGTGAAGGGCTTGGAGGTAATATAAATCATTAAAAGCAAACAACTAGCCGCAAATAGTAAACATGGACCTGCTCAACTATGATCTAAAGCTCAATGCTGAAGCCAGCCTCGACCCATGCTCCTCAGAGGAAAAAGCCTGCACACAGAAGTGGGAAACCAGTCTACATGGTTTGTTTCCTAAAGTTCAGGTGAGTGTAAGTGTTAGGGTATGTAGGCTGCATTTTAAAACCCAAAAGCTGCCTATGCCCTTTGTGGACAGATGCCTTCTATGGGTATGTTTAGATGACATTTATATACTAAAAAAAAAAAATTGAGCTAAAAATCCTGTTTTGTGCATGCCTGGCCAGTAGTTGGCGTTATTACTTTGTAAAGAAAAACTGCACGCATGTTCATGTACACATTCTCAACAAGCCTACAGACTCAACATGCAATACGTATATGCATCTTAAATGAACAAATATGATAATATTAGAATTTTTTCAAGGTTTCAAATGTAAGGTTTCAAAATAATTAGTAATTTCAGGCTGTTGTCATGTAAATGAACAGTAAAAACGCAAAGAAATTTCAGTTTTTAGAAGGCAGCGTCGCTTCGTTTAACTGTCCGCTCTCCACTGTAGTATCCAAATTAAAGACAAAGTAAAAACTAAGAAATTAAACTTACTATAGAAAAATGATTTCTTATGGCAAGTTAATGGGAGACTCCAGTCACTGTCTTCAGTTAAGGTGAGTGGGGCGATAGGATTGTCCAATAAGCAACACAATTATTAACATTTCTCAGAATTTCAATTTAATATTTGGCTCATTACAATGCATTATAAAAAACTATTTATCCAACAAATATGCATGCAATGCTAGAAAAGTAGCTTAAACAAAGTTATAGTGGACAATAGGGATGCCACAATTCTCAATATAATATTGAACCGTTCGGTACGACATCCACGGTTCAATACGAG